>CM067317.1:41973010-42345510 GCA_034231615.1 Meghimatium bilineatum | reverse complement strand
GTTATACAGATATACAGACAGACAGATAAACAAATAGACAGATAGATAGTCATATTTTTCAAAGAAACATTTCAATATTATATTATATGTAACATGTTTCTTCTATTGCAGATGATGCACTTGTACAACTTAGTGTTCGTCATTTCTGTGTTAACTTGCGTGTTACATTTTACCGCTGGAACAATTTACCCTGATACCAGTAAGTATAAAAGCTTTTCTTAGTTTCATTATGGTCGGAAAAAAATACAGGTAACCTTAGGTTATGATGACTGGATTACCAGAATCGAGACCTCCAATATTCTTTGAGGCCTGAAAAGCTCTGTTATAATCAAAAAGGAGTAACGTCCGCGGTTGAAAGGAGCATACATCATCATAAGCTCTACAATAAACACACAGACTATCAGACTATATAGTACGGGTATTGAAAGTTTAGATATAACAGTATACAAGAAAGTTTCAACGTTTCTACCGTAAAGTCTTTTTCAAGGACATACAAGACAAACAGTGAACATAGAGTAACAATAAAAGTACGGTTGAAACTATCTTGTATACTTGAAAGTGCCAGGAAAGAGAACAAGAGACAAGGCTATGATGGATACATGATATCGAAAACCGTCTGAACATGACACTGGAAGAGTTCGACAGCCTGCACAGAATAGAGAGGCTTACAGAGTAGCAGTGAGGACAACGTTAGATAACGGATTGTCACCTAGATATATTGTCCCCATCATTGCGTGAAATTTCCACAGCGAAGGTTGGCTGCAACAGACCTCCAAATTCCCCTGTCACTTACCTGACGGTGTACTCTGCTGGACTGTAACCTGTCCACTTCGTGTTGATAGTTGATACACATTTCCACCCGTATCTCTGCATATCTATTGCACTTCATCTACTTAGATATATCAATATGTCTGTAAAGTTAACAATGTTAAAATGTATATTTAGTAACAAAGTGGTTCTGAAAACTGTTCAACGTCGCGCCTTGCGGTTAATGTTGACACTTTTTATTACTGGTCATTTCCGTAACCCAATGCACATTCATCACGTTCTCGATCTTTCTGAGTTCAATACAGTGGATTCCCGTTATAACTTTATTGTCGGGACCGCCAAAATGCGTATTCAATAACTGAAATCCGCAATATAAAGTACAATCAATATAGAATTAATATAATTGAAGATTTAGAACAGTGTTGTTATATAGGGAAACTTGTTATAAAAGAATACGCTATAGACAGGTTCCACTGTATTGGCTTCATATAAATATAACATTGGATCCCTTTCAGATTAGTTTTTCCTTCTTCCTTTTTCTGTCTATACAACTTGTGTATTTCTGCATCTGTCTCTCGGGACCCCCCACCAAAAAAGTGCAAATCTCTGGTCGAAACTGTTAATTTTTTTGGGTCCATGGTCTTTAACATGGCAATGAAACATAGTCAATCAATATGCAACAGGAGACACGATTAAACTTCTTTCTTACTGGGTACCTACATAGAATTCTTGGAGTTAGGTGGCAGGACAAAGTCATTACCACTGATGTATGGCAGGACAAAGTCATTACCACTGATGTAGTTAGAAAGAAAGGCAATTATCACAATATTCTCTTTGCTAAGTCTGCGCAAATTCTGATGGCTGGTTGACAGTAGAAGATGAAAGATGGCAGAATGCCAAGGGTTCTCTTTACGAATAATTACCTTTGGATGAAAGGTATCATGGTCGACACAAAGATGCTTCGGCACAAAGATGTATGCAAAGGGGATATGCCTGATACAGGCATTTGATATGTAGTCATGGAAACAGTGTGCTATTGATCGTTTTGCATTGAAGAGAAAGATCATGACCGACATACAGACAAAAGAGAGCGTGATAGCAGTTAGTTCAAAGGCTGTACGTCTAAGTAGACACAGAACAGCCCAAGAGGGTACAAGTGGGCCTGTGATTCATTGATTATAGTCTTTCCTTGTTTAAATGTAACTTTTTCTGAGAAATATCATAATTTATTTTGAAAGCATTTGTTCTGTTATTTTTTGTTTGAAGAGAAATATCACGAGTAGGTTTAACTTTTATTATTAATAGCTGGATTTTCTTCTAACACGTGTGGCAACCCTGGACTGGACTAGACGTTCAGGATGCAAAAAAATAGGGCCACTGTCGTCTTTCCAGACATGTCGTAGGATGTCACTATGGGAAATTGGGGGATAGGCCATGTTAACAAAAACCATCATTGTTACGTCTTGTCTGAATTTATTACTTGCGTTTTCTATCAAATAATTTCCAAGGATGACTGTTTTTTTTCTCTATCAAATAATTTCCAAGGATGACGTTGTGTCTTCTATCAAACAATCCCCAAGGATGGCGAAGATATGCAGGTTAGCGGACCATTGTATACTATTTTATTTGGCAAACCTCTTTGTGACGGGATTTCTGGATGTGCTATCATTGCAGAGATGGGTTAATAAATCCGACAAACATATGATGAGTTAGTTGAACCAGAAGTGTGTGCTGTGCTCCTGGAAGGGTGTGATGCTTATGGGATACTGGCGCACTGGAATGTCTCCCTTCGGGTACTAAACCCGTGCTCATAACCTACCCTCTCCCCTTACACATCCATGCCTTTGAGACATTATATGAGTCGCCTCAGTTACAACTGAGCCAATGGCTCTATTGCTCACAGCTAAAGGGATTATTTTATCATCATCGTTTACTTCTAAAATTATGATTTCAAATTATAGACTATGTTCCACATCTGCAAATGATACCAGTGCCGGTTTTAGACTTGATAAGGCCCTAATCTTTCCAGGTTTGCGGCATTGCGACAAATAATGCTGCAATATATTTAAGTACATATGACAATTGGTCAGGAAAGTGGGCGCCCTAAGCTATAGCTTGTGTAGCTTATACGTAAATCCTGCAATGAATGCCACCATATTGAATAAGCATCATTCACTGTTTCATTTGTTTCATGTTCACAGTCTACCTGCTGGATAATTACTGTGGCCAGGATTATACAGTTCATTCTGATGTTAAAATACGGCTTACTCATTATACCAGTACTCCCAAATCAGTTAGAACATGCAGAATTAGACTGATACCATCCAGACAACAAAATCTTATGGTACAGTTCCGTACATATAACATGTATTACTCGTATACAAGCGAGAGTGGGAATTGCCAATACGAATCAATTCAAGTATACGACAATGCAGGAAACTTTAAACTGTGTAAGTATTGGAAAATTGAGATTAGTTGTAGAAGTTATTGGATATGCTTATTGTTTAAACTCATTTTATTACTAATTATTTTCTTGATGTTTTTTTTCCCTAATAATATCTCGTTTAAGAACTGTGTGTATGTATGTGTGTGTTCATGCTGTGTTGTGTGTGAAGTGACAGAGATAGAGGGCGACAACGTGAGAAAATATTAGACAGTTTGACAACCTGGCACGGCAAGGAAACAACAAGGACTTTGATACATATACCTGTGGACAGAGAGCTGTGGAGAGCCATGACCTCATACGCCAGCCAGCATGGCACCTAATGATGATGATGTCTGAAGTTCGCTCTCATTCCCCATATTTTTGTTTATCCGCGTATCTATGACAATAATATATCTACGTCATTGTTAAATTGAATGTCTCGGCTATTACATGTCTGCAGTATAATAATTATGTGATAGTGCCATTATTGTTATTGTTTTTACTGTTTGTTCACTGTTTGTCTTGTATTTTCTTGAGACCTTAAGGTTGAAATTGTCTTGTATAATGTTATTTGTATTTTTTCGTACCCATACTCTGTCCGGCTCTGTGGCGGCGCACTATAGTGCGGTTCTATGACGGCCAAGGCACCGAGTTCGAAACGCAATGTAGGCAACTGTGTATACGGACGGTTCATCAAGCAATGGCAAACTACTAAACATGTTTACAATATTGTCTAGAAAATCACTAAAGCCAAGATATGCTGGGTTGATGACTTGAATATGCTACCAATTTCGTGTATACCCTTTAGTGAGTATGTGTTACAGTGAAAGAATACGTCATATCCAATAATCTCCCCCTCCTCGTTTTCTCCTGCCCCATTTGATAGGAAAGAATATTTATAAACTTCAAACAATAATGTTTTGCGAGAGTTAGTTTAATTCATTCCAGGCAATTTCTGCTCTTCTTCATACACATTTCGTCTCCAAATTTCTCTGGGTCTCTCTACTTCACTTGCCATGAGGATTATACTTCACTTGTTATGGGGATTCTACTTCACTTGCCATGAGGATTATACTTCACTTGCCATGAGGATTATACTTCACTTGTTATGGGGATTCTACTTCACTTGTTATGGGGATTCTACTTCACTTGTTATGGGGGTTCTACTTCACTTGCCATGGATTATAATTCACTTGCCATGGGGATTCTACCTTCAGTTGCCATGGGTATTCTACCTTCAGTTTCCATGGGGATTCTACCTTCAGTTGTTATGGGGATTCTACTTCACTTGTTATGGGGGTTCTACTTCACTTGCCATGGGGATTATACTTCACTTGCAATGGGGATTATACTTCACTTGCCATGGGGATTCTACCTTCAGTTGCCATGGGGATTCTACCTTCAGTTGCCATTGGGATTCTACCTTCAGTTGACATTGGGATTCTACCTTCAGTTGACATTGGGATTCTACCTTCAGTTGACATTGGGATTCTACCTTCAGTTGACATTGGGATTCTACCTTCAGTTGTCATGGCGATTCTGCCTTCACTTACCATGGGGATGCTACTTCACTTGACAAGGAGATTCTACTTCGCTTGACATGGAGATTCTGCTTCGCTTGACATGGAGATTCTACTTCGCTTGTCATGGGGATTCTACTTCATAGTTATAAAGAATATTGGGACTTTCGCATGTTCAGTATATAACCGAACAATCACTCTTTGTTCATCAGTATATAACGCAGCTTATTTCTAGAATACCCTGTTTGGCATCATGTTCTCTGTTGGATCATGCTTACAGAGATAGCTACTTGGGAGTAGACATCATATATCGTATACATATCTCATACATATCTCATACATATCTCATACATATCTCATACATGTCTCATACATATCTCATACTTCTTCTTCTTCAGCATTCATTCTCAAACTCCGGCTGGATCTCCCTTGTAGCAGGACCATTGTCCTACTAGATTTCCGGCAGGATATAGTCCAGAGAATGGAAATGCGTTGTGTCTCCGATTATATATCTCATACATATCTCATACATATCTCATACATATCTCATACATATCTCATACATATCTCATACATATCTCATACATTTCTCATACATATCTCATACATATCTCATACATATCTCATACATATATCGACTCGGGAGTATAAATCATATATATCATTGATGGAAACTTTTCAAACTTCGGCGGCTTCCAAAAAAAAAACCAAAAGAAAAAATCAAGGTTAAATCACATACAATCAGGGATCTCGTATTTGCTAATGAATGTGCCCTAAATGCAACCTCTGAGGCTGCCCTACAAATTGTTATAGACATATTCTCTAGAACCTGTACCAACTTTGGGCTTACTATTATCATAGAGAAAATAAAAGTTATGTTACAACCAGCACCTGGCGAAAACTATCACGAGCCCTGCATACATGCAAATAGATTCACATACCTAAGTAGTATATTATTACAAACTGCCGACGTTGATGATGAAGTGTATACAAGGATCGCCAAGGCAAACAGCACTTTTGGCAGATTGTACGCAAATGTGTAGCATAGAAATGGGATTTACATACAGACTAAGTTGAATGTTTACACAGCATGCTGCAGTACTGCTAGCAGTGGTACTTTCAGTGCTGTTATACGCTGATGCAACATGGAACTGTATATAGACATGTTAGAGAACTCAATCACATTGAAACAACTTGTCTTAGAAATGTTATGAACATCAGATGGCAAGACAAGATTCCGGATACCACTGAAATATCTAGCATCCTAAGCATTTACACTATTCTGATTTAGACACATATTCGCCCGTATGTTGCTGGGGCCCGAAAGGGGAGCAAAGAATAGCAACACTGTTTAACCTCCACGCATGTCGTAAAAGGCGACTAATGAGGTTATGGGATGAAGTTGGCTGTCCCATCCCATATAGGGTCAGTGACCCAAAGCAATGCTGAAGTCGGATGTGTCAGGCCGAAAGGCGCAAATATCCCAGCAATGCTGTAAACTATGAAACAACGCATTCCGTTCTCCGGACTACTTCCTACTAATCTGCAGTAGTTTGAGAACGAACGCAGAAGAAGAAGAAGAAGGCCCACATTTACTGGGCAGGTCATATGGTATATATGTCAGATCATCGTCTGCCAAAGATAATTCTTTATGGTGAGTTGCAAAAGAGTATAGGATCTCAAGGTGGCCACAAGAAGCGCTATAGGACGCATTAAAAACATCACTGAAAGCATTTAAAATAGAACAATATACATTGGAATAACATGTACAAAATAGAGCTACATACCGATCTACAGTCAAAGAAGGCGCATCATCGTGTGAAAGAGACGTGCATCAGTTCAACAGCGGAGAGTTACTAGAAAGAGACGTACATCAGTTCAACAGCTGAGAGTTACTAGAAAGAGACCTGCATCAGTTCAACAGCGGAGAGTTACTAGAAAGAGACGTGCATCAGTTCAACAGCGGAGAGTTACTATTATAGAAAGAGACGTGCATCAGTTCAACAGCGGAGAGTTACTAGAAAGAGACCTGCATCAGTTCAACAGCGGAGAGTTACTAGAAAGAGACGTGCATCAGTTCAACAGCGGAGAGTTACTAGAAAGAGACCTGCATCAGTTCAACAGCGGAGAGTTACTAGAAAGAGACGTGCATCAGTTCAACAGCGGAGAGTTACTAGAAAGAGACCTGCATCAGTTCAACAGCGGAGAGTTACTAGAAAGAGACGTGCATCAGTTCAACAGCGGAGAGTTACTAGAAAGAGACCTGCATCAGTTCAACAGCGGAGAGTTACTAGAAAGAGACGTGCATCAGTTCAACAGCTGAGAGTTACTAGAAAGAGACCTGCATCAGTTCAACAGCGGAGAGTTACTAGAAAGAGACGTGCATCAGTTCAACAGCGGAGAGTTACTAGAAAGAGACGTGCATCAGTTCAACAGCGGAGAGTTACTAGAAAGACCCGGAGGCAGATGGAATGAGATCAGTTGTATCTACTGTATATTTATGAATTGCTAAGAAAATGAACCCCCTATTGATTGAAAAAAGGGTTTCAGCGAAAGGGATTGAATCATCATCATTATCATCATCATCATCATCATCATCATCATCATCATCTCTATTGATTTATATCAGAAAAATATAATTACAATTAAGAAAACAGACTAACACTACAAGCCTTAAAATGGTTACCACACGGCAACAGAAAACGATAAAGACTAAACGAGACTTCGCAGACAGACAAACAGAGCAGGCAGGCAGTCAGACAGACAGACAGACTGAGAGATGGATGGATGAATAGGTTTTTGGATGGATGGAAGGATGCATGGATGGATGGATGGATGAATGGATGGATGAATGGATGGATGGATGAATAGATGGATGGATGAATAGATGGATGGATGGATGGATGAATGAATGAATGAATGGATGGATGAATGGATGGATGGATTAATGAATGAATGGATGGATGGATGGATGAATGGATGGATGGATTAATGAATGAATGGATGGATGGATTAATGGATGGATGGATGGATGAATGGATGGATGGATGAATAGATGGATGGATGGATGAATGAATGAATGCATGGATGGATGGATGAATGGATCGAAGGATGGAAGGATGCATGGATGGATGGATTGATGGATGAATAGATTGATGGATGGATGGATGATGGATGAATGAATGAATGAATGAATGAATGAATGAATGAATGAATGGATGGATGGATGGATAGATGAATAAATGGATGGATGGATGGATGAATAGATGGATGGATGAATGAATGAATGAATGAATGAATGAATGGATGGATGGATGGATGGATGGATGGATGGATGGATGGATGAATATATCAATGAATGAATGAATGAATGAATAGATGGATGGATGGAAGGATGAAAGGATGGATGGATGGATGGAAGAATTGATGGATATATAGATATTATCTGTACAATCCTGCTTTAAATGTTCCAAAAACAATCTCATATCCTATGTGTGCTTGTTTATTTTTCTGTACATAGCTCAATATCCCAAACAGTACTGCAGCAAATTCAAGCCAGCTTTCATGTACGTACTTGGCGCCAGTGGATCCTACGAACATAATATTTCAACCTTAGCCTATATACAGGTTGCAGATGTTGAGATACTAGTAACAGAATTTGTAGAGAAAAGCTCGACTGGCAACAGTAAGTACATTACGTCCAGAGTTCCTTTCTCGTGTCACATAGGTACAGGTTAAGCAAATGTGGCCTCATCACGTGATAAGTCAAATTTTTTAATATTACGCGCAGTTTCATTCAGTTTTCGGAACCTAGCTGACTTCGGATTTAAAAGTCGCTATGGATATTTCGACCTGCGAACTACACACTGAATGCCCTGTCCTCAAGGGTCATCCAAAGGCGTGGGTATGGGGCTCTCAATGTGTATCGGGCAGACCAATGGATCCGCACGTAAACTTACCTTCTGTGAAATGCGTTTTTATAGATATTTCGTTTTGTTAAATAATGTACGCATTTGTGAGTTAAAAGAGAAGCCACATTTGCTTACTGCTTACCTGTACCGTCATATATTTTGATCTCTCCGCCAATGCTTCTGAGTGTACAAACTCTGAGAAATATGATATAAGCCTTTCTACAAAAGTCTGACGCGCTCAGCTAACACAGTTTTACTGCAATCTTTCATTTACTCTATTTTTGTTCCCCATTATTGATTTCTATGAAGGATATTGTTTCCTTATGTGTGTTCCGTTTCCCAGTGTTGATTTGTGTGATGGGTATTGTTTCAGTATATCTGTTTTCGTTCCCTAGCAGTTAAGCGTTTATTTGCTAATATTTTTTTTTCTAAAAATTTGGAATATGTCGCGAACCTTCCAATCATTCTTTGAAGAATGAGACCCCATCTATTAGTGTTGTGCAGCACTGCTACCCTGGGTGAAACTGTATGAGCAATATAAGACGTTTTAACTATTATATTCGTAGGTGACGTTTGGTTTAAAATCTGGCTACTTCAACTCTGATGACTTCAACTCTGGTGACGTCAACTCTGGTGGCTTGAACTCTGATTACTTCAACTCTGGTGGCTTCAACTCTGGTGGCTTGAACTCTGATTACTTCAACTCCGGTGGCTTGAACTCTGATTGCTTCAACTCTGGTGGCTTGAACTCTGATTGCTTTAACTCCGGTGGCTTGAACTCTGGTAACTTCAACTCTGGTGACGTCAACTCTGGTGACTCGAACTCTGATTACTTCAACGCTGGTGGATTCAACTCTGGTGTCTTGAACTCTAATGACTTCAACTCTGGTGGCTTGAACTCTGGTGGCTTGAACTCTGGTGGCTTGAACTCTGATTACTTCAACTCTGGTGGCTTGAACTCTGATTACTTAAACTCTGGTGGTTTCAACTCTGGTGGCTTCAACTCTGGTAGCTTGAACTCTGATTACTTAAACACTGGTGGTTTCAACTCTGGTGGCTTCAACTCTGGTGGCTTGAACTCTGATTACTTAAACTCTGGTGGTTTCAACTCTGGTGGCTTCAACTCTGGTGGCTTGAACTCTGATTACTTCAACTCTGGTGGCTTCAACTCTGATTAATTCAACTCTGATTACTTCAACTCTGATTACTTCAACTCTGATTTCTTCAACCCTGGTGGCTTCAACTCCGATTATTTCAACTCTGATTACTTCAACTCTGATTACTTCAAATCTGGTGGCTTCAACTCTGGTTACTTCAACTCTGGTTACTTCAACTCTGATTACTTCAACTCTGGTGGCTTCAACTCTGATTACTTCAACTCTGATTACTTGAACTCTGGTGGCTTGAACTCTGGTGGCTACAACTATGGTGGCTACAACTCTAGTGGCTACAACTCTGGTGGCTTCGGTGTGTAAAAACTACTGTGAATACTGTGTTTTCCCCGTTAGAGATTTACAGGTAGTTTCAAGTGGCATATGTGATACAAACCGCATGCCCTTTCTCTCACTAACTCATGTTCAGTGTTTCTTTTAATTTACACTCCAAGAGAAAAAAGATCGTCCTTACCGGGGATCGAACTCTGAATCTCACGTGTGTGAGACTACAGGTCTAACGAAGTTTGCGAAATTAAAAAATAAATGATCATTTGCCCTGACATAATGTCGACACATTTGAAAATGTGCGCCTGTCTAAACTGATCTTTTAATTCCCCAATTTATGTTATACCAGACTTCTTTGCTGTATATTGGCTGTTAATGAGTACAATAAAGATTTCATGTGTGGAAATAAATCGTGATTTATCAAAGCGCGACTTGTACCAGGTGGATATTCAATTTTACTTCCAAAAGTTAAACATCCAGTCTTACATTGACTGTGAGCCGTGTGGTTGTGATTGTGAGACAGGTGTTCTAACCTTTCCATCAAACATGACACTTCTGTGGGGCGAAGCCGTGTTTCCTGTTATTATTTCTGTTGCTCCATAGCAGGTTCAACTGCGGCAAAACTGTAACTAGACAGGCAAAAATGGGAAACAATGTAATGAAATTTTGTAAATCATTGAAAATACTTACAAAAATAAACTCATATCGACGTTCCGACCAAAGGGCGTTATCAAGCACACAACATAGCACATGAGGAGTGAAAGACGGAACTTTCAACGATAATAAAGAAGATAGTACAGATCATGGTGTCCATGAGGTCATATCATTTGATCCAACGCCATTGTGTAAAATATTAATGTCTTTGTAGCTGTTGCTTTGTTTCATATACGGTTTTCCATTTATCTGGCTTCGGAGAGAGAAGGATTTTTCTGATGTCATCCAGCACTGGACATTCAAAGCATAATTAAATAAGAACATTTTCAGTACGATTCCAAAACATGGGCAGTGTTTCCGGTCTACCCCCCCCCCCCTTACCCTGGTTGGCAAGAATTTCAAATATTTTTGGTCCACATACTTCTGAATTTTAGCACATTCAGCTACCGCTGTTGTGGATGCAACATATGTGTCTGTGTTATACATTCTAGTTCCATAGTATTTCCTATGAATCGACATATTCACCAAATTGGTACTCAACAAGATTTTGGTTTTACCACCAATCATCTTCTTTGCGTGTAAATATCCTGCAGTGTTGTGTCAATTTCTGTTCGTTTGCTTTTGTCTGTCCCTCCAGTTTTTATATCACCAGTTATCACGAATGCTTTCCGAAACTCCAGAATGTGGTCATATTTAGCTTTGTTATAAATTTTAATTGACATTACCATCTTTTACTAGTCGTGTGTTTTGTTGTTGTGGCCTTTCAGTAGAAACGACGATCTGTATGTATTTTCCTGTATATTACCAGTAATTCGTAAAAACTTCAATATCTCGTGTTTCCACTTTTTTCTTGTTATCCCATAATATAATGAGTACCTGTGTTTTTATAATAATTAAGGGTTATTGATCTGAACGCCGTTGTATGTATTCTTCTTTTGGGACTGACCATAAACTACGCCAATAATTAGGAAATAGGGAGTCTGACAAAAGTTTGATAGTTGTTGAAGAGGGAAGTAGAGGGGGGAGGGGTTGACAAAAGTTGACGTCAACAAAACAATTGTTGATATATCAATTAAACTGTGGAAAGGTGAAAAATGTTGCGCAGTGCACATGGTCCACATTGCTCTCGTGCGGACCAGGGTTAACAGATAACCAAGATCCCAAAAGTATCTCCTCGTGTTGCACCCTGGAAACAGAAATACAGCTGTTTGTACTGTGCTATTGTCCAACGCATTTAATGATCGCGCCAGTGAGTGTCGATGCAGCAGATGGAATGTGAATTGAGTGCAAAAAGACAGGCGACACCAATGCGCCAACGCGGACAGTGAATCTGTCAACACACAGTGACGCACGACAGCTATTCATTGCGGTTCAATCAGCCGAAATGCAGAAACATTAGAGGGGCGGTCAAAGCATGCCCCAATATGGGTAGATTTTGCGGTACTTTAAGCACACATGGAATCTGGAAAGGAAAAAATGCACTACACGGCAGCATTGTGCATGTAAAACGATAAAATGGAAATGAAATCATAATTGTCCAGCCCGAGGCTGGTCGGGACAATTGTTGTACATGCTCGAGAAATCATATAAGCCAAGAGGGTGATCGAATCCTGCCAAACTCTACTGTCGAGTTTTTCCTATACCAGAAACAAGCTCGCGGATGAGAAAATAATCAGTACCTATGGTCACAGGCACAATTCGTGGAATAAGCAAGTTTTTGAGAACAAGCCTCTAGTCCCCGCTGCTCATAAATATGTGTAGAGAATGAGACTTGGGCGAGGGGCTCTCGACGTCGGTGAATGATCTTGCCTAAGAAGGCGAACGAGCCGGCACGAACTCTTCTCTACTCTAAAGGTTCAGTATCGGATGGACACAGGCACCATACATTTAATTTTCATTCATTTAATTTCATTTTCCTTTTGCGCTGAAGTTAGCGCATAGGGCAGAGGTCAGATCTCTCCAATTCTGTCTGTTCAAAGCTATTCTGTGCAGTTCTTGAATAGTATGAATATTGGTTGTTTTACTTTCTCTAAGTAGTGTTCTTCTGAGTGTTTATTTTGGTCAACAATTGCTCTTTTGCCTGTAGGTATCCATTCAAGAGATTGGTGGTGTATTCTGTTGGTGTAGAACCAACGGCGTTTTCTGATAACATCTGTGATGAAATTTTGATGTGTCTCTTCTCTGATTTTATCATTCGATTTGAATTCACTCCAATGGGTGTGAGTTATCCTACGAAGACATTTATTTAATTGGACGAGACAAAATCAATAGCTGCGGAACACCTGATGTGAGATAGACATGAGAATAATAAACCAAGTCGATACACATTCCCCGCCTAGGGAAAAGATAGGAAGGCTATCACGAGCTAAGAAAGCCCACCCGAATTATACGCCAAAGACGAATGTGTCGGGTCACTGGCCCAAATAAAATGGCAACACAACGCGTTTACTACATTCTCTACACTACGTCCTTCTGGAAATCTGCTACAAGTAACTCCCAGTAGGAGTTTGAGAATGAATGCTGAAAAGGAAGAAGAAAAAAGTTGCGAAAAAAATCGATACAAATTATGGTTTTTTTCCGCACACAAGAGGGTACAGAGGGGTTGTTGACACCCCCCCCCCCAAAAAAAAAGGAAGAACACAAATTAGCAAAACACTGTTGATTTAAATTATGGACAACCCATTTAATATGATATATTTGTTCCTTTGTTTATGAGCTTTTTTTTTTAATTCCACGTTTCAAATCCTAGTTTCATGTTTCAACTTTTCGCAATGTTATATAGTTTGCTTACAACTAATGCATTATCGTTTACAGACACCTGCCCTATTGGATATTTTGACTGCACGAACAACGTTTGTGTCACTGACGATGTCACATGCAACGGTTATGACGACTGCGGAAATAACAGAGATGAAATTGAGGGGTGTGGACTTACTCCAGCAATTATCGCCGGAATTGTCATTGGAACAGTTGTATTCCTTGCTGTAGTTATCGCAAGCGCCGTGTACATACGCAGACGTAGATTGAGTGCGGTTTACATTCAACATTATTAACAATTTTAATATTTGTTTTATAAAGTGTGTTGTAAATATTGATTCCTACTTGAATTTACTTGTATAAGCAAGCAATTATTTGAAGCAATATTGTACTGTCTCTATGTGATTTATGTTTACAAGAAGACCTATTGGCCCTTGTAGTAGGAATATGAATGTTATATGTTTGTGTTACTAAGGATACTTCAATACTTGTACTGGATGTTCGTTGTTATTGTAATAGTCCTTGTCTCGATCGGTCCGTTCTGAGTGACTTGCGTACACAGTTTGAATGTCTTGACAGAATCGCATCTTTACATGGAGATGCGGTCAGTCAAGCATGCAATACTCGTTTACTAGAGTTGCAAGGCGATTTCATGACGTTAGAACGGACCCGGATCAATTCCCGTTAGTTTCAATATTTTGTAAATATCCGTAGATGTTTAATGTCACGCTCTTTTGGTTACATTTCCAGACTCTCAATTTATAAGATTGGTCTTTATATGTTTGTCTATCATGGATACATTAACTTATTGACATTTTCATAAGATATAGACCTACTACTTATAAATATTTTGGTGTTCATTTAATTTGCATCTTATTGGAAGTCGACATGTTAGTTACTTAATCATTTGGTAATTTGTTAAATGTTTGATTGAATCGCGTTATGAACATTCTATGTAAAAATGTGTTTTAAAATAAAATGTTTATTTTTTAAAATTATAAATATGTTGTCCATTTGCCAGTGTTCAGTATTCATTGTATAGAACTATCATGGCAGTACTTTACATGGAGCCGTCATCATTTCGAAAGATTCTTCATTATGTCGCACGATCCTTTATTATGTCGAATGATCATTCATCATGTCGAAAGATTATTCATCATTTAGAAAGATCTTTCATCATGTCGAAAGTTTATTCATCATTTAGAAAGATCTTTCATCATGTCGAAAGATTATTCATCATTTAGAAAGATCTTTTATCATGTCGAAAGATTATTCATCATTTAGAAAGATCTTTCATCATGTCAAAAAAGATCCTTCATCGTGTAGAAAGAGCCTTCATCATCTCGAAAGATCATTCATTCTTCATATTAAAGAAACAGCCTTCAACATGACGAAAGAGTTTCATCATGACGAAAGAGCCTTCGTTGGAACGAAATAGCCTTCATCTGTATGAAGGAGTCTTCATCAGGATGGAAGAGCCTTCATCAGGTCGGGAGAATCTTCATCAGGTCGGGAGAATCTTCATCAGATCTGGAGAATCTTCATCAGGTCGGGAGAATCTTCATCAGGTCTGGAGAATCTTCATCAGGTCTGGAGAATCTTCATCAGGTCTGGAGAATCTTCATCAGGTCTGGAGAATCTTCATCAGGTCGGGAGAATCTTCATCAGGTCGGGAGAATCTTCATCAGGTCGGGAGAATCTTCATCAGGTCGGGAGAATCTTCATCAGGTCTGGAGAATCTTCATCAGGTCTGGAGGTTCTTCATCAGGTCGGGAGAATCTTCATCAGGTCTGGAGAATCTTCCTCAGGTCTGGAGAATCTTCCTCAGGTCTGGAGAATCTTCATCAGGTCGGGAGAATCTTCATCAGGTCGGGAGAATCTTCATCAGGTCGGGAGAATCTTCATCAGGTCTGGAGAATCTTCATCAGGTCTGGAGAATCTTCATCAGGTCTGGAGGTTCTTCATCAGGTCGGGAGAATCTTCATCAGGTCGGCAGAATCTTCCTCAGGATTAAAGACAGCAGACAAACAAGCAATATACATAAAATAAGAAAACATATATGTTGTGACGTTGGTAGGAGGGAGAGGTTAAAGTGTGGTATCAAGCATATGGGAAAGAGGAAGATCAAAGCTAGGTTTAAATACTAAATAGTCGAACTCGTAATAAATAGTAAATAGAGCAGAAAGTTAAAATTGTCATTGTTCATTTGCATATTCACAATCATTCCATAGTTTTTGCTATGACTAATGTTTAATTTACATGCGTGTATCATAATGAGCAAGAACTACACACAACATTTCAGGGCACAGTGGCTAGATGATTCGAGATTTTTAAAATGGTTAATTAGAGTTGAAAGAGATGACACGAAGTGTTATTGTACGTATTGTAAATGTACAATAGCCGCGAGGGTAAAAGATATTGAGAGACGCTGGAACATCAAAACACAAGAAAGATAAACAAGCATTCCAGGAACAGACATATCTTTCATTTAACACTCTCAGTAATGAAGTTAAAGCAACAGAAGCCGGTATATCTTTGTTCGAAGCTGGACATTGTTCCCTAAGGGTAGTCGATCATTTAAGTGAACTCTGTAAGGTACACTTTGGTGACAGTAAAGAATGCAAGAATCTAAAATGTGTTCGCACCATATTTCCAAACAGACTTGATATCTGATATAGGAAACATCAAATTCAGCTTATTAATGGATGAAAGCAATGATATTACTGCAACTAAGCTACTTGGTATAGCAATAAGATATTTTCCTTGAAAAGAAAACAGTTTAGTGTTACTTTATTAGATTACGCAGAATTATGTGACTGTAACGCTGAAACAATATGTAATGCTCTGAAAGACTGTTTGACGAATAATGAACTTGAGTTGCAAAGACTAGTTGCACTAGACACTGATAATGCATCTGTCATGACAGGTGTAAACAATGGAGTGTACACAAAATTAAAGTCTAAAATTCTTCATCTGATCCTAGTTAGATGTTTGTGACACTCTCTTCATCTAGCTGTGTTACATGCTACAGCCGAGTGCATTCCCGGGAGTCTTGAGTTCACGATTAGAGAAACATACAGCTGGTTTTCTCACTCATCATTTCGTCCAGCAAAGTACAGTGAGATTTTTGCATTAATAAATGATGGGTAACTCCCACATAAGCTTATTCAACCAAGTCAAACACCATGGATGTCTACTCATAATATTGCAGCAGTGGGTTAAGCTCAGAACTCATTTTAATATAACAAAAATGCGCGAGCGATGTTATACAGCAGAACTTCTATATTCTATATTTTGTGACATGAAAAACTATGTTTTTCTCATATTTCTCAGGCATATTCTTGGAGAAATTCAAAGCGTGAATAAAAAGTTTGAAGCAGAAATACAAGATCCAATAAAACTACTCAACGATCTTGTTCATCTCACTGACTCTATCAGTTCAAAGATTGTTATTTCTGGAAATAATATTACACAGACTGATGCTATTGAAGACTATTTAGATCCTAATCCCTATCTGGATTATGAATTTGAAAAAGAAATGACAATCTACAAATTTCTGCATGAGAAAATAAAATTCGTGGAAGATTTGTACAGTTTTTAGTGGAGTTATTAACACAGCTACGTTTATGTTTGCCAGATAACGTTCACATAATGCAGTCAATGTTATGTTTTAGTGGAAGAGAATGTCTACAACCAATTAGGCCTTGCATATTAGATCTTGATAAAATGTTTATTGATGACGCAGATACTCTCACAGTATAGATTTCCAGTGGAGTAAACTTCACCGTATGCAGTAGACACATAACAATGACACACTTGTATTGTGGACAGAAATAGCTTCATACAGGGATGCAACTGGTGAAAATCCTTTCCAAAGTCTTGCAGGTTTAGTTTTAACTGTGCTTTCTTTACTTCATTTCAATGCTGGCGTGGAATGTGTTTTCGGTCTGATGGGGGTTACAAAATAAAAAATTCAGAATAGACTGATCATCACTAGTTTGAAAGCTGTTCTGACTATTAAATATGGAATGAAGAGATATGGTAAATGCTGTATTAATTATAAACTACCTAAGGATATCCTGAAAAATATTGGATCATAAGACGCTTATAAAAGTTTGTTTCAATCATCATCATCTGATACACAAGTACAGCCAGAAAATACAACAGAAATTGAAGAAAAATTTTATGTTTTCTCATTATTTTGTGTGTGCATTCTTGGCATGAGACTAGTGCCTTTTGGCAAAAACTTGTTGACAAGACTAATTGCACCAGGAAAAAGACACATACAATTAAATAATGTTGTCTAACTGGTTGTTTGGTTGGTTGGTTGCTGATCCAGCGGTCCATGGGCTCATGCCCTTTGACCTAATGCCATTAAATGACATTATATTGCTGGGAAGTCTGTGGATTTTCGGCCCACCCCGGGACAGAGCAAGAGAATAACTATCACACCTACAGGAAGGTAGGTTTCAACCTATGAACTGCTCCTAGCCACTGTAGCCAAGATAGGGTTCACTGTGCTCATTCCCCGCCACCAATTGACTACTGGTTATGCCGAACTTCTCTATAGCTCCAGGCATGCAACCAAATGTTCAAGTCAAAAGGATTGTCACGTCATGAGTCACTGTGCCTCTATGATGGGTTTTAGTCATAGGAAAAAACTGTGCTGTCAGTTTCCTCCTCCCCAGTGCTGCAAAGTACATCTCTGGCTCCCTCCCAACCACATAGGGTGCATACATATATGTTCAGGTAAACATGAAAGACATTTCAACAGCAAAATAAAAGCACAATTGTATAGATGACGTGCCATGAAGCTTCTCTAAGAAGATAACCTCAATATAACGGCATGTCATCCACTGTTTTCTGTTGCATAGGTGGTATGCCTAGTGGGCCATTGGTGAGACCCACAGACACAACCACATGCGTTTGTCTGACTGTGATTATGCAACCTGGACTAATAATATTTATCAGATTAACTGATATTACTAAATTATAATGTGGTATCTTGTATTATTTTTAGGAAAATATTTGGTGCATTTTGTAGTGTTTAAAAAAAAATGTTAGTGCTTTCTGGTGCTTTTTAGACACACCACAAGTGCTTTTATGATTAAATGAGTTCAACCCTGGTGCGAAAAATTGCTAAGGAGATGTTTTTATGGCTATTGGCAAACCTCTCTGCCCTGCGAAAGTCATATTTTTATTTTCTGGGAGCGGGGTGTTGAACAACCATAACCCCCCCTAATTATCTACGGGCCTGGACACTACACACAATATTCTCTCATAAAAATGGTGCTTTCTTTTGTAATTACAATTTGTCTTGATCTGTTCACAATATATGTATTGACATACAGGTAGTGCTCGACTTACGTACTGTTCCAACTTACGACCATTCGACTTTACGACCATAATTACTAGCCATAAGATTTCAGATTTATATCTGCCTCAATTACCAGTCGAACGGCGTTGTCTGCGATCATCGGCTGTCGTTAACTAAAGAAAGGGAGGCATAATGCAATGATGATGCTGTTCTGCTATCCAGCGTCATCAATTTCTAAGAAATAACAGTCACATTCACCTGCCCTATATTCATTACCCCCCCCCCCCCCCCCGAGCGTTGTTAAAGCTTGTTGATTGGAGAGCTCTTCCGAGTTTGAAAATTTGAACTTGTGTTTTAACTGAGTATTCTGTGATTTGAACTGTGTTACTAAGCAAGCGTACCACCGTACTGACTAAAATAAAAGGTTTATCTTTATTAAATAAACTTATACATTTCGAAGCAATGGACCCAAACATCGAACGATGTGCAAGGATTGGACGGATGGCGCACGATGTGTTTCGTCCGTATCCTGAAATTTCTGATGAAAACAAAAAAAAATACAATTCAGACAAAGATGACAATGTTTATGAAAAAACTAACCCCGGTACCCCCAACTGCTGCCTTAGACGACAACATGAATGATCTGCAGCCAAGCACCAGTGTCCAATAAAATGTTTCGTACATGGTTTATATATTTTGATGTTAATGACAATTTGATGTGTTTTGCGATTGGGAATATGTTTCCTATGGTATTTTCAACACCTGTATTTTGTATGTTTTGCAAATATTAAACCAGTTTTACATGTTCTTTTCTTAAACTTTTCTTAATGCAGTGCTTTTCTTAAACCTGACGATGTAAAAATAAGAAACAAAATGGCGTAGAGAGGATACAAATGGCACAAGATGAACATCGAAAATTATGATTTATAACAATAATACAAGAAATTTATGATATAATTTAACTAAAATATTTTTCTAACAACACTTTACAGTAATGTACACATTGCGTACTCACTTGACGACCAAATCCTGTTACGACAGTCTGTCGGAACCAATTGTGGTCGTAAGGCGAGCACTACCTGTACTGTCTCCAAATATTATCGCTGAGAAAGGTACAATGCCGTGTCTTGTTTTCAGATAAATGTTGAGGTTCTTTCCGGTAAAATACAACTTAGAGATTCAGTTTTCCTTGATTAATTATTGCTAAGTAACTTAAAGGTATATTATCATCATTAAGTGCCGTCTCTGAAACGATGGTTAGCGGCAACGGACTTTCAACATCTCCTCGGTTGTGTCCTCCTGATAGAGGACTCTGCTAGACTGTAAACTGTCCATCTCGTTATCCCCCCCCCCCCAACTTGTATCTCTATCTAACTCTGATTTAGGGGAGTATTTTATGGGTGGGGAGAGAATGATGTTTGTGAGGGTTGCATGGGTGGGGAGAGAATGATTTTTGTGAGGGTTGTGTGGGTGGAGTAAAACTAATATTTCTATCGGCATCTCTATCGGTCGCAGGTAGGCTTAACTCTTTCAGGACTTGATTATGTTTAGGTTTGGACCAAATTAATTTTATAAAATTCCATTATATGTGTTTTTTATTGTATCACTTGACATGCTAATATTGATAAATAGTGTATGTGTAATATATCATTGGAAAGGGGAATGGATACATAATATGAATATATAAGTACATTGATGGTATGTGATTACTTCACAAGGTTAGAGTTAGCCTTGTGATGTAATAACAGATCAAATCAAAGCCAGTATACTGGTGATTGGTCCTGTAGACCCATAGTATAAAGCCAGTATACTGGCGATTGGTCCTGTAGACCCATAGTATAAAGCCAGTATACTGGCGATTGGTCCTGTAGACCCATAGTATAAAGCCAGTATACTGGCGATTGGTCATGTAGACCCATAGTATAAAGCCAGTATACTGGCGATTGGTCCGGAAAAAACTTATGGTAGCAATTTTTTGTATTTAGAAATGAACTACAGTCAGTGACGTCACAAAATGTAACAAAATTTGAGATTGGTGCACATTTTATAAAAAGTTGTAATGGTAAAAGTTGCAAAGTTGTTCATGCTAACGAAACATGAAACAAAGTAATATGTCCAATGTCATCGCTAGAACTGGAGATCGTGGTGACGGGATTACAAGAACTGCAATGATCACTACTTATTGATGGTTGTAAAGCTCTGATAAAATCAAATTGGAATTATGTCCACGGTTGAAAGGAGCGTAACTGACCAGGAGTTGTGTATGCGTTTCCTTTTAAAAAAAGGAGGATGGGTATTTACCAGAAAAAAACTGGAACAAATTCATTGGTGCATTTTCATGTGTCAACTCGACCTTTCGATGCACAGTTAAGGGAGCCGCAGGAATGGGTTGGCTTCGAGGTGATTGTGTGTTATCTGATCAGACCTAATTAACATCCCGTTTGTTGTATGATGTTTTTCTATGTTAAAATGTATGTATCTAATGGTTGGTTGGTTGCTGATCCAACGGTCTATGGGCTCATGCCCTTTGACCCAGATGATTCTAATCAAAAGGAGACTTTTAAAGTCAACCAAACAATCACACATTTGTGTGTGATTTGTCAAGAATACAATAATTTTGACTATGTGTGTGTATGTGTGTGTGTTTGCTTGCAGTTTGTGTGCCTTTGTTATATCGTTTTCTTTGTTTGTGTGATTGATTCGATTCACAGAAATTACTAGTAATTGAGCTTTTTTATCTCTTTCTTGCAATTGGGGGAGACGGTTATGGAACATTATTTCATACAAAAACAACCTAAATTTTCCTTGGCGAGCAATGCTGTAAAAACAAGCCTCCTACTCAGAGCGGGTTTTAAAAAAAATAGCCTTGCGATAATAGTGATACAGTTGTACGACTGATGCGTTTGGTAGTGACTTTCACTAGTAGAAGACCTACCAAAAGAATTCAATCAAGTCATTGAGTCATGTTTTAAATTATTCCTGAATATTTCGTTGGTGGAGTTGGCAGGCGACATTTGGGAGACACAAAGTATATAAATAGGGATCAACGAAAATTCACAGCAATGAGCAAAAATTTCACGTAAAAGGACTAATTCTGCTCTGTTTTGATTTGATTCTGCTCTGATTTGGTTTGATTCTGCTCTGTTTTGATTTGATTCTGCTGTTACATTTTATTTAACGATTCACTGCAGTTAGGTTATCTAAAGAGAACTGCAACAGCCCACAATAAATTTTATTAGTTTTCCTAATCAATAAATAATTGAATTTTAGGTTGGAAATTTCAAGACTCATTCTAGAGATGAACTTGGGTGGACGAGTTTTCAACAAGAGACGTCAATCCAGCACGGGAGTATAGACACAAACATATATTTACTGGTAATGAACTTGGACGGTAAGTGGACGAAACAATATCAGAATGGTTTAATGTACAACAAGGAGTTAGACAAAGATGCACTGTTCAACATCTAAGCTGCAAACATAATGCGAAACATAAGAGACGACATGACATATGTTGATTTTCAACCTCTTACCATCGGCGGTCAGCAGATTCCAGAAATCTAGACGACACAATTTTCTTAACAACAAACGATGATGGCCCAACGCAAATGTTATATCAGCAAAAGAACAAAGTGAAGTCCAAAACATGTACTTAAATATGAAGAAAACAAAATTATGTCAACGGATAAAGTGAAAGTACAACTAAAGATAATAATTTATAATTTCGAACTAGAGGACATAACAAATTTCCAGTACTTTGGCACTAACATAAATAGCTCAGGAGAGTGCGCCGTCGAAATCAAGAGAAGAATTGCAATGGAGACATTGAAACTTGCCCAAATGAAAAATCGTTGGCAAGGTACTAGCAGCATAGCCAAACTATGTATTATCAGAACAAGCGTATTTCCAGTGGCAATATGCGGTAGTTAGACATGGACATTAAATAAAACAATAGCAAAGAGAATCGTTTCTTTCGATGCTGCAGAAATATTTTGCGTATACCATGCACAACTAAAAAGACAAATCAAGAAGTATTAAGATAAATTAACGTCGACGAGGGATGGCTCCTTAACAACATGATAACAAACAAATAAACTGTATTTTGTGGTCATATAAATAGACATAACTGCATGGAAAGATTAATAGCTGAAGGAAGAGTTAACTGCAACAGAGGAGTAGGGCACCCAAGACGACGATGATGCAGTGATATATAAAATTGTCGCCCGTGTTCTACCGGGGCCCCAAAAGGGAGCAAAGAATAGCAACACTGTTTACCTTCCACGCATGTCGTAAAAGGCGACTAAGGAGGTTATGCGATGGAGTTGGCTGTCCTATCCCATATAGGGTCAGTGACCCAAAGCCATGCTGAAGTCGGATATGTCAGGCCGAAAGGCGCTCAATGCTGTAAACCATGACACAACGCATTCCGTTCTCCGGACTACATCCTGCTAATCTGCAGGAGTTTGAGAACGAACACAGAAGATATCAAATTGTTTAAACATGTCTCTAGCTGCGGCAGGGATAGTCGCCCATAATCGCGGAGTGTTCAGAGAATCCATAAGGAAGACCACTTTCTGGAAAGAATATAACACAGGGTGAATGAGCTTGTACGGACGAGTTTTCAACAGCAGACTTAATACAGCACGGGTGTTTACAAACATATATACTAGTATCAGACACATTTATTTCGAGTTGAGATCAGATGTTGGTACGCCGGTATACCAGCAACATTGTGAGGCAGTGTTATTTTGGTTACCAGAGACGTTTCTTAATTATAAACATTTTCTTCTGTGTTCATTCTCAAACTCCCACTGGATCTTTCTTGTAGCAGGACAATGATCCTACTACATTTTCGGTCTGAAGCCGTCCAGGGAGTGAAAATGTGTTGTGCAGCAGTTTACTTACGCCAATGGCATGACTCATCCATTTTCGTCTGTAATTGTAATCACACCTGCAGATAAGTAGATTAAGGGGGAATGGGGATTGCAGTATTAAGGTCCTATTACGGCAGCTTCAGATTGAGAATAATCCTCCGATATCTTAAGGAAATAGAAGACAATTAACACTGAAACACAAGTAAAATATATGCCAATCTGTCCGGTTCTGTCCGGTCAAATACAACTTAGAGATTCAGTTTTCATTGATTAATTATTGCTAGGTAACTTAGAGGTATATTATCATCATTAAGTGCCGTCTCTGAAACGATGGTTAGCGGCAACGGACTTCCAACATCTCCTAGGTTGTGTCCTGATAGAGGACTCTGCTAGACTGTAACCTGTCCATCTCGTTATCCCCCCCCCCAACTTGTATCTCTATCTAACTCTGATTTATGGGAGTATTTTATGGGTGTGGAGAGAATGATGTTTGTGAGGGTTGCATGGGTGGGGAGAGAATGATGTTTGTGAGGGTTGTGTGGGTGGAGTAAGACTCATATTTCTATCGGCATCTCTATCGGTCGCAGGTAGGCTTAACTCTTTCAGGACTTGATTATGTTTAGGTTTGGACCAAATTAATTTTATAAAATTTCCTTATATGTGTTTTTATTGTATCACTTGACATACTAATATTGATAAATAGTGTATGTGTAATATATCATTGGAAAGGGGAATGGATACAGAATATGAATATATAAGTACATTGATGGTATGTGACTACTTCACAAGGTTAGAGTTAGCCTTGTGAAGTAATCAAATATCAATTCAAAGCCAGTATACTGGCGATTGGTCCTGTAGACCCATAGTATAAAGACAGTATACTGGCGATTGGTCATGTAGACCCATAGTATAAAGCCAGTATACTGGCGATTGGTCCGGAAAAAACTTATGGTAGCAATTTTTTGTATTTAGAAATGAACTACAGTCAGTGACGTCACAAAATGTAACAAAATTTGAGATTGGTGCACATTTTATAAAAAGTTGTAATGGTAAAAGTTGCAAAGTTGTTCATGCTAACGAAACATGAAACAAAGTAATATATCCAATGTCATCGCTAGAACTGGAGATCGTGGTGACGGGATTACAAGAACTGCAATGATCACTACTTATTGATGGTTGTAAAGCTCTGATAAAATCAAATTGGAATTATGTCCACGGTTGAAAGGAGCGTAACTGACCAGGAGTTGTGTATACGTTTCCTTTAAAAAAAAAGGGGGGGGGGGCGTGTATTTACCAGAAAAAAACAGGAACAAATTCATTGGTGCATTTTCATGTGTCAACTCGACCTTTCGATGCACAGTTAAGGGAGCCGCAGGAGTGGGTTGGCTTCGAGGTGATTTGGTGTTATCTGATCAGACCTAATTAACATCCCGTTTGTTGAATGATGTTTTTCTATGTTAAAATGTATGCATCTAATGGTTGGTTGGTTGCTGATCCAACGGTCTATGGGCTCATGCCCTTTGACCCAGATGATTCACATCAAAAGGAGACTTTTGAAGTCAACCAAACAATCACACATTTGTGTGTGATTTGTCAAGAATAAAATAATTTTGACTATGTGTGTGTATGTGTGTGTGTTTGCTTGCAGTTTGTGTGCCTTTGTTATATCGTTTTCTTTGTTTGTGTGATTGATTCGATTCACAGAAATTACTAGTAATTGAGCTCTTTTATCTCTTTCTTGCAATTGGGGGAGACGGTTATAGAACATTATTTCATACAAAAACAACCTAAATTTTCCTTGGCGAGCAATGCTGTAAAAACAAGCCTCCTACTCAGAGCGGGTTTTAAAAAAAATAGCCTTGCGATAATAGTGATACAGTTGTACGACTGATGCGTTTGGTAGTGACTTTCACTAGTAGAAGACCTACCAAAAGAATTCAATCAAGTCATTGAGTCATGTTTTAAATTATTCCTGAATATTTCGTTGGTGGAGTTGGCAGGCGACATTTGGGAGACACAAAGTATATAAATAGGGATCAACGAAAATTCACAGCAATGAGCAAAAATTTCACGTAAAAGGACTAATTCTGCTCTGTTTTGATTTGATTCTGCTCTGATTTGGTTTGATTCTGCTCTGTTTTGATTTGATTCTGCTGTTACATTTTATTTAACGATTCACTGCAGTTAGGTTATCTAAAGAGAACTGCAACAGCCCACAATAAATTTTATTAGTTTTCCTAATCAATAAATAATTGAATTTTAGGTTGGAAATTTCAAGACTCATTCTAGAGATGAACTTGGATGGACGAGTTTTCAACAAGAGACGTCAATCCAGCACGGGAGTATAGACACAAACATATATTTACTGGTAATGAACTTGGACGGTAAGTGGACGAAACAATATCAGAATGGTTTAATGTACAACAAGGAGTTAGACAAAGATGCACTGTTCAACATCTAAGCTGCAAACATAATGCGAAACATAAGAGACGACATGACATATGTTGATTTTCAACCTCTTACCATCGGCGGTCAGCAGATTCCAGAAATCTAGACGACACAATTTTCTTAACAACAAACGATGATGGCCCAACGCAAATGTTATATCAACAAAAGAACAAAGTGAAGTCCAAAACATGTACTTAAATATGAAGAAAACAAAATTATGTCAACGGATAAAGTGAAAGTACAACTAAAGATAATAATTTATAATTTCGAACTAGAGGACATAACAAATTTCCAGTACTTTGGCACTAACATAAATAGCTCAGGAGAGTGCGCCGTCGAAATCAAGAGAAGAATTGCAATGGAGACATTGAAACTTGCCCAAATGAAAAATCGTTGGCAAGGTACTAGCAGCATAGCCAAACTATGTATTATCAGAACAAGCGTATTTCCAGTGGCAATATGCGGTAGTTAGACATGGACATTAAATAAAACAATAGCAAAGAGAATCGTTTCTTTCGATGCTGCAGAAATATTTTGCGTATACCATGCACAGCTAAAAAGACAAATCAAGAAGTATTAAGATAAATTAACGTCGACGAGGGATGGCTCCTTAACAACATGATAACAAACAAATAAACTGTATTTTGTGGTCATATAAATAGACATAACTGCATGGAAAGATTAATAGCTGAAGGAAGAGTTAACTGCAACAGAGGAGTAGGGCACCCAAGACGACGATGATGCAGTGATATATAAAATTGTCGCCCGTGTTCTACCGGGGCCCCAAAAGGGAGCAAAGAATAGCAACACTGTTTACCTTCCACGCATGTCGTAAAAGGCGACTAAGGAGGTTATGGGATGGAATTGGCTGTCCCATCCCATATAGGGTCAGTGACCCAAAGCCATGCTGAAGTCGGATATGTCAGGCCGAAAGGCGCTCAATGCTGTAAACCATGACACAACGCATTCCGTTCTCCGGACTACATCCTGCTAATCTGCAGGAGTTTGAGAACGAACACAGAGATATCAAATTGTTTAAACATGTCTCTAGCTGCGGCAGGGAAAGTCGCCCATAATCGCGGAGTGTTCAGAGAATCCATAAGGAAGACCACTTTCTGGAAAGAATATAACACAGAGTGAATGAGCTTGTATGGACGAGTTTTCAACAGCAGACTTAATACAGCACGGGTGTTTACAAACATATATACTGGTATCAGACACATTTATTTCGAGTTGAGATCAGATGTTGGTACGCCGGTATACCAGCAACATTGTGAGGCAGTGTTATTTTTGTTACCAGAGACGTTTCTTAATTATAAACATTTTCTTCTGTGTTCATTCTCAAACTCCCACTGGATTTTTCTTGTAGCAGGACAATGATCCTACTACATTTTCAGTCTGAAGCCATCCAGGGAGTGAAAATGTGTTGTGCAGCAGTTTACTTACGCCAATGGCATAACTCATCCATCTTCGGCTGTAATTGTAATCACACCTGCAGATAAGTAGATTAAGGGGGAATGGGGATTGCAGTATTAAGGTCCTATTACGCCAGCTTCAGATTGAGAAGAATCCTCCGATATCTTAAGGAAATAGAAGACAATTAACACTGAAACACAAGTAAAATATATGCCAATCTACCCTTAACGGTTAAAAAAGAAATAAAGAAAACAAACACAAACGAAAGCTTTTTTTATTATTATTTTTTTAGAAACACTCCCACCCTCACCCCACACACACTCACACGCATACAAATGCTTGAAAGTGATTTAGCACTGTCTTATCTACGGCTGTGATCATAATAACACCCAGGTGTCAGTTCTGAAATGTTCATCTTAAGAACATTGATGAATCGATTTTATGTATGAGGGATAGAAGAAAGGGGTTCATCTACTTCCAATCCCATCCCTCGTGTGTGCCCGTAGCATCTCTCTTTATGTGACGGGCCCTTTGTAGAACGTTGTCCTCACTGCCACTATGTAAGCATCACGGTTGTGTGCGAGCTGCCCAACTTCTTCCAGTGGCATGTTCAGAAGGCCGTAACATGCTAACTAATATTTCATTTACAAGAAACAAATGGGTCCTCATACGCTGGTTACTTTCCAATAAATGTTTACGAGCGTGGACTCCGAATATTCATTGTTTTCTCTCTAACCGTTCTGGGTAGCCAAATGCTTCCATGCTAAGGCTTAAGTTGCATGGCTCCAAAAACTAAGTCTAATGTTACTTAATAAGACGCATAGCCCGCCAGTGACATATGGGTGTCACTCTGGGGACATCAGCACAAAAAGTTATCCAAACATATCTGTCCTCAGCATTAGGAGAAGTGTAGAAAATCACGCCCAGACCATTGCTTGATGTTATCAATCCAGGATTTTCTCTGTCCTCCGCTCCTTTTCCACCATTGACTGTTTCTTGCAAAATAATTTTAGAAAGCGAGTGTTGTCATTTTGCATGTCCAAACCAAACAAGTTTACACCGTTTCAGCACTGCCAAAAAAGTGGTTCTTGATAACCTGCAAGTTTGTTTATTTCCCGCTGGACAAATAGATTTGTCTTGTGATACATAGCTATTTCTTAAATGTCTGTAGCAATTTTTTGTCAAAAGACTGAATCCTTCTTTCTGTGTCTGCATCGAGTGTCAATCTATCAAAACCGTATAAAAACATACTTAGCACTAGCCATCTGTATAGTTTTATCTTTACTATAATATTGAGCTATTTTTTTTTTTCAAATCGTACTAAATCTTGTCATGGCAGCCATCGCCATCTCGAGCCATAGCGTAATCAAATTTTTCCAGTTGCCATCATCACATATTTGCGACACGAGATATTTGAATGTGGTAAATTCTTCAAGTTTGTCACCGCTTAACCGAATATTCTAGACGGCGTACTGTAGAGTAAACTGTAGAGACGTCCAAGGTACAATGACGTGTGTATACACGAGTATTGTCATAGAGACAAGCATTGACAAACATAAGGGGAATGAGAAATGAATAAAATAACTATACCAGAAAACAACTTAACAACGCAACCCGCCAAAATCTAAATAAATTAAGGATCGGAATTAAGAAAAAATGGTTTAAGTGTATCAAACTGTAATATAAAGCTATTATCAAGGGAGTACCTAGCTTTATCGTCTGTGGGGCAAGATCTTAGCGCAGTGATCTGAACATCACGGGCACCACGATGATCAGCGCCATTGAAATATATGGCAACAGGGGTAGTGTGATTAATGGGATGAAGATTCTGGAAGAAACGGTTACTCAGTATTAAGCCAGTTTCATTTATATACTTCTTGTCACAGTGTTTACACGTGGTAACGTTTTGGATTCACATGTAAGTGCCTCATCTATATTGAAAGTGGCCTTAGAAAATGAAATGGAGCGGTTCTGCACTGCATATTGGCATATGTAGCAATGACGGATTCTGCGACGAACGATGCCAAAATGATGTGAAAAATAAGCACTGAACTAACTGGTTAAGGTGTCATTAAGAATTTTGTCACGCCGATAGGCAGAAAGAGGAAAGTCTTGAAAAATGGCACGAGTTTGAGGATCAGACTGAAGAATAATCAAACATTATTCCCTTCTCTAGTCTGATTATCAAATTATTTAAATACTTACCTTAAAATACCAAGAGATAAAAAATTAGGTCGTTAATGACTAGATTACCATAACTGCGACCTCCACTGCTTTGTATGGTTGTAAAGCTCTAATATAACCAGATTTAACTAACGTAAGCGGTTGAAAAGTGCGTACGTCACCATAAGAAGTACATTTTACTTAACCAAATCAAATACTTACTTTTGTGTTTCCCCCTAATTGGTCTATCCCTATCCATTTCAATTTTTTTCTCCAGTGATCCCTTTAAGCCTCGCGCAATACCTGGACCACTGTTGGGGATATGAAAACCATTATGTCATTAATGGCCATAACATAAACTGTTGTCTAATATAAGGGAGATCACTAATAAATTATCTATGGTAATCCACTCTCTATTTGGAAAATTCAATTTTATCAATGTTGACAATCAAAGCAACTAAGGGGCGTGTCCTTAAAAACATGTAACCATTTTATCTATTAGACGTTCATTTTCTTCAAGAAATCGTTATTTAACAAAGAAGGACATAATTGCAAACTTTAAACTTACCGTAAGTTATTTGTTCAGTGTACGCTTGCCATCAACTTTATCAATGTAATTAAATGTCGCAAACATCAACACAGTAGCACTTGCACCATTCTTTGTTTTCGTCTGAAAAATTATTTACATTGTATTTATGTGGCAATCTTCAACAATATTTCATTGTGACATCAATAATAATAACAACAATAATAATGATAATAATAATAATAATAATAATAACAATATTAATAACAATATTAATAATAATATTAATAATAACAACAATAACTATAATAATAATGCAAATAGACAGCCTGAATCGACATTTTGATAAACTCGCATTTACTAAGAAAAGAGCATAAACAAGAGACTTGAAAATATTAAAGAGAAAAAGAAACAAGAAAAAAATTAGGTTTTTAGATGTTCTAATAAATAAATATGTATCGCTATTCAGTGTCTGGGGAACCCAAGATGACCTACAACAAACAGCTCTTTACATGAACAATTGATTCCATTAGAAGAATAAGTGTCACCCATCTTGTGTGTTAGACTACGTGTTGAATTGTGTCCCCCTGATTTGTCTTGTATTATGTTTTATAGATGTCTTGTGACCGAAACGTCGATTCTGTGTGTTGTTCTATGTGCTGCAAAACTAAATACTTCGCATTTCTTTTTCTTCTAGTTATAGGATGATAATGATAATGATGATGATGATGATGATGATGATGAAATAATACCTTTAGCCGTGAGCAGTCAGCTCTTAGCAATCCATAACCTTTGTAAACAAAAGCATATGTCCCCCTTAGTTTAGTAGCCGAGGTGACACGTAAACGCATAATGTTTACTGTTTCAAAGACATGGTTGCGTCAAGAGGGACTTATGAATGCATGTTTAGTCCCCGACGGGAGGCATTCCAGTGTGGCATGTCCCTTTATCTTCTGCCAGGTATTGATACATATACATCTGGGCCAACTAGCTTCTCATTCTTTCGTCTGGTATGTTGACCCACTTCTACAGTGATGGCACACCCAGCATTCTCTGCCACCTTGGAGCCTGCAGAAAAATGAGAAATGTACAATGTTAACTGGTCTGCATCTCACCGTCACCCACGGACAATGTCACAGAAGACAAATGTCATAAATTTAATCAAGACATGCAGTGAAAATTATTTATATTTTTTTTTTACAGATTCTTGATTCTTGATTAGAAAACTGGCCTCACAGCACGTGGGACATTCCCATAAATGCTCCGCCCTCTGTTCCAGCAGCCATTCGAATCGATGGCGTCTCGATTCCAATACTGCCTAAACAGACGTCGATATCAGGGTACAACTCTGGCCCTTGCGACAGGTTTCTTTGTTGTTCCGCACACCCACGCAGTGTCCGTAACCAATTCAAGCACAACGTCGGACTGTCGGAACAACATGGTAACTGTTATCGACTACGTGATTGTATAGATGACGTGCCATAAAGCTTTTTTTTTTACAGATGACATATTGCACCCCATGAACTAGAATTCCAGTGTATAGTTTTGTCTCTGTCTATGTAGTATCTTTTCTCTGCTTTTGATGTAAGGCGTCACAGGATTGAATGACGATTTGTCTTCGGGCTAATGCACGTTTGGTCGCTTAATATGCATTAATATTGTGATGTCTCAGAATTTGTGCACCTCCTCCAATCCTTCTTCTTGGCTTTCCTCTATACTATGCTGTTTCCATTTTCGTATTATATGCGGATCAATAAAGGTTCATTTCTCATTAAGTGGTCAAACCATTTCAGTCTCTGTTTTTCAATATCCTATCCTAAAATCCCGTAATTCGTCAGGGTCGTAGGGGTACCACATTGGATGCTTCACCACACAGAGTCCTCCAGCGATTTATATTTTAAACGATGCGGATTAGTGAGGAAAAATCTTGTTCTGTTCAGTGCTTGATGTCTGTCCATGCTTTAATCTTCTTCTGCTTCTTCCACCCTCCATGGTTCCCTGCATTTTTCTTTTTGACAAGAAATCATTATGATATATTTTTCAATATACTTGACCACAGATGTTTTTTTCCCAAACAATTCTTGTAATCTCTTAGTTCATGACATGATCTATTCTTGTTTTGTTTGATGATTTTCTTAGACATCTCGTTTCCCTCGTCCCTTCTCTTATGTTTTTTGTTTGTTTATTGTTTTTTTTAATGTCCATGTTAATGTCCTTCTAAATGTAACATCAAGGTCAATGGGACAGTTCTTAAACAAGTAGACAAATTTAAGTATTTGGGCACAATTATTACTTCAGATGGTAGATGCGTTACTGAGATAAAAAGTTGAACAGCACAGGCAAAAGCAGCATTCCAGAAGATGAGGAACATCTTGTGTAATAATTCGTTATCAATAGAAGTAAGGACGAACATACTAAAATGTAACATAGAGCCCATACTGTTATATGGTAGTGAAGCATGAACAATTTACAATATTGTAAGAAAACATCTGGAGGCCACAGAGATGTGGTTTTATAGAAGAATGTTGAAAATATCATGGGCAGTTAAAAAAGAGTAATGCTACAATTCTACAACTGGTCAACTCAGATAGAAAACTTTTTAACTGTATTAGAAGACGACAATCACAGTTCCTGGGTTGAGAAGAGGTTCATGAGAAGAGGTGGGTTGGAGAACATCGTAACAACTGGAAAGATCGAGGGTAAGAGAGACAGGGAAAGACAGCGTAAGAAAATGTTGGATGGCTTGAAAACCTGGCATGATGCAGAATCATCAGGAACTATATTTAAATGTATAACAGAGGTCTGTGGAGAGACATGATCGCCTACGCAGAAAGGCATGGTACCAATGAATGAATGAATGAATGTCCATGTCTGATAGCGATAACACCGAGTTGGTATGAAGATTGAGTTTATGATTTACCTTTTGGTTTCCACCGGCATAGATTTGTGTTTCAAAATGTACGCGAGTTCATAATTTACGTAGTGGACTTTTGAAATTCTCCAAATCTGTGTCTATTCTTCCGCCGTCTGTAAAATGCTCCTAGGATATTTAAACTCCTGCACTTGTTTCAAAATGTTGGTACATCCTTCAATAATTTTATACTGATGTGTATTTTGTAATTTTTATTTTATAAATGTCATATTTTTATATAAACGTAAATTTGGCATTACTTATTTCAGATGACACACATATGTGACTCCATGCTGTTGGTGTTCCTTCAATTTTTTTTGTCTGCTGTAACATTCGGAAAACATATTCCTGACATCAGTAAGTATTTTCATCTTTCTTAAATGCCTTTCTGACCGGCGAATATGTTCATATATATCTCCAAAAGTCTTTATCTACAGTATCTTAAATCAGTATAATTTTTGATTCGTTGCTATGTCTCGAATTTTTTTTTTTAAATGTACAATTTTTAAAAATCCGAATTGATGTTTTGTGTCAAAAACTACAAAATGTTGTGGTGCTTCAAAGGACTAAAAGATAAAAGCTTTCTGACCAAATCCTAAAAAATAGTGTACCTCATGTTAGCCTGCCGATTATACAGATTGCTCACATCTGTTCTAATGTTCCTTATATTGACCTGCTGATTACACAGATTGCTCACATCTGTTCTAATGTTCCTTATATTGACCTGCTGATTACACAGATTGCTCACATCTGTTCTAATGTTCCTTATATTGACCTGCTGATTACACAGATTGCTCACATCTGTTCTAATGTTCCTAATGTTAGCCTACCGATTACACAGATTGCTCACATCTGTTCTAATGTTCCTCATGTTAGCCTACCGATTACGCAAATTGTTCACATCTGTTCTAATGTTCCTTATATTGGCCTGCCGATTACACAGATTGCTCACATCTGTTCTAATGTTCCTTATATTGGCCTGCCGATTACACAGATTGCTCACATCTGTTCTAATGTTCCTTATATTGGCCTGCCGATTACACAGATTGCTCACATCTATTCTAATGTTCCTTATATTGGCCTGCCGATTACACAGATTGTTCACATCTATTCTAATGTTCCTTATATTGGCCTGCCGATTACACAGATTGCTCACATCTGTTCTAAGTGTTATAAGAGTTGTTATTAGTTTTCCAACTATTAATTTGCTGTGTTATTGTTGCTGTTGTTGTTATGTAATATTTGTTGTATTATTCTTTCCCTTGTTGTTCATCTTCCGTTCTCAATCTCTTGCAGCATGATAGTTCAGAGAACCGAATGTGATGTGTGTTTTTAATACAGCTTCACTGTGATATCTGCGCATTTCGGCCTCACACTTCCGACTTCGTCATGACTCCCTGGTTTCTTTGATCCTCTGTGAAATGTGAGCATGGCGTCTTGGTTACTTAGACCATCTACGAAATGTGAGCATGGCGTGTTGTTCGCTTAGATCATCTGTGAAATGTGAGCATTGCTTCTTGGTCGCTTTTAGACTATCTGTAAAATTGGTACTATGCTCGCAGTCCGACCCCGTTTTGCCAATTAGTGTCTACATGTGTGTTTTTTTCCCTTGTCTATGTTTATCAGTTAATGTTTATCGTTTATTAACTTAAATATAATTATATTTGTGGTTAGGGTTAGGATTAGTTATGACAGACATAACTAATTCTAAACTCTAACCACAAATAGAGAATAGTTCTATTAATTATTGACTATTTATTGATATAATATGTAGATCGATTAACCACAAAATATGTAGGTACGCATTAATGGAAAACAAGAACGAAAGCAGGACTGTGAAATGTGAGCATGGCGTCTTGGTAGCTTAGAATACCTGTGAAATTGGACAACCAACCTTTCCTACTAAACCTCCTCAGTCACCTCTTACAATATGCACGACCGGGCAGAGCGTCGCTACTTTACTTCCCTTTCAAGCCCGACAACATATGAGTAAGGCGATCTTACTCGTTTTTTTGTTGTGTATGTAGTCTTGATAAAGGCCATTTGGTTAAAAAAAAGTGTGTGTGTGTGTGTGTTATTATGTGTGTTCCATTGAAAAGGTCCCTAACCGCATTAACTATGTCAGATCGACCAGTCATCCCTCGCTAGTTCGCAGTTCATTTATCGCGGCCTCAGTACATCACGAATTTCTAAAAACATATTTACAGTACGGTATGTACACTTTAGTTACATCTACGTATGTTACACACACACGTATCATATTTATATTATTTATACATTATTTTATGTATGTTATTTATACTATTCATATTTTATTTACATGTTTGAAACTATTCTTTAATCTTCTAATGGTAACATAAGCACTTATATGGTTTCATATACACTTATTGATATTATACATACACAAAAAATGTGCGTCTGTTAAAAATTAGAGGATAACACTACTTCGCGGTTTTTCACTTATAGCGGCTGGTTCTGGTCCCTATTAACCGCGATAACTGAGGGATGACTGTATTTATGTACATATTGTCAATGTAGCTGTGCTCGCCAGTGTATCGGTCCCCTCATTACCCTCAACGCCCAAATGTTCTGACACGAATATAAAGTTAAATGTTTAGAATCAGAAATTGTGTCAATAACTTCCGCCATTGACAGACGACTACTCCCACTTCAACCTTGCAGATCATGTTCATTGAGTCACTTCTTCTTCTGCATTCGTTATCAAACTCCTGCAGATTAGCAGGATGTAGTCCGGAGAACGGAATACGTTGTTTACAGCATTGTTGCGATATCTGCGCATTTCGGCCTGACACACCTGACTTCAGCATGGCTTTGAGTCACTGACCCTATATGGGATGTGACAGCCAACTCCATCCCATAACCTCCTTAGTTGCCTTTTACGACATGCGTGGAAGGTAAACAGTGTTACTATTCTTTGCTCCCCTTTCGGTCCCCGGCAACACACGGGCGTCTGAGTCACTAAGTTTGCAGGCGTGTGAATAGTCATGTGATATCAGCCATGACAGTGTCTCCATCACAGACTTTATCTCCATCGTAGGACTGCTCGTGATTATAGTGAAGGCACCATTGGATTATGTGACAGTTTTCCACCGGACCCCGCAGACAAAAATAGTTTGTTGTAACCCTATACTCCAGAAGGAGTTAAAAGAAATGAAGAAGACAAAATGCTATTTTTATATGTTATTGCTGCTGCTACTATAGTTTTTTGTTTTGTTTTTGCTGCTACCCTTTGTTGCTATTGTTACTGATACTGTTGTTGTTACTGTTGTTGCTGCTGTTACTGATATTGTTGTTACTGTTGTTGCTACTGTTACTGACACTGTTGTTGTTACTGTTGTTGCTGCTGTTACTGACACTGTTGTTGTTACTGTTGTTGCTACTGTTACTGATACTGTTGTTGTTACTGTTGTTGCTACTGTTACTGATACTGTTGTTACTGTTACTGATAATGTTGTTGTTACTGTTGCTGCTACTGTTACTGACACTGTTGTTGTTACTGTTGTTGCTAATGTTACTGACACTGTTGTTGTTACTGTTGCTGCTACTGTTACTGACACTGTTGTTGTTACTGTTGTTGCTGCTGTTACTGATATTGTTGTTACTGTTGTTGCTACTGTTACTGACACTGTTGTTGTTACTGTTGTTGCTGCTGTTACTGACACTGTTGTTGTTACTGTTGTTGCTAATGTTACTGACACTGTTGTTACTGTTACTGATAATGTTGTTGTTACTGTTGTTGCTACTGTTACTGACACTGTTGTTACTGTTACTGACACTGTTGTTACTGTTACTGACACTGTTGTTACTGTTACTGACACTGTTGCTGTTACTTTTGTTGCTACTGTTACTGATACTGTTGTTGTTACTGTTGCTGCTAATGTTACTGACACTGTTGTTACTGTTACTGATAATGTTGTTGTTACTGTTGTTGCTGCTGTTACTGACACTGTTGTTGTTACTGTTGTTGCTACTGTTACTGATACTGTTGTTACTGTTACTGATAATGTTGTTGTTACTGTTGCTGCTACTGTTACTGATACTGTTGTTGTTACTGTTGCTGCTAATGTTACTGATACTGTTGTTGTTTCTGCTTTTGTTGTTGCTACTGTTGTTGCTATTATCGCTGCTTCTGTTGCTGCTATTGTTGCAATAATTATCAATATTTATTCACATTATTAATTACTACAACTGTTCTTATTGTTACTGCAACTTCCATTAGCGCAATAACTTTTTATTCCTTCTAATTAAATCTTCCAAGATTAAGATCATCGACTTTATCAAATTTCTCAGCGGATAAGTAATTCAAAATATTGATAACTTTTCTATGTTGCGCATCAAAATGACGCAAGATTGAGATACCGCAAAAGTGTTATCTATTAGAATTGATTTGGTATTCAGTGTATTTAACCACCCAACAAACATCTGATAATCAAAAATCAATAAGTAAATATACAACACTACGACCGCTCAACTCCAATGTAATGTCTGTGTAAACATGTGGTTCTGAAAGCTGGAAAATAGTAATGGCAGCGGAGAAAGAATTAAATTCATGTGAAAATGCATGTCTAACAAAATTCTCAAATATTAGTTGTGAAGAATTCAAAAACAAGCACATAAGAAAAGACACCAAGCAACAATATGGTTCTACAACAATAAGAAGAAAACGATGGACATGCACTTAGAATGAATGAAAACAGACTGCCACTACAAGCATTAAAACGGGTACCAGATAGCAAAATAAATAGAGCAAAACTAAGAGAAACACTTCGCAATCCAATCATTAAAGAGACTATGGGTCTCAGCAACATACAAGATTTTTTTTTAAAAACACTGTTTTTAAACACCAATTTTTTCCGCGAAGACGGATGTGTCTGGCCATTGGCGCAAATAAAACGGCGACACAACGCATTTCAATTCTCTGGACTACATCCTGATGTAAATCTAGTAGGATCGTGGTCCTGCTAAATGGGAGATCCAGCGGGAGTTTGAGAATGAACGATGAAGAAGTTTAAACACCAATAAAATTGTTTGAGTTTTACCACATTTTCATAATATCCGGAAAAAAAATGTTCTATTTTTTCTGCAAACAATTATTTATGTAGGGTAAGGGGGGGGGTAAAATAGTTGACATAATTAATGTTTTAAAGCACGGCGTATTAAATCATCGCCCGTGTGTAGCCGGAGCCCGAAAGGGGAGCAAAGAATAGCAACACTGATTACCTTCCACGCATGTCGTATAAGGCGACTAAGGAGGTTATGGGATGAAGTTGGCTGTCCCATCCCATATAGGGCCAGTGACTCAAAGCCATGCTGAAGTCTCATGTGTCCGACCGAAAGCGCAGATATCGCAGCTGTAGACATGCTGTAAACTATGACACAACGCATTCCGTTCTCCGGACTACATCCTGCTAATCTGCAGGAGTTTGAGAACAAACACAGAAGAAGAAGAAGAAGTATTAAAGCATAATTAATCAGTAACAGTAGCAGCCCCCTAAGTTCTTCATAAGTTTTTGACAAGGTTTTAAAAATTGCAAAAAGTTCTTGACGTAATTTATGGACAGCCTCCTTACACGTTATTGATATCTATGAATCTCCCAGTTTACCTGAGCGATAAATGTGGCAAGCAGTATCTTGTAAACTCAGATGTGAGGATCAAGTTATCCACGGATACCTACCTACCTCCAAACGCACTATGTACAATGGATATTGTGCCAAGAAATGGCACTGCATTGGTGGCATTGTTCCTGTCATACAATATGGACCCTAATTACGTGAGCGACGTGGACCAGTGCCCAATTGAAGCAATACAACTTTATAATTATAATGGCAACAGCGTTATCAGTGAGTATATTTGGCTACTAGTAATTTTATTCATATTGTATTTTATTTGTAATTTTCTGTGACTTCCGTAGAGTAGAGGCATGACGTTTACACAAATATGTGTGCTGTATAATTACCTTAAAGCATAACGGCCACTCCGACTTTTGCTGTGCGTTTCATTGGCTAGCGAAAATATAAATAGCAAAGTATAAATAAATGACTAATGAGAAAAAATAATAGTCAGAGTGGCCTAATATAGTGACGATGCATACAGGCATGTACATAGTAGCTCATGGTGGTGGTTTAGCTGCTTGTACATGGTGACGATCTCGCTGGTGTGTGTGGTGACTAACATGTCTGGCACAGAATCCCCTGTCACAGGGGATGGTAAGTGATTGGTATATCTGGTTGGTCTTCGGCAGCACCTTCCTTAGCCAATTGGTCTACTTTTTCATTCCTAATATTCCAAAGTGAGAGGGTATCCACTGCATGGTTACCCTATACTGGTAAGACAATTCATTAAGTGGTTTTTGTAGGTCTTTTAGTTTTCCAGACTGGAGACATTGAAGCACTGACCTTGCATCTTTCAGGAATATCACGGTCTCTCAGCCAGGGTTAGAGTTCAGTATTTTTTCAATTGCTTGGATTTCAGCATCATAATTATTGCAGAATTTTCCTGTTGGTGTTCTGATCGTATCTCTAGGCTTGTGGTGATATTCTATATATACACCTGCACCTCCATTCCTCACTGCATTCTGTTCTGACCCATCTGTGTATACTCTGACCAACTTATCTTGTTGATATTCCTCATCCAGGAAACTGAAGGTGACTGTCCTTCGCTGCACACTGTTCTGTTTGTCCTCGCTTAGTATTCCTTTCACATGTGTCTGAATGTATATTGGTATTCCATAACTTTCACTCCAGGGGTTTGTACTGGTACAGACCTTACGGGGCTGTCAACTTCAGGTAGGTCTGTAAGTTGTCCACGGAGTCGTTTAACTTGGTGGATAAAGCTACTTATTTTCAGTCGCCCCATTGCTAGATTTTGGAATCTTTCCTTCATTGGATGACTTGGTATACACTGAAACTTTTCTGCTTGAATTAGTACTTTTGTGTCTCTGCGTTCGCCAAGTGTTTGCATTTTTCCCATTTTCTGCATCTCTGCTATGAGTGTTGATTTCATTGCTCCCAACATTATTCTAAGCGCCTGGTTTAGCACTTTATCTAGATCTTGTAATGTGGTGTTTGATGCAGAACACCATGCAGCTGAACCATATTCCAGGTGTGGTCTTATACCTTGCTGGTAAACTTTACTGAGTATATTCCCACTGGCTGCCCATGTGGTTCCACTTAGTTTTCTCAGGATAGCTAACTTCCTCGTGGCTTTTGTTGTTGCTTTGTTTATGTGCTGCTTCCATGTCAGTCTATCATCAAAAGTAACTCCGAGGTATGTGGGTTTTTTTCTTCTTTCAAGAGCTCTCCATCTATCTTGATATCACCTGCTTTTTGTTTTGGTGAGAGGGTAAAGAATGTAGTGTTGCACTTATCTGTGTTGATTCTCACGCACCATCTATTTACCCATAAGGTTAGGGCATCAATAGATCTTTGTATTTGTTTAGTGGCCACTGTCGCATGTTCTTCCGTGCACCAGATCACCAGGTCGTCAGCATACATTGCCACTTTGATCCCGTGTGGTAGTTGAGCAACTAGGTCATTGATGTAAACCAAAAACAGTGTGGGTGACAGGACTCCTCCCTGGGGGACTTCATGACGCAGTAGAAATTGTTTGCTCTTGCGACCATTTAATTATACCCTGGCTCTTCTATTACGCAGGTATGCTTTTACCCATTTGTACATTCTTGAGCTACACCCTGCAATTTCGCAATTTCTTTAAGATCCCTTCTTTCCAGACATTGTCAAATGCTTTCCTGAGGTCAATCCATGCTCCTAGTACCAGTTCCTTATCTTGGAAGCTGTCCTCAATCTCTTGAGAGAGGTAGATTGCCTGATCTTCAGTAGAGTAGCACTGTCTGAAGCATGCTTGCTGCGATACCAGAAGGTTCTCACTTTCAAGGTACCACTGCATCCTAAGATTGATAATGCGTTCCATTGTTTTGTATAGACAGCTTGTGAGGCTGATGGGCCTCTAATTGTGTTGCCATCTTTTCCTGATTTGAGGAGTGGTATCATTGTTGCTTCTCTCCACGTCTGTGGTACATTACCTGTGGACTAGCTTGTGTTAAAGATCTGCAGTATCTTTGCTCTTGCTGCAGTTCCCAGATTTTTAATAATTTCATTGTACACTCCATCAGCTCCAGGAGACTTTTTCATTTTCAATTTGGATAATTCATACTCCAGTTCTTTCATTGTGATTGGTGCCTCCATGACCTCAGGTATAGGTTCGCCTTGTCCAATGTTTTGCTGGTTCTCACAAAGAAATTTTGTTTGTCTGGACTAATTTTGATGTTATTGTCTTCTGCAAAGGAATCTGCAAAGTAATCAGATGCATGTTTACCTGTTAAAATGTTTCTATCTTTATAAAGTGTGATCCTTGTATTTCTCCCTGTACCTTCGTCATTTAGTTGTTTTACAAGTTTCCATAATTTCCTAGTATCTCTTTCTAGGTTCAGCGACTCTGTTTTTTCTTTCAAGCTGCTCCGTCTAGCTTGTAATCTTGCTCTTTGAAATTTAGCCTTTGTATGCTGATATTTGTTATGGCCTTCTTGGCTAGGTCTGTTATCTACCTGTTGTCTAGATGTTTCCATCTTATTTTGCAGCTTTTCCTGTTCATCATTCCAGTAGGTATTGTAGTTTTTGCGTGCCCCCTGGGTATGGTTTTACTAGCAGCATGTAGCATACATCTATTAAATTCACTCACCTACCTGTGGTCACTACCTCCAAGCTGCTTTCCAACGACATGTGTGATGTTCCATTCCAGGCCTGGTGAGTGGAATGCCAGGTCTGGTGTAGAGGTGGTGTGCCATGCTCTGGAGTAGAAGGTTAGTGAGTCTGCTGGCTGATTAATAAGTATGAGATTATTTTTATCTTGCCAGCTCTCAAGTTCCTCACCTCTCTTGTCCATGTGATCATAGCTCCAGCTCTGAGAGTGGCTGTTGAAGTCACCACACACCATAAGTCTCTTTTTCTGGGATTGTCCAGTGCCAATTGTCTATCATTTGGGCAGTAGTAGTTGAGGAGATGGACATCTGCACTGTCTGTCTTTAGGTGGAGCATCTGGTATTCTGCCCCCTCCATATATACTTCCAGCTGACATGCGCTGATATTGTTTTTAACAAGTGTCAGAATTCCACCCTTTCGCTTGTCCTTTCGGTAAGACCGGTAGCACTGGTAGCCTCTGATTTTAAAGGCTATGTCGCTGCTGATGTGCGTTTCTTGGATGCAGCATACATTAACTTGTTCTTCGCACAGGATATTTTCAAGTTCCAATTTTTTACTGTATCCATCTCTTTTGCTGTTGGCACCCTCAGCATTCCAGTGCATTATTTTTATTGGTCGTTGGTGTTTTTGGCCAATAGCTCTATTCCCTTGCCTCCTGGCCCCCTCGAGGTAATTGAGAAGGACTTCCAGTAACTGAGGTTGGGCCCTTTCGAGGTATAGGGCCCTGCACCGTCCCTGCCTGAAAGTCCGTCACAGGGCAGGCACCACAACTATTAATATATACAGACATGTTTCCATTGTATTTTGTGCTTGGCATCCTGATTATTTGTGCGCCTTTTGGCTGGTTTCCTCCGTCTTCATCACCCCGCTTACTTAGGCAGGACTATGGTCCTGTTCGAGTGGGACTGCTCGTCCAGTCTTAGTTTCCAGCCCCTGATGGCTGTACTAAGCTCCATCACCACTTCACGGTGCTGGCCTTGATGGGGACAGAGCTTGTATCTGAAGTAGTGATACTATTTGATGCAATCGCACGTTTATTGGTGAAGTCGTGCAATGAATATACCAGATCATTGTCTATCAAAAATATTTCTCTTTGGGAATATGCAAAATAGCAATCGTATTCAAGATCGCATAAAGAAGCTATACAAGGATTCGTTAATGGCATCAATGAAATACTTTGATGCAACTGCTGGATATATGGAAATCATTTGTACAAAACAGTTCAACAATATTAAGAAAAAGATGCAGCATCTTGTGAAGAAATATGAAATACAGTTGTTCAATAACGGAGACTGATTAAAAGACACAGACAGATCAAACATTTTCTAAAGTGATCATTCATGTCCAACCTATTCATCGATTTCTAAGGACAGCATAATGCTTATCGGCTATTTTCGAACACATAGACAAGGATACAACTCTAACAGAATTTAATGTGTTTGTCTGTTCCTATATTGATAAAGACCGTTTTGATCGAAACGTCAATTATGTGTATTGTTCCACGTAAAACTGTTATTCAATCTTTTGTATCTATTGATGCACAGTTTTACTGCAGTTTTCCATTTACTTAACTGAATTTAACAAAATGGCCAATATCACGGTTTAGAAATATTAATAATTTGGGGCAAAGTTCCAGGAAAGAGAACAAGAGGCAGACGAAGACTACAATGTACACCTGACATCGAAGATCATCTAAGCATGACACTCAAAGAAGCTAGGCAGCTCACACACAACCGAGAGGTTTGCAGAGAGGTATTGAGGACAATGTCCTGTAAAGGACACGTCACATAGATAGGTCATTATCACTTATGATGAAAGAACAACAACAGCTTCGGAATCAGCATATACAGAAGAACAAGTATATATGCTCGATCTTAGGTTATTATTGTTATTTGTTCGTCAATCACATGATAGTGATGCCCAGTTTTGTTACTTATTCTAAAATCACATGATAGTGATGCCCAGTTTTGTTACTTATTCCTCAATCTCATGATGGTGATGTCCAGTTTTGTTACTTATTCCTCAATCACATGATAGTGATGTCCAGTTTTGTTACTTATTCCTCAATCACATGATAGTGATGCCCAGTTTGTTACTTATTCCTCAATCACATGATAGTGATGCCCAGTTTTGTTACTTATTCCTCAATCACATGATAGTGATGCCCAGTTTTGTTAAATCCAAGAATTGAAATTTACTTAGAGAAATGTTATATATGGGTTTTACATAGATGGAAACATGACTTGCAATGAAGATTTCGATTTTAAAGAGAACGTGTTGGGCAATGTGTCAACCCAATTCTCTCGTTGGAATTTATTAGAAACTAGCGGCAAGATGAATGTAGACTACTGGATATGAAATAATGAAATCTTCTGTAATGGACGACTGGGTGAATTTTTTAACATAGTACTAAAAGTCACTTTATGATTTTTTTTATGGGTGAGCCCCTCCCCCCTCCCCCTTCCGGTCTGCAGACTTAAATCAGACGACTTGAACACCTGATTTCTGACTGCTGACTAGCTATCCTAGCCATGAGAACGATCACACTTCTCAACTTTCCTGTTATATAAACATAAACCGCCGAGTTTGGATGTGTCTAACCATTTGAACAAATAAAACAGTGATAGGAATTTCCATTCTATGATGTACACCTTGCTGGAAATCTAATGCGATCATTATCCTGCTACAAGAGAGATCCAGCGTTAGTGTGAGAATAATTCTACAAGAGAGATCTAGCGTTAGTGTGAGAATCCTTCTACAAGAGAGATCTAGCGTTAGTGTGAGAATCCTTCTACAAGAGAGATCCAGCGTTAGTGTGAGAATCCTGCTACAAGAGAGATCCAGCGTTAGTGTGAGAATCCTTCTACAAGAGAGATCCAGCGTTAGTGTGAGAATCCTTCTACAAGAGAAATCCAGCGTTAGTGTGAGAATCCTGCTACAAGAGAGATCTAGCGTTAGTGTGAGAATCCTTCTACAAGAGAGATCTAGCGTTAGTGTGAGAATCCTGCTACAAGAGAGATCTAGCGTTAGTGTGAGAATCCTTCTACAAGAGATATCCAGCTTTAGTGTGATAATCCTGCTACAAGAGAGATCCAGCTTTAGTGTGAGAATCCTTCTACAAGAGAGATCCAGCGTTAGTGTGAGAATCCTTCTACAAGAGAGATACAGCTTTAGTGTGATAATGAACGGTAATAAACACACCCGTATAATATTTTGTATAACAGTTTTCACACATGTGGCTGCGTATCTGGGTCCCACGCATGCAACAGAAAACATTAACATATGACATGCTGTTATATTGAGGCTCTCTAATAGAAGCGCTGTATTATGTCATCTATACAATTATAGACCTCCTCTGAGTAGATGGCTCCTTCTACATGCTCCTTCATGCATTGCACTAAGCCGAAAGCTGAAGTCTCCTGGGTATGAAAGAAACCTCAAAAATACCATCCCACTGTACATATGAAAGAGCTAATCTCTCGCAATTTGTGGAGTTTTCAAACAAACAAACAACAAACAAATAAACAAACAACAAACATATCACAGTTTTCAGATGTAATTAATAGAATTGCCTTCATGGACTTGTATACACTATCAAACCTTGTTATTATATTCTGTCAATAGCTAACGATGAAGATTACTGCGGTAGACAGAGGCCACCCTCGCAGTATTTGCTAGGTCCCCTAGGAACGTATCGCTTTACAACAACTGGCGCAACTCCGTATATCCGTCCAGCAGATATTGATCTGCTCATAACAGAGGTCTTTTTACCAAATTCCACCTGTAAGTATTTTCATACTCTGTCACTTTATTTCCCTCTTTCTTTCAAGCTCTCTTCATCTCTCTATCCCTCTCTCTCTCTCTCTCTCTCTCTCTCCATCTCTCTCTTGTATTCCTATCGTTCATACTTTCTCCAACTCTTTCTTCCCTTTCTCTATCTATACCTCTTTCCTTCCCTCTTTCTCTTTCCCTCTTCCTCCCTCAACCCTCTCTCTATCCCGCTTTTCCTTTCTATCCACTCGCTCTCTTCCTCCCTCTCCCTCTCTCACACCCATTCTTTACCTTTCCTCCTCTCTCTTCCTATTTCCTATCTCCCTCCATCTTTCTCTCAATACATATATTTCTTAAATATATTTGTACTATTTGATATTTGTACTATCATGAGTACTTTAGTGTCTGAATATATATATATATATATATATATATTCAGACACTAAAGTACTCATGACTCATGTTATATATTAAGACGCCACAGTACTCATAATTCCTATTATTTATTCGGGACACTACAGTATTCATTTCCTATTATCTATTCGGGATACTACAGTACTCATAATTCCTATTTTTTATTCGGGACACTACAGTACTCATAATTCCTATTATTTATTCGGGACACTACAGTATTCATTTCCTATTATCTATTCGGGATACTACAGTACTCATAATTCCTATTATTTATTCGGGACACTACAGTACTCATAATTCCTATTATTTATTCGGGACACTACAGTACTCATAATTCCTATTATTTATTAGGGACACTACAGTACTCATGACTCCTGTTTTTTTAACCTTTGCTAATCTCTCACTGAAAGAATTAAATTTTTCTGTTTCATCTCCAGCTTTTCTTTGCCCACAAGGGACCTTTGACTGTCACAACAACTACTGCATCAATGAGGACCTTGTTTGTAACGGCTTCAACGACTGTGGCAACAACAGAGATGAAAATGAGGAATGTCATGAGAATGACAGCAGCGCACTCTCGCCTGCAGCTATTGCTGGAATTGTCGTCTGCGTTGTTTTAGTTACTATCACAGCCATCTTTGTTTATTTCAAGTATCGGAAAAGTCCAGAACGAGCAGCATATATCCCATACTAATGTGTCATACAATAAATACGAACTTTTTATTTGAATATGTACGGTATTTTAGCGCCGAATATGTTATACAGCGAAGAAAAATTTTTTACAGCGCAGTTTTATTTCACGTTCAAACCATGACAATTGTATGATAAACTAATCATGTGCAAACGAGGCCTTATAACTTATTGTAAACATCTTTATAATGTGTGAGATGTGTGTTAAGTGGACTTTGAATATATATCGCAAATAAACGAAAACTGAAACCATTGACTGCATTTTAATGAAAAATGTAATTCATATGGTCTATGACATTTTAACAAATTATTTTGTGACACTGTGTAGTACATAATCGGATACCCATGTCCTACGCGCAGACATCAACAGAATACACCACCAATCTCTCGAATGGATACCTACAGGCAAAAGAGCAAGGGGTAGACCAAAATAAACACTCAGAAGAACAATACTTAGAGAAACTAAAACAATCAATATCCATTCTATTTAAGAATTGCACAGAAAAGCTTTGAACATACATCTGCCAAAGACGGATGTATCGGGCCATTTGAGCCAATAAAACGGTGACACAACGCATTTCCATTCTCTGGACTACATCCAGCTGGAAATCTAGTAGTACCATTGTCCTGCTAGATCGAGCGGGAGTTTGAGACTGAACGCTGAAGAAGAAGAACAGACAGAATTTGAGAGATCTGACCTCTGCCCTATGCGCTAACTTCAGCGCTAAAGGAAAATGAATGAATGAATGACATTTCAAATTCACACACGAATTTACAAGAGTTATATTTAAAAAAATTTAATTGGTAGCGTATCCTATTCAGGACGTAGCCATCAACCCATCATTTTTTTGGTTGTAGTAATTTTCTAGGCAATTTAAATACATTCAGTAGTTTGCCTTTGTTTTAATGGCCCCAGGCGCGCTCTGTGCCACAGAGCTGGACATGCGTTATATGTTGGCTGAAATACATAATGTTGAAGCTGAAAAAAGCTAGTGAAACGTGCTATATCAATGGAATGCTAGTGTATTTAGTTCTTGCATGTTGTTGAGACTCATTCATACCATCTTTGATGGTTGTTTTACAAAGAATATCTCTTGATCTTCGACATGACAATCCATTTTTATTCATTCTAAGTTCATACATACATGGCCGCCTACAAATAAGACTGGCGGGTTAAAGGATATCAAGCCTCTAGTAAGTCATTTGTCTGTTTCCACAATTTTCATTGGTCACTATAATTATATTTTGTGTGAAAGCTAATTAAAATCAAGGGAACAGTTGAATGAGTCATTTTTATGAGACTGGATTTCTCATTTGCCAAAAGTATTATATTGTAGATGGGCGTGATTCATCCCCGTTATAACTGCACCTCTGTTACCTTACCTGTACGAACATATTTCTGTTTGCTGCCATCTTATTTGCTTGTTTTATTCGAATTCTGCCCATACAATATTCAAAGGTTTTTTGTAATACATGGATTTAATTTAATGTTTATTTCTTATCCAATTCATTGTTATTTTACTGCTAGTGAAATTATATGTTAATATATTGGAGTTCCAGTGTGTTTACTTAAATGTGAATACAAACATAAATTATAACACATACATGTACATATATATACACACATCTACATATATCTACACACATCTACATACATCTAAGATTATATCATTATTTCATCATCATCATTAAGTGCCGTCTCCGCAACGAAGGTTAGCTGCAACGGATCTCCAGCATCCCCTGTCTCTTGTCTTGATGATGGATTCTGCTAGAATGTAACATGTCCATCGTGAGATGTTACTCTCCCACTTGTATCTCTGCCTACCTCTTGCTCATTATTTACGAAACCTTAAAAAATAATGAAAACTTTTTGGAACGGCGCTAAATCAAGACAATTTAAGAAATAATGAAACGACACAAATATAACATGACAAGCTTATCATTTACAATTAACATTATATTTCATGAACCTAACATTAACAAGTGTAAAATGATATTAAGCAATCAACACAGGAGCTATGCGTTTGTTATGTAGCAATTGTGGTGCATATAAAGACAATTTATTGTCTGAGTATAGCTCAAGACCAACATTATAGTCTCCCAAAGGCATCATTACGCTTTTTTGGAATAGCACGTTTTGTTTCATGTTCAAATATTGAAAACACCCAGATATTGGCATCTCGGCATCATTTTTTTTTTTACAGCATACGTGCTGGGTTTTAAGTCAAACTAGGATTTAACAATAGTCACTGCCCGTGGCCCATGCAGCACGTGTTGAATGTTTGGTGTCCGAGTTAATCAATTTTATATTGGTTATTTTCATCTACTGATCCTTTCAACATTTATTTAAGGATATATATATATATATATATATATATATATATATATATATATATATATATATATATATATAATATATATATATATATATATATATATATATATATATATATATATATATATATATGCTTTTTTTAGGGGGGAAGGGTGGTACCCAATATCCCACTTATTTTTCTGGGGATATTTTTTCCTCATGAATATTCTTGTATTTCAGTTCAGCACATCGGTTTGTAATAAACAAAAAAAAACATAAAAACTACTGGTTCATGAAAACAAAATACCATAAAAACTACTGGTTCATGAAAACAAAATACCATAAAAACTACTGGTTCATGAAAAAAAAATACCATAATACCTGATACATCAACCCACTCGGTAATAATCACATACTCTGGAAAAGAACATGTTGAGAAAAGAATGAGTTGCGTTATTGAACAACTAAATTGTACAGAGATTACTTGCCTTGGTCACACTGGAGTTCGAGGAAACGAAAGAGCTGACTCATTGGCAGGCAGTGCTGCGATAGATGACACAGTACGGAGAAGAGATAAAGCTGACTTAATTAACGCAGTTATAAATTAATTGCAAAATGAAGACGTTAACAATGAGACTGAAGATGTACATATACAAATAATGACATAATTGGAAGTAATTAGATGTGAGGGAAGATATTGTACTCTTTTTTAAAAAGAACAGAAAATCACGTGATCAACACCTAACCAGGACTTTCAGTCTACTTACACTCGAATGGTTGCTGGAACGGAGAGCGGAGCACTTACGGAAATGTTCCGTGTGCTATGATGCTAGTTTCTAATCAAGAATCAATCAATCAATCAAGTCGACCGATTACACGAAGAAATGTCCCGTTGTACTCTTGATTGCTGATCCCAAAGAACGTCATTTATCTTGGATGATGAAACGCCTATTATTATTATTATTTGGGGCTGGCGAATCAAATTATACCCAATGTGGCCAATGAGAAGGATCATCAGCCAAGGTAAGTGACGCTGTGTCGATCAGCGTTCAGGATCAATTAGGAGATGGACTTTTCTTCTTCATAGCATGTATGTATTGTGAATGCTACAATAGAAAGCACGCCCGTGTGTTGCCAGGGCCCGAAAGGGGAGCAAAGAATAGCAACACTGTTTACCTTCCACTCATGTCGTAAAAGGCGACTAAGGAGGTTATGGGATGGAGCTGGCTGTCCCATCCTATATAGGGTCAGTGACCCAAATCCATGCTTAAGTCGGATGTGTCAGGCCGAAATGCGCAGATATCGCCGCAATGCTGTAAACCATAACACAACGCATTGCGTTCTCCGGACTACATCCTGCTAACCTGCAGGAGTTTGAGAATGAACGCAGAAGAAGAAGAAGAAGAAGTAGAGAGCATTTTTAATATGGAGTTAGTTGCGTTGAGACTTGAATTAAAACTTATGTAGAATCTAGATTCCAGATGATGTAATTGAGAACATTGTGTCGACACAGACGAGTTGAGAGAACACAGACATTATTTTCTAGCCAATTATCCAACTTTCATATAGATTTCATATATCGATATGTTTATACATGATTTCGAAGCAATCAATGATGTTTATCTGCGTTGTTACCAGGATTAGATAGGATAGAACCATGGAAAAGATGGATAGGAAACGTCAGGGACATCCTGAACAGACACGGTCATAGCATAGCCGAGGCCAAACATCTGGCTTTAGAACGCAAGCTCGAACTCCGATCACCCCTACGCTTAACGGCAAGAGTGGATCACAAACCACCTGGGGAAAGTCAAGAGACAATAGACAATTACCAGGATGGTGGGGGGGGGGGGTGAGGGGAGGGTGTTACTACTGAAAAACATTGGCAATTTTTCGCAAATAAAGAGTATACCAGTATATTCGCATATTTTCTGAAAAAGCACTATATATATATATATATATAATATATATATATATATATATATATATATATATATATATATATATATATACATACCATGTATTCGTGACAAAAATGGCATCCTTCTTAGGGATGCTGTGTGGTCGAAGATGTAAAACGTTAACTCAAGTTGCAAGGCGAGTTGCTGCTGTCTGCGCGGATCTGGTTTAAATTTCGCTTGATGCATTGATATTTATTTATTTCTTCTTCTTCTGCGTTCGTTCTCAAACTCCTGCAGATTAGCAGGATGTAGTCCGGAGAACGGAGTGTGTTGTGTCATAGTTTACAGCATTGCTGCGATATGTGCGCCTTTCGGCCTGACACATCCGACTTCAGCATGGCTTTGGGTCACTGACCCTATATGGGATGGGACAGTCAACTCCATCTCATAACCTCCTTAGTCGCCTTTTACGACATGAGTGGGAGGCAAACAGTGTTGCTCCCCTTTCGGGCCCCGGTAACACACGGGCGATTTATTTATTTAACTGCTTATGTATATGTAAATATTTTTCAATATACATATAATTGTAGGTTGCAAGAGATTGCAATTATAAGATGAAGACAGATTTTAAAGTAAACAAGCCGGATCAAACTTCCCTACCCTTTTTTAGAAAATGAGGAAAATATTTTTAGTATGAGGTATGTTGCTAAAGCGTGGGTAAATCCCCCAGTACCCCTAGTGTCTGAGCGCACCTGGTATCTTGTTTACTAACAATCATTTTTGTTACCGATGTTCCCCAATACCACAATGCTCAACTGTCCAACATTTTCTTTCTTTGCAATTCAATAAGCACTGATAGTTATCATCTGTGAGTAGAAGGCTTCTGTGCACGCAGTTGAGAGTTACAGTATTCTGTGCACACTGTTGAAAATTAGAGTATTCTGTGCACACAGCTGAAAGTTAGAAGTATTATGTGCACACAGTTTAAACTTGGAGTATTCTGTGCACACGGCTAAGAATTAGAGTATTCTGTGCACATAGCTAAGAATTAGAGTATTCTGTGAACACAGCTAAGAATTAGAGTATTCTGTGCACACAGCTAAGAATTATAGTATTCAAACTTAAGTAAATCAAACTCTGGAGAAACCACGCCTATGTACATGGGAAGTAAGAGATAATCTCATGTAATTCCTGTGAACCAAATTAAAAAATAAACCGCTCCTGCTAATATTATGTATAAAATCAATGTAATACGTTTCCTTCTTCGTGTTTATCCGGGCCAAATTACTTGTTAGATAAGCGAGATGTTGCAATATAGTCTTACAACCAGGGGCGTAGATGTTCTTCTTAAGTAAGGGAGGGAGAGACTTGTTCATTAGAAAAAAAGGACATTTGCTTATTTTCAAAGTGTACTTCCGTCTTTTCATGAAAAAGTTGATGACAATATTGCAAAAATATTGTTTAACAAGAGGAAGTTTACTCACTTTTTCGTTACATTCCTAGTACTCAGTCATGCCCTGGTTTCCTAAGAGCGGGGTGGGGGGTCGAACGGGCTTGCTTACAGCAAAAGCTGCCTTCGTTTTACACATGTAATCTCTTGCAACACACGCATTAGGTCATACTAAGAGATTAGTTCAATGTGCGCATAGTTCCTGCAGTATAAAACATTTGTCAAACCAAACATGTCTTGAGTTTTCGTAAGGACAAATTGGTGAATGCATTTGATTTCACACAGGTTACCTTATCAGTTTGTAAAGATAACAGTACAAATTAAATAAAGGTGGTTAACTTCAACCCGATTTTTAAATCTGTGCATTCGTTAAGTCTCGCATTCTTCAGGTAAACACGTTTTATTCTGTATTTACGTTGTGTATATCGTTACATAAGCAATATAACATTGTGTTATTGTTATTATTATTATTATTATTATTATTATTATTATTATTATTAAGTTGTGATATGTTTTTGTCAAACAGGAAGGTTGTATTGTGCATACCAATTGAGACTGCTGTAAAACTGTATAACAGTAAAACTTACGTAAAATGTAAAATACACGTTTAATACGATTTACAATGAACGCATAGACTATCAGACTATAGGGTATGGGTACGAAATATTGCAAATAAATGTATACAAGACATTTTCAACATTTCAACCGTAAGATCTTTTTCAAGAAAATACAAGACAAACAGTATACACAGTAAAAATAATGGCACTATCACCACAAAGTAGTAGGCGGGCAGACATTGAATAAATGAGATGATTGTAACCTTGGACTTATCTGCTATTCAATGTCTGCAGTCTAACATGAAAATGTCTTAAATGTCTACTTGAAAATGTCTTATATATTGTTATGTGTATTTTTGCATACTCATACCTTATAGTCTGATATTCTGTGCGTTCATTGTAATGCTGATTGACCTTGTGTTTTTGTACGTGTTTTTGTATTGTGCGTGTTTCTTGAAACTAGAACGGGGATCTCCGTGGCGTAGTGGTTAAGCCGCTGTTTACAAAGTGGACTTTTTGTCAGATATCTCTGTAGATTTTCGCATACGTTTCGGAGTCACGTGCTTTGAGTGGTACTCTTGGCAGATGCGTGCGGCGTCGTTAAGAGGGACATAATATATAAGTGGTAACTCGGGTACAATGAAGTCAATCCTTTTGAGCCCTTAAACAAGAGAACAGGAGAGAACTGATGCATTTATACCTCAATTGGAAGATTGGGCAATCTTTGTATAAATTATATACGGTGTACAATCTCGGCGAATTAGATGTCAGATAGTCAATGGCGTGACTAACCAACTGTCGCCAATAATTAAACATCCAACAATCTCCACGGCTACAAAACTACAATTGATAAACAGTTTTTTTTTGGTGAATATTGTTAAATATCGCCGTGACAAAGACACTAGCGAAAACAATCACAAACGTGTGAAAGGAGATGTTTGAGGAAAACTATAAATGTCACCAGAAAAGACAGACGAAAAACAGACGATACCAAGAAAGAAATAAAGACTATCTCACATCAAGACTACATCCAGAGACAGCAAATCAAGTGATTTTTCCACATCATGAGAATGGACTTACCTCAATCAGCCCTTCGTGCATACAACAGCAGAAGATCGGGTTACAAGGTGCGTGAAAGACCAAGAACTAGACGGGGACAATCAAAGAAACTTGATTGAAGAGACACGGTGTCACCAGGATCAATGCGACCCACATGGCCAAAGACAAACAACCCCCCCCCCCCACGACGCATAATGGTGGAAGTGTATATTACAAAATATAGATAGACTCTATGCAATCAATTTATAGTTTATACAATCTACTTTAGGCGATAATTGCATAAGTTATATACAATCTACTTTAGGCGATAATTGCATAAGTTATATAGGCCTACGATCTACTTTAGGCGATAATTTTATAAGTTAGGCACGGTCTACTTTAGGCGAAAATGTAATAAGTTATATACGATCTACTTTAGGCGATAATGTTATGTTATATACGGTATACTTTAGGCGATCATTTTCAAGTTATATACGGGCTACGTTAGGCGATAGTTGTTAAAGTTATATATATATAGGGTCTACTTTAGAAAATAATTTTAGATGTTGTTGTTGTTGTTCGTCCATCACAAGTGATGATGACCATTTGTTACATCCACTTTTGAAAATTCAATTTTAGTTATGTCCTTGATTATGAGTTCGTAGATGGCTAATGAGCCCTATTCGAGCTGTAAATGTCCTTGGATAGTTCGGACATGGAATGACGACTGTAGACGGATCTTGGTCTATCCGTGACTTTCTAGCTGCTCTCCGCTGTTGAGCTGCTGCATTTCTCTTCTTTTCACAAGATGATGCGCTCTTTTTTCTTTTTTCTTAGATGTTAACAGTCTACTTTAGGAGTATATTTTGTATGACAGAGCTAAATGGCAGAGATAAATGTGACCAGCATGTGAATGTGAGCAGTGCTATTCTTACTCGTCGTGTATCATGCTGTGAATGTGTTCTTGATAAAGGCCTTATATACAAACAACGATTTCCGTATGCTATCATATGATCATCCAGTGGTTAGCACAAGGTCATCACCCTATTTTCTAATTCCGCTTTTTGGATTTCAGTTTTACTGTAGTTATACGCATGCGGTTGCGTCTGTGGGTCTCACTCATGGACCACTGTAAATAGTGACTAACCGAAATCCAAACAATAATCAAAATATAACGAATGGGATCCTAATAGATCTAGTTGAAAGTTGAATATTAGAGACGGTCATTCTTGAATAGTCCTACGCTCTGATCTCTCACCGAATCATTCATCTTTGCTAACGCGACTGATCATTTGTCGATTTTCACATATGTATCGACATCCAGTGAAAATTACGGAAATGTCCTATATGTCAGTTAAGTGACGCTGCACTTAATCAGTACGCAAACTATCCAAGAGAATATGTTTTCTGTGAGCATTGATTCACATAATCAGTACGCAAACTATCCAAGAGAATATGTTTTCTGTGAGCATTGATTCACATAATCAGTACGCAAACTATCCAAGAGAATATGTTTTCTGTGAGCATTCATTCACATAATCAGTACGCAAACTATCCAAGAGAATATGTTTTCTGTGAGCATTCGTTCACATAATCAGTACGCAAACTATCCAAGAGAATATGTTTTCTGTGAGCATTGATTCACATAATCAGTACGCAAACTATCCAAGAGAATATGTTTTCTGTGAGCATTGATTCACATAATCAGTACGCAAACTATCCAAGAGAATATGTTTTCTGTGAGCATTCGTTCACATAATCAGTACGCAAACTATCCAAGAGAATATGTTTTCTGTGAGCATTCATTCACATAATCAGTACGCAAACTATCCAAGAGAATATATGTTTTCTGTGAGCATTCGTTCACAACAGGAAATCCTGGCTATTTTTAGCAACATTAACTCCTTTCTGTGATTCGTGTTAAACTTCTGTTTAACTTGTGACCATGTACAGTACTATAAGATCTAACTGCAAAAAGTAAACATGCTTTCATTCGGTACGTTTTTTATTACTGTCGTACTTTCCATTTGTTATTTTGTATATACTTGAAGTACATAAATCTAGCCTATAATGTTTTTTGGCATGCGATTCCAAGTATATAAATATTGACCAAGGTAAAATACGGGAATAAATCAAGAAAAAGAACGACTGAGGCCCCCATTAATTCTGATAAAGGTCTTCTAATGCCGATCGGTTTGAACCCTACAGACCACATCCTCCTCCCATTTCCATGGGCGTATTTATAAATACAACTATATTTGTATATCTCTAGCGTTCATTATTTTTATTCCAGATCCTATTTCTAGAATTAGAAAGTTCTCAAAACTTTAAAAAAAGGAAAAAGGAAATAATTAGAGGGAATTCAATGTAAAGGTTACATGACGGACTTATTGCAGATTTACATTTGAGATAAGAAATTGGGTACCGTCTTGTGTTGTTAGTAACCTCGTGTGTCCACGAAGACTGGTGTAGTTCCCGACAGTATACTATACTGACAACGGTCGTGGGGAATTGGTATCTCTTGTCACTAAATCTCATTTTATAGCCTATATATAGATTAGAGGAACGTGGTAGCCTAGTTGATAGTGAACTTGCTTGCTATCACCAGGTTCAAAACCGTCCGGACAAACAAAATCCGGGTTCTGATTTAACGCTTGACATGACCACTCCTCCAGTCGACTCAGCTGTAACGTGTACCTAACTGGTCACCCCATCTAATAGTTGCTGCGACTTTTACATGAAGAGTTATGTTCATTCCCGACGGCAAATGCCTTTATTTAACTTATATAAAGATTAGATCAACCTAAAGAGCTTAAATGTTCTGAGAATTGATATCATTGCACTCGGTTTTTCCATACATTTTTCGTTCCTTTTAACACAGCACGTTATCTATTATCCCCCAAGTGTTGCTGTGGACCAAAAGAGAAGCAAAGAATAGTAACGCTATTCGTCGTGGATTTCGTAAGAAACGAGTATAGAAATTAACTGTGGGATTTCCAACCTAATCTCTACATTTTCGCTGTGGTAAAACTTCCTGTAGATCACGTGCATGGACTAATAAATAAAAATTTAAAAATTTTTTAAATGTATTTTAATTTTTAATGAAATATTAAAAATTCGTAAATAAAATAATTTCAAAATAAAAAAAAAATTAGTACAACATTTGCCTAAAACAGCAGAAAGAACGACTACAAAGCAAGACAAAACCAAGGACAAGATTGGAAGATTCAATCATAGATTATTAAAAACCAAGGCCAAACCATGACATACACAACAAAGATGGCCAAAGACAGAAAACTTCAATTCTCCACCACGTCTAACAGCATTTGTGGAGAAGACAAAAGATAGATACAAATTGGTAGCATATCCTATTCAGAATGTAGCCATCAACCCAGTATTTTAGTTATAGTGATGATCTTGACAATATTTCCACTCAGTAGTTTGCTAGCAAACTACAAACTAATATTTTTTAAATGTTTAAGCCAGCTCACATGTGAATTCTTCTTCTTCTGCATTCGCTCTCATATAACCACAACGAATATGTCGTGTGATTCAGCCGGGGTGCGTGAAGTACGTTGTGCTGCAAGTTCCACAGTAAAACTGTGTTATTTGCACCTCGGTTGGCCACTCTGTGGTATGGACGTCCGAGGTCCAGCACATCCGTTTTCGTCATGCCTTTAATTCGGGTAGTTGGCTTCTCTAGTCCGTGACAGCCTGCCTATCTGTCGTCGGGCACGCGGGTGTGTAGTGACTCTTCGCCAAGACGATTGTTGTTCACGTCTATCTCGCACGAGGTGTTCCACCGTCTATGAACTTGCCTCATGTAATTGGACGTACTGTTCCTGTGCCCATCGGGTACTGAACTGTTTCTCATCCGCGAGCCTGGTTTCGTATGAGGAAAAAAACTCAATAGAAGAGGTGGACCCTGGCTCTTTCGCCTTCTTGCCGAGGTGTCGTTCACCGACATTGTGAACCACTAGCCCAAGTTCGAGTCTCACACCACGCGTTTGAGAGCAAGGCGTTCTTGAACTGAGCGACCTTGTCCCAATAACGCCTGAAGCCATCCGGTACTGAACCCTTTCTCTCTGCAAGTGTATTTCCGGTATAGGAAAGCTTGATAGTAGAGTTGGGTCATGGCTAAGATCGTTGACCCTTTTGTGCCTGAGCTCATCGGGTACGGAACCCTTTCTCTTCGCGGGCATGTTTCCGGTATAGGAAGGCTTGACATTGGAGTTAGGCCAGGTCTTCCTGCTTTGCCGGGCCCCCATGATGTGTCTCAGTTTCTGCCCATAAGGAGCACAGGTAACTAGAAGCTCGTCTCGAGCTAACAGAGATTTCCGATTTCCTTGGAACATTTTAACTTTCTATTTGCAGTTGGCGCTGCCCTCTGGCACTGTTCTGCCCTTTCATTGTACTCATTATGAAATCTATTCGTCTCTCGCCATGCATCTACCTTTTCGTGCCTTTTTCATTGGCCGCCACTATAATGTTCGGACTGGACTGACTAGCGTCACTGTGTATCGACAGTGCCGCTGCATGTGTTGGTGCTGGTGGTGTCGGAGATATTGTATGTCTCTGATGCAGTCAAATCTCTTTCAATCTGCTACCTCAACATTCTCGGACACGATCCCCAAATGATTTAGTCAGAATCAGCAAGATCCGATGTATTTCTGATTCCAGGGTGCACCGCGAGGAGGTACATTTGGGATCTTGGTTATCTGCTAACCCTGGGTCCGCCGAGAGCATTGCGTTCCATTTGCACCCCACATGTGAATTCAACAATTAAAAATTTAAAAAATCTTTTTTACAACAACAGCAACAACAAAAAAGAAGTTTACTAGTGATTTCTGTACGGTCCGGGTGCCCAATTTCCGGGATGGGTTTTGAACTTAGCACATTGTCCGTTACAGTCGAAATTTGTTCGTTACTGCATATAATCAGTACGCATTACAGACGCGATCTGACCTCGCCGCGACAGAGCCACATGAGGATCTGTCACAGTTGCCTTTGGGCTTCCAAGAGAGGAGAATAATCTTAATTATTTGTAACGTTCCTCGAAACTTCAAGAACGTCGCGGCAAGAATTTGCTAAACATTTATTTTATGTATACAAATTTTTCGGGCAGAGACAGCAATAAAACTGTGCATTGTATAGTAAGTATTATAAAAAATATATAAAAAGAGTAAAATAGAAGTTTTGCGATAGTAAAATAGATAGTTACTGACTTCTTTCTTAGAACAAAGCTCCTTCTGAAGTGGAAGATAGCTACTGACTTCTTTCTCAGAACACAGCTCCTTCTGAAGTGGAAGATAGTTACTGACTTCTTTCTCAGAATAAAGCTCCGTCTGAAGTGGAAGATAGCTACTTACTTCTTTCTCAATACATGGCAAAGCTCCTTCTGCAGTAGAAATTAGTTACTGACTTCTTTCTCAATACATAGCAAAGCGCCTTCTGCAGTAGAAATTAGTTACTGACTTCTTTCTCAATACATGGCAAAGCTCCTTCTGCAGTAGAAATTAGTTACTGACTTCTTTCTCAATACATAGCAAAGCGCCTTCTGCAGTAGAAATTAGTTACTGACTTCTTTCTCAATACATGGCAAAGCTCCTTATGCAGTAGAAATTAGTTACTGACTTCTTTCTCAATACATAGCAAAGCGCCTTCTGCAGTAGAAATTAGTTACTGACTTCTTTCTCAATACATAGCAAAGCGCCTTCTGCAGTAGAAATTAGTTACTGACTTCTTTCTCAAGACAGGGCAAAGCGCCTTCTAAAGTAGAAGATAGTTACTTCTTTCTCAATACTGAGAAGTGCGAATTCTCCAGTACTATATGGTTACTGATTTCTTCCTCAAGACAGAACACAGCGTCCTGTGCAGTAGTAGTTACCTACTTCTTCTTCAATACTGGACAGATCGAATTTTGAAATAGAAGACAGTTACTGACTTTTTTTTCAAGACGGGGAAAAGCGCCCACAGTAGTAGGTAATTACTGATGTGTTCCTCAAGACAGGACAAAGCGCCTTCTCATGTAGACGTCGGTTACTGACTACTTTCTCAAGACAGGACAAAGCGCCTTCTGATGTAGACGTCGGTTACTGACTACTTTCTCAAGACAGGACAAAACGCCTTCTCATGTAGACGTCGGTTACTGACTACTTTCTCAAGACAGGACAAAACGCCTTCTCATGTAGACGTCGGTTACTGACTACTTTCTCAAGACAGGACAAAGCGCCTTCTGATGTAGACGTCGGTTACTGACTACTTTCTCAAGACAGGACAAAGCGCCTTCTGATGTAGACCTCGGTTACAAACTACTTTCTCAAGACAGGACAAAGCGCCTTCTCATGTAGACGTCGGTTACTGACTACTTTCTCAAGACAGGACAAAGCGCCTTCTGATGTAGACGTCGGTTACTGACTACTTTCTCAAGACAGGACAAAGCGCCTTCTGATGTAGACGTCGGTTACTGACTACTTTCTCAAGACAGGACAAAGCGCCTTCTGATGTAGACGTCGGTTACTGACTACTTTCTCAAGACAGGACAAAGCGCCTTCTGATGTAGACGTCGGTTACTGACTACTTTCTCAATATCTAAGCAAGAGTGAAAGAAATGAGATAAAGGCAGAATTTGAAACATAACGTGCGCGTTTCTAGTCACAGCTGCTGTTTCGTTTATATCTTAGGTATGTAGGTCAAAACTGACACATATATCATTTAAGAACTGCATACAAAATACGCAAGTTATAAGTAAATATCAAATGAAAAGACATAAGATATTATAACGTGTTTCAAAAAGTTTGTAGCAGGGACGTAGATATGTCTTGAGTAAATGAGAAGGGAGGGGGGGGGGGTTACCTATAAAAAAGGTCAATTGCTAATTATCAAATATAATTCCTTATTTTTCATGAAAAAATTTATGAATTATTGCAAAAAAATTGTTAAGGGGGATATACACACCTCTTGGATAAATTTCCATTACTACTAGTACTAAACGTCATCTAATTTTTTTCTTAATTGGGAAGAGGGTTGAATACCCTTATCTACGAGCTTGTTTTGCCGTCATACTCAATTAATATCTCAATAGCCAGTGAGTGCAATAACACGAGTTAGTGTATGGGATATTTCATTATACATGTCCCTATAATGTTATCATTAAAAAATTATGTAACTATTAATGTTTCTAAAATATGCACATGTGTATGATCTTTGTATGAATTAGAAATATTTAATCCTTGAAGCAAGTAGTGTGTGTTCATTTTTCTTCTTCCTCTGCGGTCAATTGTTAAACATCCATTCCAATCGCTGTTCACATAACGACAATCTTGTTCCCATAAGCTACTTTGTAATGTGTTGTAATGTCGGAGATCCCTGTGGTTATCAGTTGAAATTATGTAGGTACGTGAAATGAATGGTTCTATTGACAGGAAGCGTGAAGTGTTATTGAAAGCTGCAGAGTAAATATGAAATAACCGGATTTCAATAATGTCAATCCCTCATGTATTCTGAAGCCTCTTTTGTGGAGAAAGTGTGTCTTCAATTTTCGAGCAAATAGTTCACACAATGTATTGTGGCACTCGCTATAATACTCACCAATTTTTTTAATGAACACAAATCTATGAAATGCAATTGTTCTTTTGACTATTAATAATTAATGTGTGAGGAGTGTCGTCATATAACATTTTTTTTACACAAATAAGCTTCTTCTTCTTTGAGAACCCCAGGAATTGTGAGATGTTAGCTCTTACTTCCTATATGCAGTCGCGAGGTTTCTCTGAGCTTTCTTTCATACCTAGGAGGCTTCAGCTTTCAGCTTAATTCAATGCCTATTAAAGGAGCCTTCTACACAAATTGTCTATTGTCTTTCTCCAGGTGGCTTGTCATCCACTCTTGCCGTTAAGCGTAGGGGTGATTGGAGCTCGAGTTTGCGTTCTAAAGCCAGATGTGTGGCCTCGGCTGTGCTGTGTCCGTGTCTGTTCAGGATGTCCCTGACGTTTTCTATCCATCTTTTCCGTGGTTTTCCACTGGCTTTGTACCCTGGTCTCATTTAATTATATGCCTGGTCTCATATAATTACAAGGTATTATACTTATTCTTTCCCTGATATCTTCATTCGTAATCTATCGAGCCTGGTGACCCCGGCGGCTTTCCTCAACCATTTCATCTCACATGTCACTATCTTTCTGGGGCTATACATATGGGTACACAAATAAGCTTAATAACAAATGTTATGTTAATTCTTAACTAAACTTGAGAAACACTTGCATATATCTATAATCCCGACTAAACATCAAATGAACAAAGCTAAAAGTACTGAAAATATACTAATCTACCATGTTTCTGGTATTTTTATACTTATTTTTTTTTTAATTTAATGTTTTATATTTCTTATTTTATTCAATTTAAAAAGACATTAAAATATTTTGTTCAATCTATTTTATAAAATTAGGTATCAGATCTTGTTTTGAGTAAGCAAAGGCGGTGAACTTCAAGCTGACACAGTCATCTCTAGCTGCACCGGTGTTCAGTGAAAAATAGATGTCTAATATCCCATTATCCCACGCCTTTGTGGTGTGGACAAATGCTATTTGGTTTATATCTATAAAATAATATGCGATAGAAAATGTGCGTAAATAGGTGCTCTTGGCGCTTCAGTGACGTGCTTACTGGTGTGAATACGTAAAATAAAAGCGTGAGTACTCTTCATATGTATATGTCACTGTTTTCGACTGTCCGTTCTGCTACTACTTGTAAGCAATGTTGTGTGATAGTACTCGATGGTCATTTATTACAACGAAATTTTGCAGAAAGTTTAAACCAAAGAGAAATTAATTGAATTTCTACAAGAACATGGACTCTTTCCCTCTTCTATTGTGTTTGAATAGTCACATGATGGGATTAAATAATAAATGTATATTAGAGATATTGACAGGTCATTCGTGTGAGAAAAAGAAGCCAGTTCACGCTGGCACATGGCTTCAGAACTGTTTAATTTTTAGTTTTGTTTAATGTTTCAAGTTATTAACGGCATTTATATTTTAATGAACTTGGTGTTTCTTGATATATATGTAGAAATTGCATTGTGATTCAATAAAATATAATAGAAAAATATTACATCGTCTGCTTTTAGCAAGCATGGTCTACGGAAACCCGTGTACACTCATTTTAAAAGTCATGTATTATTTTAGATACCCATACAAGGTATTTTACTTTATATAACGCATGCAAAGCAGAAATGGAAAACCCAAGATGAGGCAATGCGGTCAACAGAAATATTATTTTTTTTTAAATTGAGCTAGTGCATTAAAGTAAACAGACTGCATAATGACTACATAGGTATAGATACATTCTAGTAATAATATCGCTCTCGTATGTATGTCTCTTAGTCGATCTGTCTGTCTGTCTGCCTATTTACTTACCCATCTGTCCCGTTCATTTTTTCATGCGTGACATTATTTATGTCTTCCTTACAGAAATGAAGATCACATTCCAGTTTTCTCAAATTACAGGACTTGTATTCATCATTGTTCTGTTGATGTTATGCAGTGCCACGCCCACGAGTAAGTAGATGTTTGTTTGTTTGTTTGTTTGAGAACCCCAGGAATTGCTAGCGATTAGCTCTTACTTCCTATGTGCAGTGGGGTGGTTTTTCTGAGCTTTCTTTCATATCCAGGAGACTTCAGCTTTCGGCTTAGTGCAATGCCTATTAAATGAGTCTTCTATTCAGAAAGGGTCTATATTGTATAGATGAAATGCAGCAAAGCGTCCATATGAGTCTCAAAATAACGGCATATCATGTGTTAAGGTTTTCTGTTGCATGGGTGGTTTGTCTAGTGGGCCATTGGTGAGACCTACAGACACAACAGCATGCGTGAGTAAGTAGATATGTGAAGTTTATTATCGTTTCTAATCCGCTTGAGCTCAATACATTTATAGACACCTGTGTTAACGGGGGGGGGGGCATAAAAGGGGAGCCAAGAATAGCAACAATGTTTAACTTGCATGTAGTCGTGGAGACTATGTATGTTATAGGGTGGAGTTCGCTCTGTCCCAAACTACATAATGTCAAAGTGACTTAGAATATATGCTGACGTTGGATGTGCCACGCCGATATATGCAGATATAGCAGCCAAGCTGTAAACCACGACACATGATATTGAGTTCTCCCGACAACATCCTGCCAATATGCAGTAGTTTGAGAACGAACTCAAAAAAGTAATACATTTTATAGCAATTCTAAACTAATCTTCAGTTATGTTACTAATCATAAATAAACCAGGTTTAGATTCAAGTTTAAGTTTAGGTATGTTGATTATCGTCTTCGCACAGCGAACATATCCATAGGTGCTCAAACCTCCGCTTCAGTAAATCTCTCAGGGTATAGCTGTTGAAGGTTCTTGTTCTGTGTTGGGTTGAGTATTCATGTTGAAATTTTCGTGATGTGTTCTCACCGTGCTATGCCGCCCATCACTCACAATTCACAGATTCTCAATAATGACGTATACTTATTGACCTCAAAATCCTCCTATCTGGCAGCCTCTCGTTGAGCATTGAATACGTCTGCTCTGTGCACAGATTGACCGCATGTTAAAAAAGCAGAGTAAGGAAGTTTTGCTAATCACTATGAACACACATAATAAATCAAAGTTTCGACCAGAAGACTCTTAGCAAGACTACATTCACAACAAAAAAAGGACGAGTAAGAACAGCACGATTGAAATTCACACGGCAGAGTAAAAAAATTGGTTTCAGTTTTGATACAGTGAGTACATATTAAGAAGCAGAACCAGCCAATTTGTCGGATGGTTCGTCTCCCCCACACCTGCATGTTCGAGAGCACTGATAAAAGTGCTTCACACATTGCCTAGTCACTTCGCCTGCTTTGACTTTCTGGATTAACTGTATCAAACTCATTGTGTCACTCTGTATGCACACAGGAGGATAAGCTCACGACTCCAGCCAGTTTAGGATCATTTTTCACAACAACTACTTGTTGTTGCGGCGAAGTTCCCACCGTGAACTATTCTTCCACTTGATCTAGCGCTAAAGTCCATGCGCACTGTCGGTGGCGGATGACGATCAGTCTGTGTAAATCACAACATCTATATCATCACTTCTTTAGGCACGTGAAACATGGACAATATATGCTAGACACGCAAGAAGACTCAACCACATCCACCTAAGCTGCGTTCAAAAGATACTTAAAATCTATTGGTGGAATAAGATACCAGACAATTGAAATGGTGATGAAATATAAATCTCTAAGCACACACACAAACACACAATGCTGATGAATGCGCAGAAACGTGTGGCAGGACACATGATTGGCATAAACTATCAACGTCTACCAAAAAAAAGTTATTTTTTGGAAGAAGGCTAGCTTCCGCAAGACCGGACGATAGAAGATGTGTTTTAAAGACACTCTTACAACTTCACGGACTCACTTCACCATAGAAAGAAATTATTTCATGGGAGAATCTTGCACAAGACCAATCGGACTGGCGTCCCCGATCAAGAGTTGTGCAGCAGCTGCACAGAATCTCAGACAGCAAGCTGCGCAACAAAAACGAGCTAGAAGAAAGGCAAAAGCTGCTCATGTCGCAAAGACTCCTCCCGCACATGCTGAGAGTGCGGTAGACAAATCCAGGCAAGCATAATACTTATTAGTCACAGTCAGGCACACCGCGGACATCATTCCCAGTTGAGTTAAATAGACATCGTCGCTTAAGACGGAAGAAGATCACAGATGAACCGTGTTTGGTATATAATGTACTAATTCACAGAACAAACGTCGTTTTACCACAGACACATACATTACGTGTTCGCTGTCACCTAAGAGCTAATAGTGAATCAAACGCATGCTGACGGTTCTAGTAGCTGGTCAGTTATATACACAATACATGAATCATATAAATAGGGAGTATGGAGGACTTCTTGACTCATGATTGATTCTGTTTTTATTCTTAACTGATTCTTGATTTGTTCATGATTGGTTCTTGATTGATTCTTAAGTGATTCTTGATTAGGAACCAGCATCAATGTACAAGGGGAATTCCCACAAATACTCTGTTTGCTATTACTCTAGCCATCAAAAAGTACATATGCTCAGTGTTCCAGTCAGTTTTTTGTTGTGTCAGCCATCTAAATGTATATAAGCTCAGTGTCCTAGTCAGCTGTTGGTTGTAGGTTCCTCTAGTCTTTCCAGTGAAGACACATTTTCTTCCCTGGTCACTTTCATTTCTATCATTCACGAAACATATACATTGCCTTTTTCAGCATCATGTTCATCATTTTGTAGTGTATCCATGACTGCTCTAATAATGCGCCCGGTCTCCACTCATCATTTTGTCCTTCTCTATATCTTTACCCGCCAATGTGTCAGCTCTCTCGTTGCCTCTGCCTCCCTCGTCACCATGACAGTATGTGATGCTTTGAGCATTGTTGAGAAGAGAGCCATTTCTTATCTTATTATACAGTTTCCTATCTTTCGTATCATACTCTGGGAGTTATAAAATCACTGTAGGTGTTGGTCATTGTGTCGTTAGCAAAGTCAGAGCCATTGTTGCTGCCTCTATCTCCCCTCTCATGCTTGGTATTGTAATGGGATATGTATCAGATTTGTCCAGTTATTGAAAGAATCAGAAGGTAACAGGCGAAATGTGAACCAGGTTTGTTCAGATGACACCTACTCTCCTCTCAACTTGACTCAATATGTTTCTCGAATTAGACCAAACATTTAGGAAAATATTTGATTTTAATCAGGACACCCAGTTCATCAACTTATCAAGTAATTACGAAGAAGACCAGTCGATCGAAAGGCAGACACCAGCAACAGCACACACAAACAACACACACCGTACAATTATATAAATTCTTCGAAAACGATAAACACAAGTACGTACCATTAGGCATTATTGCAAAAGAACCTCTAGGCCGTCTTGTAATATAAATAACACATATAAACATAGAAAATATTGCTTCAGATTTGTTTCCCCTTGTACAATAAAATAACTGCATGTTATTGATATTATTTATTTGCCCTTGTTACATCTGAAGCTACACGTGCAAGCACGTAACTTTGATATTATTTATTTGCCCTTGTTACATCCTGAAGCTACACGTGCAAGCACGTAACTTTGATATTATTTATTTGCCCTTGTTACATCCTGAAGCTACACGTGCAAGCACGTAACTTTGATATTATTTATTTGCCCTTGTTACATCCTGAAGCTACACGTGCAAGCACGTAACTTTGATATTATTTATTTGCCCTTGTTACATCCTGAAGCTACACGTGCAAGCACGTAACTTTGATATTATTTATTTGCCCTTGTTACATCTGAAGCTACACGTGCAAGCACGTAACTTTGATATTATTTATTTGCCCTTGTTACATCCTGAAGCTACACGTGCAAGCACGTAACTTTGATATTATTTATTTGCCCTTGTTACATCTTGAAGCTACACGTGCAAGCACGTAACTTTGATATTATTTATTTGCCCTTGTTACATCTGAAGCTACACGTGCAAGCACGTAACTTTGATATTATTTATTTGCCCTTGTTACATCCTGAAGCTACACGTGCAAGCACGTAACTTTGATATTATTTATTTGCCCTTGTTACATCTGAAGCTACACGTGCAAGCACGTAACTTTGATATTATTTATTTGCACTTGTTACATCCTGAAGCTACACGTGCAAGCACGTAACTTTGATATTATTTATTTGCCCTTGTTACATCTGAAGCTACACGTGGAAGCACGTAACTTTGATATTATTTATTTGCCCTTGTTACATCCTGAAGCTACACGTGCAAGCACGTAACTTTGATATTATTTATTTGCCCTTGTTACATCTGAAGCTACACGTGCAAGCACGTAACTTTGATATTATTTATTTGCCCTTGTTACATCCTGATGCTACACGTGCAAGCACGTAACTTTGAGAATTCTCAAAGTGGGCGGCACAAGTAAGCACACAATTTATTCATGACACACGATCAATGAACAATATATATCCCAATGCTAATCTCAATGATGATTTCTCTCAATGATGATATCTCTAAATAATGATTTTTCTCAATCAACGTCTCTCAATAAATGATTGTTCTAAACGATGATCTCTCTCAATGATGATCTCACTCAACAGTTCCCTGAAGGATGATTTCTCTCAATTATGATCTCTCTCAATGATGATCTCACTCAACAGTTCCCTGAAGGATGATTTCTCTCAATCATGATCTCTCTCAATAATGATCTCACTCAACAGTTCCCTGAAGGATGATTTCTCTCAATCATGATCTCTCTCAATAATGATCTCACTCAACAGTTCCCTGAAGGATCATTTCTCTCAATCAAGATCTCTCTCAATAATGATCTCACTCAACAGTTCCCTGAAGGATGATTTCTCTCAATCATGATCTCTCTCAATTAGGATCTCTCCGAAACGATGATCTATCCCGATGATAACTTCTCCCATTGATGATCTCTCCATATAACTGATTATAACATCATAAAATAAAATTAAAGTTCACAGGTTCATTCTTTCTCTGAAAAATCGTATACGTGAAAAATTATGGTGATGATGATGAAGAGGAATATATTACGATGACAAGGATGATAATCATGTTGATTATGATGATAGTGATAGTGATGGCGATGATAATGATAATGAAGCAAATAAAAATGGTTGACTCTCTACTAGCAATCCAGACTGTGCATGGCTGTTCAGCAGACTTCAGCGCCGCGGAAATCATGAAATGAGATAGCCAACCTGAAAGGGGAGTAGTAACACTGCATAATGCCATATAAGTTGTAAGAGAGATTGATCGTGGAGTTTATCTCCGAGAATTATGGTAGCGCTAAATATGTGTGTGTGATTTACTTACACATAGTTACATATAAATCTGTTAATGATTATATCGATGGGGTCTTTGTTACCTCTAATATTTTATGGTAGTGTGTCCTGATATAACCTAATTGGACTTTGTCCGCTGGTTGAAAGGGCCACGCCTCTCCAAAAGAGAGGCAACCTCATTAACTACCTACCTACCTGTTAATGATGATGTACATTGTGTTTGTATCTCAGTTTATCTAGAAGACATCTGTGGGCAGGTATACACCGTTAACAAAAATGTGAGGGTCAAATTACTACATGACTCGAGAACTTCAAGATCCTTGGACTGCACTATTACTTTGAAAGTATCTACTGGTTCCAGATTGATGGCCAGATTTAACAGTTACACGCAGGGGGAAGTTGCTCTTTTCGATAACACGTGCAAAAGACAGGCCATCTTTCTGGACAATATCTTCGGTAAGTTTAGGTTTTGATCAGCGTCAGCGTTATTTTGGCAAAATTTGCTCTTTAATCTCGTTAATTAATATTTTTTATGAAATCCTAGGAATTTTGCTTTAAAAAATGAGTAAATTTTCCTGATTTCCAAGAACATGGTCAATAAATGTCTCATAAATGCGATAGAATAGTACCTGAAATTGGATTAATGATTGTATAAATAGGTATATCCACTACTTGTCTCGCCTTATTTCATTATTTCAATTTATTTATGTAGTCTGGGATTATCTGGATATTTTAGAGGGCAAATTATAATTATTTTTGAAACGTCTGATCGTTGTTTCTTGTACTTCTGTAAGTTAGACAGAGTCGTCGTCAAATATACAGTCTTGTGGATTTCGCGGATCATCCGTGTAAAGTGACTCTATTTGACTTTTCTTCTCATGATTTTCATTGACTGTCGAAACAGTGCCCAATAAAAATCACTAGAAATCACATGGATTGATAACATCAAGGAATAGTCTAGCATCATTTTTTCTACACTCCTCCGAATTGCTGAGGATAGAATTGTTTGGAGAGCTTTTTGTGCTGAAGTCTCCAGTGTGGAACCCCTACAACCCTGACAGGCTATGGGTTTTATTATTATTATAACGTATGCGGTTGCGTCTGTGGGTCTCACCAATGGCCCACTAGACAAATCGCCCATGCAATAGAAAACCTTAGTAGATGGGACGAGATCTCTTAACGCATTAACTATGTCAGATAGATCCATTGATGTACCTATTGACACTGTATGGCATGCTCGCCAGTTTATCGGCTGACTCGTCACCCTCAAAACTCGCATGTCCTGTCGGGAATGTAAAGGTAATCTTCCTGGTCATAGATTGTCTCAATAACTCCGTCCATTGATTGTTTATTTGTTTAGTAGATCCCCAGGAAATACAAACGATTTGTTCTTGCCTTGTATATGCAATGGGGTTATTTTTCTAGAACCTTCTTTCATACACAGGAGACTTCAACTTTCGACGCTATGCAATGCTTATAGAAGATGCAATTTTTTACTCAGCGAGAGTAATACATTTAATCTGTAATATTGCTTACTTGCACGTAACTGTCTCATAGACACATTATCTGTTTCACCTCTGGTATGCTGGTTATTATAGAACTGTATGTAGGTATGATAGTGATGGCCTTCTACGTCTTGTTCATCTGGTTCGCAGTTTAATATCTACACAATAAGTGAATTTTATTGTGAAGACATGTTAACTTCTTCTTCAGCGTTCATTATCAAATTCCTGCTGGATCTCTCTTGTAGCAAAACAACAATCAAACTAGATTTCCAGCAGGATGTAGTTCCGAAATTGAGAACGCGTTGTGTCACCATTTTATTTGCGCCAATGGCCCAAAATACATGTTATCCAATCGGTTTGCGTGATACTATTCTGTTGGCAGAACTAAGTCCCATCTCCACTTCATGGAGTTGAACTCGATGTGGAGGATGAGGATGATAATGATGGTTGTTGATGACTAGTGGTAATCATCAAGATGATAACAATGACATGCAAACACATTACAACGAATATTAGTAAATTAGTTGATGGTGATGATGATGAGGTTGTTTCTCCTTCGTAAGCGAAGATCAGCATGACATTAAAAACTATAAAAATGTGGTGAACAAGCAGAAAAAACAAGAACAACAACAAAACATTTGTGATTGTCTAATTTGGTTTGGGCTCCATGACTTGAGCGATGAAAATTAGAGTGAGACAGAGTTAGTAAATTAGTTAATCCTCTGATCAGTGCACTCCGGACACATCCTTGTGTGCTCACATCTTCACTTGAGTTTAACCATTAAGAACCGCTACCAGTTCAAGTTATCTTTCAGTTGACTAACATTCTTCTAAGTCCACATCAGCAAACGGATGTTAACCGAAGCCATAGCTAGTAAAGAGACAGCCATACTGGAATTGACATAATTTAATTCTACAGCGATTTAAAACAAGCCGTTCTATCAGATTCGTAGATGAAGAGGCTGATTAAAGGGTTTGAACCGTTCCCCCTTTAGATACCTAAAACATGGCACTTAGCATTACACAACACATTATTAAAATATAATAATAGTCGTACTATCTATTCCCTCCCCCAAACCGATCCCAATTGATCAAAAATGAAAAATTAAATACAACTTCTTTTTTTGGAAAAGATATGAGAAAGGGGAGGGGGTGAGAAGTTTAAACACCTCCAATTAGAACATTATAAGATGATATTTAGTACTAGGAAGCATGCGAATCACCCATCCTCCAATGTATTACTCAAAAAAAAGTATTTTAAAGTACATTTTTGTAACCACAAAAACGAGATGAGTAACTTTTGCCTTAGATAAACTCCCAGCCTTAACGAAGACGTATCTAAGGCCTTACACTCTGTACGGTAACATTACCTCAATATCAGTAGTTCCTTTTATTGCATCGGTGTTCGGGTGTACATATCGTCAGAAAGTATGTAACACTCCGCGAATAAAATCCTGATATGTGGATTTGGGTCACATTCTAGTCATTATATCGCCCGTGTGTTGCCGGGGCTCGAAAGGGGAGAAAAGAATAGCAACACTGTTTACCTTCCACGCATGTCGTAAAAGGCGACTAAGGAGGTTATGGGATGGTGTTGGCTGTCCCATCCCATATAGGGTCAGTGACCCAGAGCCATGCTAAAGTCGGATGTGTCAGGCCGTTAGGCGCAGACATCGCAGCAATGCTGTAAACCATGACACAACGCATTCCGTTCTTCGGACTGCATCCTGCTAATCTACAGGAGTTTGGGAACGAACGATGAAGAAGAAGTCATTATGTACCACAAGAAGAGTATTTATGCATGCGAGTTTGCATCAGTCAGATTAGTCCTTGAAACCGTGCACATGGGATTATTTTTTAGAGGGAACATACGAAAATTAACACATTACTTCTACTTTTATATTCTGATATTTAAGGTACTAATGGTTACTGCAAATTGTCAAAACCAAGTGATAGCTATGATCTTGGCAGGCAAGCACCATATCGCTACGTGATACGACCTGCCGGGGGTTTTTTAGGCGGTTATGTGACTGTGGCAAAAGCAGAGTTGATAGTTGCAGAAGTCACGGAAAAAATTGGCGATTGTAAGTATATTTAGTTAGTCATTGTTTATCGATGTTAAAATGAATGAAGATTCAATCAGCATTTTAAACTGATGATTATGTTACCACTATTACCGTTTCACAAAACCTCTACTGCTGCTACTCCTACTACTATTGATACTACTACTATTACTATCACTACTATAATTATTACTATTACTACTACTACCATTGCTACTACTACTACTATTACTACTGCGACTACTACTACTATTGCTACTACTACTACTACTACTATTATACTTATTATTACTATTTCCGCTATTGGTACTACTGCTACTACTATTGCTATCACTACTATCATTATTACTACTACCACTACTACTACTATAACTCCCACTACAACCATTATTACTACTACTACTATTATTGTTACCACAAATATCATTACTACTACTACTATTACTACTATTAATATTGCTAGTATTATTACTAATATTGCTACTACTGCTACTAATGCTACTACTACTACTACTAATATTGTTGCTGCTACTACTACTACTACTGCTGCTACGACTACAACTACTGCTACTACTACTACTACTACTACTATTGCTGCTACTACTACTACTACTATCATTACTACTAGTATTACTGCCACTGCTGCTGCTACTACTACTACTACTACTACTGCTATTACTACCACTACTATAATAGCTACCTTACTTCTGTCACTGCACTAGTAATAGTATTGCTACTACTACTGCTACTGCTATTAATGCTACTACTACTACTACTGTTACTACAACTACAATCATTACTACTATTACTGCCACTGCTGATACTACTACTACTACTACTACTACGATTATACTTATTATTACTATTTCTGCTATAGGAACTATTATTATTATTGATATTATTTATATGTGTATTGTTGTTTGCTTGAGAACCCCATGAATTGCGAGCGATTAGCTTTTACTTCCAATTTGCAGTGGGGTGGTTTTTCTGAGCTTTCTTTTATAACCAGGAGACTTCAGCTTTCGGCTTAGTACAATGCCTATTGAAGGAGCCTTCAGAGGGGGTCTATAATTGTATAGATGACATGCTACAAAACTTCCATAAGAGAGCATCAATATAACGGCATGTCATCTACTAAGCCTTTCTGTTGCATGCGTGGTTTGTCTAGAAGGCCATTGGTGAGATCAAAACACGCAACAGCAGGTGTGATATGTGTATTACTACTACAACTACTATACTACTACTACTGCCATTATTATCGCTACTACTGCTAATACTAATACTACGGCTACCACTACTACTACCACTACTACTACTACTACTAATATTATTATAAATATTAATATTTCCGCTATTGGTACCACTACTATTACTACTACTTCTACTACTGCCACTACTACTACTACAATTACTGCTACTACTACTACTAATTACTATTACTACTACTACTACTACTACTATTACTACTACTACTACTACTGCTACTACTACTACTACTGCTACTACTACTACTACTACTGCTACTACTACTACTACTACTACTGCTACTACTATTACTACTGCTACTACTGCTACTACTACTACTACTACTGCTACTACTACAACAACAACTACTACTACAACTACTACTACTATTGCTACTAATATTAGTACTACTACTACTACAACTACTGTTACTAAAACTTGTGAAACCATCACTTTATTTCTAGCCTGCCCTTCCGGGTACTTCGACTGTGAGAAAAATAATGCATGTATCCACAATGACCTCACCTGCAATGGTTACGATGAATGTGGAAACAACAGAGATGAGATTGAAGGATGTGGACTCACAACTGGAATTATTGTTGGGATTGTCTTTGGAGTGTTGGGTTTCATTGTAATCGTTGTCATTGCTATTGTGCTGTTCATTAAGTTCAAATAAAAATGTAGAAATAAAATCACACCAACAATATACTTTTTTCAAAAATGTTTACAATTGATATCATTTGATTTCGGTACATTCTTTTTTTCAATTGAGGCATGAAGATAAAAAAAAATCTTGATTTCATTTGTGTGTCAATGGTTCTCATAGAATCTCGTTAATTACATGTGCTGGACTTTTGTAAAATGTGTCATTTTACTTTTCATTTTGATTTGCATTGGCCACTGTGTGTACTGGATGGAAGAATGGTCAGAGAACTGGAGGCAAGAATTCAGAAAGCCAACTACGTAAATTATGAACTTACGCCAATTTTGAAACAAAAATCTATTCCGATGGAAACCAAAACGCAAAACATAAATTCAATCTTCATACCAACATTATGTTGTCTATGTCAGACATGGACACTAACTAACTAACAAGAGATAAAGCTTACTACATGTGAAATGAGATGTCTAAGAAAAACAGCGAACAGAACAAGAAATCATGAAAGGAATGAAAAGATTACAAAAACTGTTGCAACAACTGTGGTCAAATATGTTGAAAAACAGACAATGAAATGGTTTGGCCAGCGGCAAGAGCATACATCACTAAAATTGAAACAGAGGAAGACCAAGAATAAAGTGGATTGAAGGAGTTACCAACATTCTGGGATATCACAGTATTACTGCATATCACGCGACCAAACATGCCATAGACAGAAAACCGATTGTCATTCAATCCTGTAACGATTTACAGCAGAAGCAGAGAAAAGACAATATATAGACTTTGTGTACCTGTGTTGACAGCTAATAAAAATGACTGCTGCAGCCATGTAATCTTCAATAGCAGAATAATCTCTTATTCTGTTCCATGGACAACATTGCTATTAACCTCTGCCATTTTGCATCCTGATAACATACGCCGAAAGCCTATATGTTAAAATAAGAATTTTAGCTGGAAAACAAAAAAACTGATAAATTAGCACTGCGACAGTGCATGCATATCAAAGGTTTTGTGCAGAATTGACAACCATACGCAGTAAATTAATTGAATGTCTTCAAGAAGTAGGCATAGATGGGAAAAACATAATGCTGATTAGAAATATATATTGGGAACAAACTGCATCAATAAGGGTCTGAAAATAGCTACTCACCATACATAGAAATAAAAAAGAGAGGTAAGACAAAGATATATTTTATCACCCAGCCAACTTAACATCTACACAGAGAATATCTTTAAACATATAGAAGGAATACCAGGATTCAAGATCAGTGGGAAAATAATAAACAACCTGAGATATGTAGATGATACTGTATTCGCAGAAATTAAACAGGAAACACAAAGAACAATATATCAAGTAAAGAATATGGACAAGATATAAAAACCAATAAAAACCATGATAGCAAAATGGCAGAACTGCTGCTATAAAAATACATCGGGAGATACTACACCAAAGTAGAACATTACCTATGTGGACATATAATCACAAATAATGGTAAGTGTGAAACAGAAGTCAACAGGAGAATAGGAATGGCTAAAGTACTTTGAATGACATGAGGAAAATATTGACATCTTAACAAATCACTAACTAAAAATTATAATTATAAAATGCTACATCTATTTTACATTAATGTATGGCTTAGAAACATGGACAAAAAACAAACAACTAGAAGACAGATTTGATGCCTTTTAGATATGAATATATAGAAGAATAGTGAGAACTTCATGGAAAGAGAAGAAAATGAATAAAGAGGTTCTAACAACACTTCGTATGAAAACAATAACTATTAGGAAATAAAGTACAAACAAATAAAATATTTTGAGCATATTAAAAGACATGACACCTTGTTGAAGACCTTATTTGAGAATAAAGTTAAGGAAAGGCAAGTAAAGAGTAGGTAAAGGTATAAGTGGGAGAGAAACATCATGAGATGGACAGGTTATAGTCTAACAGAGTGCTACACCAAAGTAAGGGTGTTGGAGGTTCATTGCAGCCGACCTTCACTTGCGGAGATGGTAGTCGATGATGATGGTCCAGTAGATAGACTAATTTACCACAAATGTTGTTCTGAAATGTATGCAGCTATGCATAAATTATGCAATAATTTGGTGATTTTGTTCTAAACAAGATTAACAGTTGTTGACAAAGTGTAAGAGGGTAAGGGGGGTGTTGGTGGCAAAATTTGACACTAACAAAACTGTTAACACAGTTAAATTGTTTGCATTTGGGGGGAAAAAATTTCTAAAAATCTTGTACAAAATTATGTAGTTTTATTTTTTACTTTTTCTGCTAAAATTTGTTTTGGGTTGGAAACTTATGTTTCGTAATTAAGCAAAATGGGCACCTGAATTTTGTACAGTTGTTGACAGGGAGAGGGAATGGGGTTTAAAATTAGCAACAAATTTATGTCCAGCTCCTATACATTAACAATTTAGAATTTCGTGTTGAACATTTGAAAATGTTGAATGTATAAGAATGTTTAATCCTTAAATTGTCAGTTGTAGACACTGTAAAGATTAAATATTACAGTGGAATCCCTCTATAGCACTAGATTTTATAACATATACAGTAGTCTCCCTCTATAGCACATCCTTTCATAAAATATACAGTAGTCTCCCTCTACAGCGCATCCTTTTATAACAAATTTTCCTATTTAACTCTTTTCACAATCCACAATTTATATCTCATGATGTCTCGTTTATAACATAGATTTTTTAGATACGGGTATCTCTGAGATTATCGCTTGAACATACGAGCTATTAATGGTATTGGTATCTTTGTGTGTCTTATTCTAAAAAGGCAGTGTGCCGCTTCAATGAGAGAGATGGAGTACATATGGGGTAACCTGAGTACAATTTTATCAGTCCTCTTTTCTGAGTCCAATTAGATTTATTCTTCATTGTTTGTATTGTATATAGCCTGTCTCTGTTATTACATACACATTTAATCAGTCCGGATCAAGTTGTTGTAACGGGATTTGATTGTACCAAGTTATTATAATGAGATTTGTATTTTCTTCTGTCATGTGTTAATTGTGTTTTGTGTCATTATGTCCCATTCAATAGATAAAAATGTAATATTGAAGTTTGATGAGTCAGACAAAAAAGGTGCAGCTATTTCAGCAGAGCTGTAAACCATGACAACAAGTTCTTTCTCCAGATTACTTCCTGCTAGTCAGTGGGAGTATAAAAATGAGCAGAGACGAAGATGAATTTTTATGATAATGTTGATGATGATTGTAATGTTGATGATGATTGTAATGTTGATGACTCTGAGTAAAAGAATTAAATGAACACAAGCCAGATTTATTTCATTTTATCTTGGTCATTTTATTTTCTGAGTTTTACGACTCAAACATCACTGAATAATTCTTTTTTTTTTTACTTTTTCATTCAAATAAATTCATCAAAAGTTCATCTAAAATACTGGAGTCCAACAACATTTATCACAACTAGTCAACAAAACACAACACAAAGAAGTTGACTTCACAATTGAAAGACAGAAGAAAGATAAGAATATATAAGAGAACACTATACACCCAACACCAACACAAACCTCATATACTGCTACAACTAGCACATTCTCATACAGTTTCAAGTGTTTTATGATAAATTCATGATTTTATATTAATATAGAAAGGGGCACTTATCCGTGTAATTGGAGCAAAGCAAAATATTTAACTGCTATCTTCCTTTCATATATTAAGCCATTCCCTGTTTACCATTTTGTAACATGTTCCCTGCAACATTTTTGTATGTGATAAATAATTGTTATGAACTGCCATAATGACTTTCGGGACAGAAGAAATTTGTTGCCAGAAAGCCATTTAGAACATGATAGGCAAATAACAAATTAAATTGTTTGGAAAAAGGATAATAGTTAAATGGTTTGCTTTGCCCCAACTGAGTCTAGGTACCATAATAAAATGTTTTAAGACTTTTTTTAAATTACATTATTATGTTTGATTGTTAGCAGGTTATATTATATATAACATTACATTTTGTACAGGTCACCCTGTAGATTAAAATGAGGTGAAGTTTGAAAAGACCTGACAATGTTCTTCCTCTGTACCATTCATTCTAGTATCGGTTAATTAAGAGCACCAAATTAAAAAATAGACAAAACCAGGTGGTCGTGGTGACTGGGTTACTAGGACCATGGTCTCCGCTATTTTTTGATGGTTGTAAAACTCTGGTATAACCAAATTGCACAAGATCCATGGTTGAATGCAGCGTACCTCACTATAAGAGGTGCATTTTACATAACCAAAAAAAAGTGGGGGTTTGCGGTTCTGGTAAACCAGTTTCTAAAACCTCCATTATAACTTCATTCTAGTATGTCAATGTAGAATATTGTATGTGATTTGAGCATAAATATGTTGTGCTGCTAGGTTCACCTTCAGCCCAGGAAATCTGCTTTAAGAAAGCATTTTGAATTTCTTAGTTGTATCTGGTTGCAAGGGCTATCTAACAGTACTTGGTCTTAGAATTTGTAAGTAAGGTGATCACTTCTCTCAGTATGAAGCAATAATAACACAGTGGTAATTCTTAAAATTTGAACTCCGTGAGGGGTTCTCACCTCAATAAGTGTGATATTAAAATTACAGCTGGGTTGACTGACATACACTTGTGTTCAGAAAGATATTATCCCCTTTTGATTGTGAAGCCATCTTTCTAACCATCTGATGCCAGCAACACAAGTACATAAATAAAATATATGAGATTTATCACTAAGATTTTAAAACATTAACATGTGATTGTTTCATCCAATAAAAACACATTGGCAGTGTTTCATAGCACTTCACTTGTTGGAATGTACAAGAAGATCCCTGTACTCTGTCTCTGTGATATGTGACACGTTGCTTCTACAGGCAATATAAGCTACAATTGGAAGATTACAGGCTTTCGAGTACAAATGCTACAGACAAATTCTATGAATTTCCTATAGGGAACATAAGACCAATGTATATGTAAGAAATAAAATAGAGATGTGCGCAGGTGTACAATAACCATTGCTTTCAATAGTGAAACAGTGAAAACTAGCATGGTTTGGACATGTATGGAGGCATGATTCCTTGTAAAAAAACAATACTGTAGGGAACTGTCGAAGGGGGAAGAAGCAGAGGAGGGCAAATAAAGGCATGGACAGACAACATCAAGGAATGGATAGGACACAATATTTCCACACTCACCCGCATCGCTGAGGATAGAATTCGCTGGAGGACCCTGTGTGTTGAAGCATCCAATGTGGCACCTCTACGACCCTGAAGGTTTACATGTTTATTGATTGATTGATTGATAAGCTACAATAAACTAGTGGCTACAATGATAACTGTATCATAGCAGAAGCTCTTAATGAACATGATGGAACTAAACGATACTACTAAAACTCAATGACATAAATAAAAGGTACAACAGCAGTTTTAATCAACTTCTGCAGTGATCAAGTAGCTCCTTGGTTTTTGCCCTTTGACCCAATGCTGTGTAGTGATAGCTGCAGGTGTCTGTCAGCTGCTTTATTTCATGTAGTGAGTTCCATTTGTCTAGTCTTGGAGGAAGAAGTTTTTCCTGATATTACTAAACCTAAGATAGGGAAAGATATCCATAAGAACAATACGCTGTAAATATTTGTTGATTTTTCTCAGTCAATTTTTTTAAACGTACAATAGAAATTGCTTCATTGTTCATTTTTTGTAGCTAATGAAGTCACAAATTGACTGGCCAAAGATGGAGAGAACCTGCAACAAGAAGACTAGGATGGGAAAAAAAAACTATCATTAAAGGGACTTACAATAAAAAGGTGGAAAGAAGACCATCTCAACATAATACAGATGATTGGTATTACCCACTATCCAGAAGGGACTAGGTCATCTTGTGGTTCTCAAAACGAATCACAACAAAATGGAATATCACCTGTACACCAAATTCAGAATATGTATAACTAGCCTTCGCCATTGCAACCTGGCGAATATGAAAGTGGACCATATCTTACAAGACTGTCCCCAGTACACAGACATGAGGAGAAAGACATGGCCCATTCCAACCAGCTTCTAAGAGAAGCTGTATTGCAAAGTAGGCACCCTGAAACAGACAGCGGACTAGAGTGCAATCCCTCTATAGGGCATTTGTTTATAACAAATTTCCCTATTTAAAAACAAATTTCAAAATCCTCAATTACATTTATTCTTTATTGTTTATAATATATATATAGCAAATGTCTGTTATTACATAAATATTCCATTACAACTTGGTCCAGCCAACGAAATATGTATGTAATAACAGAAATTAGCTATATACAACATAAATAATAAAGAATATATTATTTAGAATTTTTAATTGTTGTTAAGTATGGAGAGATCCCACTGTAATTGGGGGGAGGGATGTGTGTGTGTGAGTTTGACTATATATCACAGAATCTCGATCTGCACGAGAGATGATTACTACAGAACAATTTGTACCAGCTGCTACTTGAACTTTTTGTTGTTCGCCCATAACACGTGATAATGACAATTTATTACATCCACTTTTTAAAATTCAGTTAGGGTTATGTCCTTGACTATGAGTTCGTAGATGGCTTATACGCCCCTATTCTGACTTAGACATGGGACAACCACTGTAGATAATTTTTGGTCTCCCCGTGACTTTCTAGCTACTCTCTACTGTTGAGCTTCTTTCATTTCTCCTCTTTTCACAAGATGCTGCACCTTTTCTGATTGTAGAGCACCATGTAGCTTTATTTGTGCAAAGGATTAACCTCACTCTTTTGTCGGATCTCTACTTAACTTAGTCTATGAATGACATCCAAGTTACCCACACAATCTTTGATTATATTGTCACCTCCAAAATTACCTGTTAACCTCTTCTATGATGTTTGCGAAAATGTTCATCCCCACATGCTTTCCTATTAAAATGTGTAGGGATAATTTTATCATCATCATCAAGTGACATATTCTTTCCAGAACGTAGTCTTTCCTATGGATCTCTTGAATTCTCCACGGTCTTGAGCAAGTTGCCCTGCATCTTCCAGTGACATGCACAGGCATTCTTGAATGTCTTTTGTCCAACAGCGTCTTGGTTGGTTGGTTGGCCTTTGCCCCTGTTGCCTTCTATCATAATTTTATCGGCAGTGGTAATAATAGTTGTTTTACTATAGCTGTATCCAAGACCTGTAAAGGGTAGATTCACTTTACCTCCAACAGAAAAAATCTAGTCCTAATGTGATTTCAGCATGAGGCAGTTGATCTAACCATTAGGTCATGTTACTGTCTATAAATTTCAAAACAATGATTAGAACTGGTCATATACTTTGAGACTGTGTTCAGATTCCCATCAATTACTAACAATGAAAAACTGACAGCACTGTTTTTTCCTATGGCTGAAGTCCATCATAGAGGCACAGTGACTCAGGACATGACAATCCTTTTGACTTGAACATTTGGTTGCATGCAGGAAGAAATAGAGAAGTTCGGCATAAGCAGTAGTCAATTGGTGACGGGGAATGAGCACAGTGAACCCTATCTTGGCTACAGTGGCTAAGAGCAGTGCATAGGTTGAAACCTACCTTCCTGGAGGTGTGATAGTTATTCTCTGGTTCTGTCCCGGGGTTGGCCGAAAATCCACAGACTTCCCAGTAATATAATGTCATTTAATGGCATTAGGCCAAAGGGCATGAGCCCATGGACCGCTGGATCAGCAACCAACCAACCAACCAACAATTAAACGTTAGTTTTCTATGTGCAATGGTGAGTTTTTCTCTAGAGCATTTCTGCAAATTGATCTTCAGGTCTGCACTTCAAAGATTAAGATCATGAATTTTACTTACTGTAACCTTAAAATCACCCTAAATGGAGAAACAATTCAGACAGTTGAAAACTTTTCTTATTTAGGCAGTAAAATGGCACAAGATGGAGACACAACAAAAGAGATTTCTACCAGAATTGTGTTGGCATCATGTGCGTTCAACCACCTAACAAACACCTAGAAATAAAAAAACAATAAGTAAACATACCAAACTATGATTGTTCAACTCCAATGTAATATCCGTGTTGACATAGTTTTTGGAAATTTAGAAAATGACAAAGCCACTGGAGAAGAAATAGAACTCATTTGAAAATAAATGTCTTAGAAAACTCTTAAATATTGGTTGGGAAGAATTCAAGTCAAGCAAGAAAATAAGAGAATAATACCAACAAGCAATATGTTTCTCCAACAATACGAAGGAAACGATGGACTTATATTGGACTTTATTTATAATGAATGAAAACAGACTGCCACTACAAGCATTAAATTGGATATCAGATGGCAAAAGAACAAGAGGAAGACCAAGAGAGACTATTCGCAGAACAACCATCACAGAGGGTATGACTATGGGTCAACAACATACAAGAATTACACACAGTAGCATCACATCACTCAAACTGGACAGCTCTGGTTTCTGCCCTATGTTCGGCGCTGAAGGACCATAGATAGATAGATAGATTTCTGCATACAGAGAAGACTGCAATTTTGTACAGTATACAATGCTTTAAGTGCTACTTGTAACACTTCCTTCTATATGTGTACATAGAATATCCTATGTTTAGTTTGCAAACACCCACTCATATAAAATACTGCCAACATTTAGTGGCATCAATGTCCAAGACTTAACATCTGTCATAATTTATGACCCAAAAAATATAACAATTTTAACCAAAACATTATGCATTCAGTTGTTGATCAGCATATTTTTATCCAAAAAATGTAAACGTCCAGGGGTTATTCCAATTTAACTTACAATTATTAATTACATTTTTCTGAGTCATAAATAATGAAAGATTTATCCAAATAAATTAATGAACATTTCCAACAGCTCACAAAATCTGACTGATATTTGTGAGCACATGATCTTGTTTCCTGGTACAATGAAGTTTAGCTTTTCCCTTACAACCTATCATGTGATTTTGTTTCATCTATTTTGTTCTTGTCACAATCCTTAGCACATTTTTATTTTTATTATAACATCTTAGTCACTTAACTTGTTTTGATTCTAGTATTTTTCTGCACTACCATGATTGAAGCCTATCATTCAAAACATTGTTTCAGCAGTGATTTCTGTTCCTTGCTTTAATAAACCACAACTTTGCTCTTTCTAAAATCATTTTGCCCATGGACTATCTTTCTACCAGTCATAATAAGCATATGAAACTTGTGCATATGAGAGTCGTATTATAAATACTATAATTAGTAATTTTGGTGAGATTGCAGTAAAACACTTTTACAATAGGTATAAATGGAAAACACCAAGTGATAAGTCGTACCATTCAGAAAACAGACTAACATGACACGATATATTATCTCGTGCCTTTCTCTTTCATGAACTCTTAAAGTTGTATTTTCCAGTGATATCTAATTATAAATATCAATTTTCTAGTAAATTCATAGTGGCCTCATTATAAATATCAATATTATAAGCAAATTCATAGTAATCTTACTACAAATACGAACACTTCATAAAATTTGTAGCAGCCTTATATAGCAACATTCTGGTAAATTCATAACGGCTTCACCATAAATATTAATATTCTAACAAACACATAACATCACAGATTTTTGCACAGGTTACTTCTATTATGATTTCTGAGTTTGAAGCAAAGAAAATGAATGTTCAAATAAGTGTATATAACATAATTACATAAATCTTGATGGCTGTAGTAGGTCTTGCTTGCATGGATAAGAGATCTCTCTTGCATTGCTCATTATGGTTGATTGTAGTGATCATACCTGAGCCTCGAAGAATTCATCATGATTGATTGTAGTGATGATACCTGAGCCTCGAAGAATTCATCATGATTGATTGTAGTGATGATGCTTGAGTCTTCAATTGTTAATTATGATTGATTGCTGCTACTTGTGCCTGGTATAGTACATTACGATTAATTGTAAATATGATACTTGAACCTCACAGACATTATTTGTCTGCAGGTACCCTTGATACCTGAGCCTTGAGATAATTATTTTATGGATAAAGGGATTTTTTAATGACCCTTCCTCAGAGTTCGGGGAAAATATACCGAACAAGTTTTCATGGTGTAATTTTAGCCATTCAGAATCTCTTATTCTTAAAAAAAGAAACCAAAAAATGACAAGGAAAGGAATTGGGTAAGGAAGTCAGCACAAAAAAATTATTGTGGTGGATAAATGTTGGTTGAAACATTGATCAATAGTTACAAGCACAAATTTTCATTGACAAACATAGATGACAGATCAACACATCAAATACTTACTTATAAACAGTGAAAATTCACACTTTCAAAAACTTCAAATGTGTTGTATCAAAGTTTTTTTAACAAACTTGGTACTTTTCTATGTATTCTTTGCTGGTATTCTATAATATAACATGTTATTGAATCCTCTTTAATCAATAATTGATTATGAATAATATATATATTGATTCCACTTCAGCATTATTTTCTTTCCTTAGTTAATAGAAAAATCAACACTTTAACACCTTCTGTGTTGTTAATTATAGTTTCATTTATATTTAAATAAAATGTTTAAAACATGGACCTTGATAATCAGTGAAATCCCTCAATAACTCATTCTTTTAAAACAAATTTCCCTATTTAACAACACCTTTCAAAATCCCCAATCCCAAGCGAGACCAGCACTTTAAAGTGGAGATGGAACTTAGTCCAGCCAACAGAGGATGGAAACTAAGACTGGTCAGGCTATCCATTACATCGAGCATGACCAGTCTTGTCCAAGCAAGCACAGGTGCTGAAGTTAGAGATACCAGGCCGAGACACCCACTGGCAATCATGGTATCATGCAACCCACTTAGTTAACATGCACAATAAAAATTTAATAATTATTATGGTTGCGAATGAGTGGTAGAAAATCCCCAATTATATTTATTCTTTGTACTGTATATAGTGAATTTCTGTTGTTGCATAAATATTTCGTTGGTCCGGACCATGTTATTATAATGGGATTTCCCTGTAATTTGTTGGTAGTCAAATTTTTCAACCCATTTCACTTCACATTCTACACAGTGAGTATAGAAAAGTCAAATATACAGATGTTATGAATATTTTTATGCTTAAAAAACTATCTGAATGATGTCTTCTGGCCCATACTGATGTCAGTCTATAAGAGGCCTCGTCATGTGTTAGCATGTTATTATTAAACAATTTTAACTATTTTTATCATTTTAAACTGTAATTTTAAAATGGGGATTCTTTAAAGACAGTTTAAAACCCATAATAAGACAGACAGATTTTCTAATTTCACCGTAATTAGAATATCTAAAATAAAAATGAATCACAGTTGACAGGTTTAACAGACTATCTTAATCAGGATTGCCATATTCAACATTTCACGACCAAATTTCATAAATTTGCCCTTTTTGTAATATCACTGACCATAAAAATATGTGTTTTGACTATTTTTATTGTTGATACAATAAAATATACTCACAATTTTCATAGATTTTCTTGATAAAGATATGAGAAGACAATAAACAGGATTTGTACCAGGTCCTTCAGCTGGCACCTTCTGATTTTTCTCTTATAACTCCTAGATTCTTACTATTTATATTATTGATGAAGATATAAAAAGTCTGGTCATGCTTACAAGACTTGTCACTAGAATCATTTCTTGAGTAAATTTTGAGAGTAAATACACAATCATGAAACACAATGTGCTAGATGCTATTATTATACCTAGGGTATTTAATTAAATGTGAATGAATTTAAGCTGATTGTATTCTATTTTAAATATCTTGCATACACTTTTTAGAAGTTTAGTCTACTTTTTATATAAAGTTGGGTCAGAATGTGTTCTCTTTATCTGGAAACCATGTACCCAAATATGGTTACTTTATTATAGTAAGTACAGTTTCCCTTTTCCACACCATTGAGGCATATTTGAAAATTCGGTGTTAGGCCCATATTTTTCATTGACCAATGACATACCTCGGGATGATGTGGTCAACATCATGCCAACCACCTGTTTATCATTACTAAGCTAACATTGCCACAGATAACATAATGACCAATATAAAATATATTATTGATGCAGTTGTGAAAAAAGTAAAACCATGAAATATCCCAATAAAGATAAAACAAAATTAATTGGAAATAAAATTCTGAAATTTCATTTTTATAAACTGCCCATTGTCCTATAACTCTTTATTTCTGAGATGTTTTTTGTATCCTGTCACAAATTATTAGAGATTACCATAAAAATGTCTGATTTGTGGTGGAGAGGTAAGTAGCACGTCTCAGAAGACCAATGTACCACGTTCAAACCCTGCCGCAGGCAACTAGATATCCAGACCATTCAGAAATCAAATCAATAGCACCTACTAAACATGAATTACTACCTAGAAAATCATTACCTATCCAACTATTGTCATTTCCACGTGTGCTGTTAAGCATCATGGAAGCCTTGAAGTTGTCTGTTTGTGTTGAATTGACCATAGAAAATCACTACGGTCAACAAATGCTTGGCTAGTTGCTACGTCCTGACCAAAATAGGCTACCAATTAACCATAAAATGGAATATTCATTGACTTGCCAGCAGAAGATGGTTTCTGCATTGAGAATTTCCCTATTGAATGAGTCTCTTTCAGCTAGGTAAAATGTATGAGCTGTGTGGAGCACAGAAGTCACAGTGATGAACAAAGTTCTCGCTAACATTTCCCCTGTATGCACAGTGCATTCTGTAGAGTGGTCAGCTGCAAAACTGCATGTATAAACCACACCTGAAGGCCTTTTTTTGGGCATGCAGTCTTAGATACTGTGCTCAGTGTTGAATTTCATGCATAGCAGATTGTTGACTTTCTCCCATGCCATGATGACAACCCATCCAGCAGCTGCACTTTTTGTCTTCCTCTGTCTCTTCTCCCCTTGATTTTTCAGATGGACACCAAATGTTCACATTTTACTTTTTCTTATGATATTCCCATTAATCATCACTGTCTACTTCTAATTTTTGTTATAATTAAGTCACTTTACTCTAGCAACTCTGAGGACCCTATATATTTGTTTTCCTGGCTATGCTTCATATTTTCAACTTTTCAAAGGTCATATTCCAGTAACCTCCAAAGCACTGAACTTTTTTTAAACAAACTATGGTTCACTTACTAAGTTTCAATTTCTCATTACTTCTTTCATTTAATAAATGTTTTCTTATTCACAAATTTGAAAGTACTGGAAAGGCAAACATAACAGAAAGAGAACATTACAAGATTTCAGAAACAACTATTTGACACTGGAGTTTAAGAATATTATGTTTCTAAAATGAGTTGAACAGATTTGTTGAGGACAGGTACCATTGAAATGGCTTGATCAGATTCTGACTTCAACACTTGTCTATGGACTCACTAACCTGATGGGAATAGGGATCACTGAAGTAACTTAATCAGATGACTTTACCAGTCCATAGACTGTTAGTGACGGTAAAAGCTGTATCACAGCAGTTTGGCTAAATGAGATGAAATCATAGAGGGAAGGCTATCAAAATCCTTTACTCTACCTCCAAGCTATAACCCTGGTAACAGATGTATCACAGCAGTTTAGCTAAATGAGTTGAAGTCATGGAGGGAAGGCTATCAAAATCCTTTACCTTCAAGTGATAACCCTGGTAACAGATGTTTCAGAAGCAGTTTAGCTAAATGAGTTGGTTATAGAAGGAAGACTATCAAAGTCCTTTATTACTACGACCAAGTGATAACCCTGGTAACATGCATCACTGCAGATTGGCTAAGCCATAAGATAACATAGAGAGCTAACCAAGATCTAAGTATGATATTAAGAAAGGTTTGTTCAGGCTAAAAGGTGCACACATCACAGCCTTGCTATAAACTACAGCACAATATAATATATGAAAACATTTATGTGTTGGAGGGCCCAAAATGGGAGTAAATAACAGTGACACTGTGATCTCCCATGCATATCATATGAGGCATCTAAGAGGAGGGAGTCTCATGAATGTGGAAATCTTTCTTATTCCTTGGGAGTGTGAAATTGACACAGAAGCCATGTTGATGTCAGACATGTCAGGCTGAAAGGTGCCAACTGTAACCAATAACACAACACATTCTATACTCAGGACTACATTCTGCAATCTGCTGGATATTTGAGAATGAACGCAGAAGAAGCGGAAACACTGATTAAGTATGCTATTCTACTTATCTTATGCTACGTTTCCAGCAACCTCTAGCTAATATACTTTCTCAATCTCTTCCACTCAATATTTCAGCAATTCTTCCATCTCATGTTTATGTGGAAGGAAGATAAAGGATGTTTGTGCAGCAAAGGAGGCTTGAAGGAACCTTAATCTTTAAGAAACCTTAAGCTTTAAAGAACCATATGCTTGAAGGAACCTTAAGCTTAATGGAACTTTAATTTTGAAGAAACCTTAAGCTTGAAGAAACTTTAAGCTTGAGGAAACCTTAAGCTTGAAGGAACCTTAATCTTGAAGGAACCTTAATCCTGAAGGGACCTTAAAAATTATTTTCTAAGACTTCACAACACCATACCATTGATTAAAATTTAACACAGTCGCAGAATTATGGCAATGTATTATTAATGGCCATTATTCCAGATGTTGATATTTTTTCTATTCCATGAAGTCTAGAATCTTCTCCCTACTATCATGTCCTGTTCCTGGTAGATTCTATGTGGTGGTGTAGCAATGCTCCAAACCTCCTTTTTTTCTACTCACAACTAATGTGTGTACTTTTATCTGTTTTGTTTTCTGTGAAGACGTTTTGTGCTATTTTTCTTAATGTCTGTTCTCAATAAATCTGTTCAAATTTTTGCTGCATATGTTATGAGTGCAGGGTATCCATTATCAGCGCACACCAGACAAGTTCATACATGCTCCGATTCCCATCTCAATAAATCCATTAGTGTGATGACTCACTATTCCAGTTTGGTGTTTATTTATCTCTCCAGCAATCTTGAAAATAACTATGATTCACATTTGAAAATCTTTGAGCTGATGAGGTCCCTTAGCGCATTAACTGTCAGATCAATCTATTGATGTTATCTATTGACACTGTGGCCATGCTTGCCAGTGTATCGGCACAATCGTTATCCTCAACATCTCCACGCACAAATATAAAAGTAAACTGCAATGTCAGAGATTGCATGAACAACTCCATCCATTGACAGCTGACAACTCCCACTTTGCTTTATGGAGCATGTTCAGTGAGTCAATAAGTAAGCGATGAGAATAATCCTGTGGCACCAACTATGACAGTGCCTCCATTATAGCTTTCAGTTCCATTGTAGGACTGCTTGCCTTTGACAATATTCCTACCAGACCATGCAAAAAAAAAAAAAAGACAAAAGTACAGCAGTGATGACCACCGTCTGACCCACCTCTATTATCTTAGTTATAAAATCACTACAGCCAAAAACTTCTGGGTTTATGCTACATCCTAGATAGGATATGCAACCAACTTACCTATTCACCGAATTATTCGTAGATACCAACTTAACTATTCACATAAATCTTTGTCGCTACCAATATAACTATTCATAAAATTCCTTGTTGATATTACTATAAAAATGGGCAATATAAAAATGAAAAGTAGAACAAAAGTAAATTTTAAAACTCTGATTACAACTGGAGGAAAGAGGAATATAAAAACAGAACCAAGAAAGTTATAAATGAACTACAAACAAACAAAAATCACAAATTACTAAACGTTATTCTATATTAAATTTCAATTTGATTAAATGGATTTTGGAGAAACCAGGCTCTATGTCAAAATGTTATGAAAAACTATTTTTATTGCGTTATTATTTATATCATATTTAGATCCTTATCATAATATGCCCTAGTTTATGAGTGCATTTTTCACATATTCACAAGTAGTACACAATGATAAATATTTATTGTCTGAGTATCACTCCGCTACCTCTCTTTAACATGTTAATTTTTTTATGTAATAATAATAATTGCCGTTGAAAAATATTTTTTTTTTTAAAATAAACTGTCAAATACTGAATTTTTCTAATAGGGTGATGGAGGGAGGAATTTTGCAGCTGTAGCTGTTGAAAAATGTATAAGACTAGAAAAATTCTACAAATCTACAAATTCTACAAATCTACAAATTCATGGCACCAACATATGTTACTCAGTCCCTTTCAGTTAACGGTCCAAATGCAGAATACTTTAACAATATCTTTGGTGGCAACAATTCTGAATATTCCCCAAAATCATACAGTCTGGTTTGTATTTTCAGATGTGTGACTGCACAGGAATTTGAACAAAATTCAATGTTACTCAAATTCAATACACTGTCACTCAACTTCTTGATTAGGCCAAATGGACATGAGCCCAGAAGTCGCTGGTTCAAGAACCAGCTCACCAAATCTATGATCCAGCTGGTAGCCATGTTTCTTCTTTAACTCTCAACAACAATTTTTACATGCACTATCTTCGTAATCTACGCTAATAGTAAAATCTTGATACGGAAATATTGAATATTTGCAAGTGTAGAATTTTGTCAAAAATGTTTCAATCATTGAATTACAATTTTTTATATTCTTTTTCAAATTTGTTTTGTTCGTGTTATTTGACTATTTAGCAGATTATAAATAAACCCCTGGAGAAAACATGCAAATATTCAAGATTTCCTCTGTGATTCTTTCCTGCTAAATAAAAAAATTGATATATTACTATTTTTTTTTAATTGAACATCTGCACACTCAGAACTACCTGTACAGTGGTTCTGGGAAACTATCAGCGGTAGATCAAAAGCAGAAGTTGTGCCTGGTTGTACTACAAACATACAACACTCAAAATGTCTGAATATAATCAGCTAATTTATCTAAATATACTTGCTATGAAACAAACAAAACAAAACAATGACAACACTGTATAACAAAACAAAAAAATTAAGAAAATACAGAATAGTAAGTAATATCCTCCCAATAAGTTTTACTTAATGATGTACTAAATTTAAAGAAAAAAAACTGTTACACCGTGAAAGTAAACATGTTGAATTATTTATTTTATTTTTCATTTTAAACACTTTCGCTGCCACTCTTTTTTTAGGCCATGACTTTCCTACTACCACGCTATTTATTTAAGCATGTAGAAATATACGAGTGATAATTTTAAGAAATCATTAAAATTAAAGATAACGTTTGGGCATTGAAACTATAAAAAATCATTGAGACACGAATACGTTTTTCAAATACATTTATCTCAAGATTTTAGTGGGAAAGTTTCAAAAACAATTATTTTTAATGAAAGATTTTGTATGGCAGTGAAACACTCCTATTTTCAAGGTGGATATCTGTTATTCTTCCCTGGATCCACAGAACTATCTCGTATCAATCGATGACCTTCATTCCTTGAATCATAGTCAACTTCTGTATCATTACTTGATAATAAGTCTGATTTGAATCAGTCATTTTTTACCTGGATATCATCAGTTTATTTTGCATTAATTGAAACAAATTCCAGAAAATAATTACATCTCCGATTATTGGATAAATCTATAACGGACGGCACCATATTGAAAAGACATTGTTAACAAATGATAAATCCCGCAATGAATAATACCAAAGTAGCAAAATTCCCCACTACATAAAGTCATATTTATAGATGACAAAAATCATATGTGGCAGTGAAAGAGATTTTGTGCTTCAACAAATTTGTTGTCCACTGCAGCGAAAGTGATAAATGAAGTACGATGGAATTCAAATTAACTTCTGCCTGTTATCTGACAGTGAAAAAAATGTTTGCAATTGAATATAAAACTAGAACATCACAATTATTGATATATATTTTTTTTAAAAAAGCTGTTTAATTAAAAGTGTTTAATTAAAAAGTAAAATAAAGTTGTATATATTTATATATTGAAACCCAAAAATGTATACTTATGGGAGTACACTTATATTCAAAATCTTCTGAAGGCATGATACAATGCTGAACAATCACTGATCTCAAATGACCAATACAGTGAAGTCATTAGTAAGAACTTCCCGCTATTAACTTATACTAAAGAAATAAAAGAAATGCCACACTTCCTGAGTGTTATTTCTCTGAAGAGCTTATTTGTGACTATAGACAATAATGCTATTAAGATCAGCATTGTAACATACCTTCATGCTCATGTCTTATGCTGCACAGTTAGTCTTTAAATCGTGGTCAAAGATTGTATGGTCAAAGATTGTATGGTCAGGTTTTCAGCTTGTTACTGTATAATATAATCAATTACTTGATATTTTTTGTTTCTCTCCCATTTAGTTGTCATATTTTTAGATTATTTTCATCTATATTATTCCCCACTGATGCCAACACCTTGAAGTAGAGATGGTGCTTAATCCAGCCAACAGAATCTGGAAATTATGACTGCTCTAGTTATCCCCAACATCATGCAACACCACGGTTCTGCTCAAGCAAGCACACGTGCTGAAGTCGGAGATACCAAGCCAAGATACCCACCAGAAACCATGGTATCACCCAACACAACTAAATAACATTCCAATATATGAAATTATATAGAGAATTTATGACAATTGTCTGATTACTTATTTTTTTAATGAAAAAAAAAAATGTTTGTAAATCTATTTTGGAGCAATGGTGAATTAAATATCTTTTTCGTGTCTACAATGGCAGACTGCAAGTAATTAGCGATAATGTACACGCTGTAATCCTGAGCTTTTCTGGGTATTCTTATAGGAGTTTCATCTCTTCTGTAAATGACCAAATGTACACAAGCTAATAGTAATGCTTAATAACGAGAATAACATTTCCCTTTACAACAGTAGTGTCCATAGGACAAATTTATATTTTGTTGCTGTTGGAAACAGGACATTATTATAATAGGTAATCTTTGTAAAAGTTTGTTTACATGTCTTCTCAAACTCCCGCTGTATCGTTCTTGTAGCAAGTCATACTAGATTTCCAGCAAGATGTAATTCAGAGAATGGAGATGAGTTGTGTTGCTGTTTAATTTGCGCCAATGGTCCAGCACATCTAACTTCAGCAGTGATCTTTGTAAACAAATATTCTATAAATAATGTGTTATATATATATATATATATATATATATATATATATATATACACACACATAAAACATTTATTTTCTTATTTGTGTTACTATGTCCCACACCTGATATTCAGATCTTCCCTGGGTTTCTGGTGATTATATATTTAATCTGTGTAATCAGTAATAATCATTTAAAACATTATTAACTTTCAATATTTGAACAAATTATTGAAAAATAAATGTATGCAACAAGGGAAAAAAACCATGACCATACAATTGTGAAAGAAAGAAACAATTAGGGGAAAGAAGGAAAGTGTTAATGAGATGGGTGATAGAGAACAAGGTTGATCTAAAGTGAACAAACAGCAAAACTAATGAGAATTTAACTGAGAGATTTAGATAGTTATTTTTTTTTAAGTTCTTATTTGAAGAATTTTGAAATTCTAAAAGGTATAATTTATCAAAATGTCCAAGTTCGGAGTGGAGAAGAAATAAGAGGAAGGGGCATATGTTGCTCAAGGCTCAGGCAAGGGCAGCCTGGAGGGAGGCATAAGTGCAGTTTGTACGCTGGCATACAGGCTCACTCTTGAACATATCCTGGATTCTGAGTTCCTTGTCGCAGCACTCACAGGACTCAGGGCAGACCTGACCATACAGTTTTAGACCAGAATCCTGAAAAAAATTGATTTATTTGGCATTAAAAACATGACAAACAGCAGCAATAAAAGTAGGAAATAATTTGGCCCTTTAAACAAATAAAAAAAGGAATTAGACAAGATTGTGTACTTTCATCAGACCTGTTCTCTTTATACAATGAAAACATAATGCATGCAATAGTTGATATCCTAGGAGTATCAGTGGGAGGACATAACATACATAATTTGAGATATGTGAATGACACTGTTCTGATTGATAAAAGTGATTGACCATTAAGTATTATTTAATGTAGTAGTCACAGAATGTAAAGAGAAAGGTCTCTTCCTAAAGAAAACAGAAGTAATGGTTATTTCAAAGAAACAAAATACCACAACTTGCAAGATCAAAGTGAATGATATAGTATTAAAACAGGTCCACCAATTCAAATATCTAGGTACAACAATTACAGCAGATGGAAGGAAGTTCAACAGAAATAAGAAACAGAATAGGGCAGGCAAATACAACATTCAGAAAAATGAAAAATATATTGTGTAATATGACCTTGTCATTAGAGGTGAGGAAGAGAGTTCTGCAGTGATATATAACCCCTATACTAACATATGGATGCGAGTCTTGGACAATAAACAAACAGGAAGGTGGGAAATTATAGGCAATAGAGATGTGGTTCTACAGAAGAATGCTGAGAATACCATGGACTGCATATGGAGGAAAACTAATATAGAGGTGATGAAGAGTCAAATGTGAAACGGACCTTAATCAATAATATAAGAAAAGGCAATTTTCCTTTTTTGGCCACTTCATGAGACAAGAAGGTTTGGAGAACATAGACACAACAGGGAAGATTGAAGGCAACCAAGACAGAGGGTGACAACGTGATAAATTATTAGGCACTTTAACAACCTTGCATGGCAGGGAAACAACAACAATTTTGAAACATAATACTGGAGATAGAGAGCTGTAGAAAGCCATAACACCTACACCAGCCGGCATAGAACTTGATGATGATGAAAAACATACTAAAATCAATAATAAGATCAATAATAAGATCAAAGGTAATCAATAATGAATAATAAAATAGTTGCAGCATCACAATCAAGCTGAAAATTATGACATGATGCATTCCATTCCAAGAAGCATGCGGTTGCGTCTGTGGGTCTCACACTAATGGCTCACTAGACAAACCAACCATGCAACAGAAAACCTTAGTAGATGACATGCCTTTATATTGAGTTTATCTTCTTATAGAAGATTCATGGCATGTCATCTATACAATCCCGTAGTCATAACCTTCGATAACAGATACCATGTTGTTCTGACAGGCCGACATTGTGCTTGAACTAGTTACGGGCACGGCATGGGAGAGCAGAACAACAAAGAAACCTGTCGCAAGGGCCAGAGTTGTGCCCTGATGTCGACATCTGTTTCGGCGGCATTAAACTCAAAACACCATCGAGTCGAATGGCTGCTGGCACAGAGGGCAGAGCACTTATGGGAATGCCCCACATGCTCTGAGGCCAGTTTCTAATCAAGAAGATTCACAAAGAAGCATTCCATTCTCTGGAATACATCCCAAGGTTGTCAGCATTTGGCTATTTCATGGCAAATTTTTTGCAATTTTTACATGCATCACTGGTCACAAAATTTATGTTTTAGTCATTTTTGTATTATTTGTCATTTGACAATACATTAAAAGTTAGAGTGTGGTTACTTTATTTAAAAAATATTTTGAAATATTAAAATTTTAGCATAATCAAATTTAACTATCTGGCAACGATTCTACTTTCTGCCAATTTCTACAATGTTATATCTCATCCACTGTATTTAATTTATAAAGTTGAACATTTGTGGTCATATTTTACAAAAAATTGAACTATATTCAATTTCTACCCAATCTGGCAATCCTGCCACATCCTGCTAATTTGCACATAGTTTTGTCTGCTCCACTTAACACCTTAAATTATTATTTTAGGGAATAGTTGAAGAAATAAGTTATAAATACAGTCAAATTCCTTTATAACAATATAGTTCGGTATGACAAAATATTTATGTAACAACAAAAATTCGCTATACACATTCAGTAACCTAGAAGGCATGCTGATGTCGAATATGTCAGGCTGAAAGGTGCAGATATCGCAGCCAAGCTGCAAATCATGACATAGATATAAAACATTTTCGTCTCCTGACTACATCCTGCCACTATGCAGGAGCTTGAGAACAAGCGCAAAAGAAGACCAAGAACATCTAACCCTCCATAACTCTTTATCTATAGATATTCCTGTCCTGTCATAATGGAATTAATAATCACTATATAAATAGAAGATTTAACAGCTCAACAGCACAGTAAGTATGTCTAAGTGATAGTTGTAGTGGTTTAAGAAGAGACATCAGACTGATCAGAATATATTTTGGGAACACCATCAATAACGTGTGAAAATAGCTACTCAATACACGATGCACAGAAATAAAAATAGGAGTAATTTAAGGATGTATTTTATCACCCAGCCAATTTAACACCTTCTTCTTATAGTCCATGCTAGTTGGCATTAGTTATGATGCCTTTCCTCAGCCTTCTGCTTCGTGTGCTGTCAATCAGTATTGATACAGATGTTCTCCCATGCCACAATGCTAGGTTGTCAAGCATCAACTCTCATGATCTTTCTCTACCTGTCTTGTTCTTCAACTTGCCTGTTGTTACAATGTGTTTCATCTTTCCTCTTCTCATGTGTCCAAAAATTGCAGACGGTCTCCTTCTGATGCAGGTAAGCAGCTCTCTTTTTTAAATTAACTTCTTTCAAGATATCTTTATAACACTGGTGTTAACATTCTTCTATAAAAGAACATCTCTGTTGCTTCAATATAATTTTTCCCTCCTCTGCCGAGAGTCTAAGTTTCACTTCCATACACATAATTGGTGCTATATAACTTCTAAGAACTCTCCTCCTCACCTCAATTGATAAAGATATATAACATAGGATGGTCTTCATCTTGTAAAATGTTGCCTTTGCCTGGGCAGTTCTACATTTTACTTCTTTAATACATCTTCCATCGGATGTTATTAATGCACCCAAAAATTTGAACATGTTGACTTGCTTTAGACTGATCCCATCTACTTTGATGTTGCATTCTGGAGAACATTTATTCTTTGATATTACCATTACTTCAGTTTTTATGCTTATGGGAATATTATACAGTATATATTCTTCATTTTTATGAAATGCTGCCTTTTTTTTATCTGCCCTATTTTGCTTGTTATTTCTGCTGTACTTCTTTATCTGATATTATCATTGTTCCTAAATACTAGAATTGATTTGAGTATTGAGTCATTAACTTTGATCCTGAACAATAGCATTGCTAACAGAACGTACAAGATACAACAAACAAAGAATGGAAGTAGTGTGCAAGATATATTCTATATTCAACAGTTTCAAACTTCTAACCTTCCACAATTCAGTAAGACTCTCAACAAAAGTGTCCATCATTTCCTTGGTGTGATGGGGTGTAGGAGCAACTCGAAGACGCTCTGTCCCTTTTGCAACCGTTGGGTAATTGATGGACTGGACGTATATACCATACTTGGCGATGAGATCATTGGAGAGTTTAGTGCAAGCTTCAGCATTTCCAACCTGTTCAAATACTCATTTTAGTTTAATAATCTCTGACATTAATAATAGTGGTCAACATGAAAAATCCTGTTTAAATATCTTCTTGGTAGTTAAATTTATAACTGGAAAGCAGATATTTTAACTGTTATCTCCCATGTGTTATCATAAAATGATTGTCTTTTGATTTGTTACTGACTGCTCTGCTAATCTCAAACTTATAACAATTTTTTTTAGCTATTATTTACTAACCACACAAATTTATCGCATATGAAATGACATTGCTTTGTCTTAAAGCGATACACAGATACTTATTTATGACATAAAAGGAGATAACAGTTAAATTGTTTGCATTGTGTCAACTAAGAAGGATGCATACCATCAGATCTTTATAATTTCATTTGAAAAAAAACAAATCCAAAGAACATGAAAAATTGAAACTGATCCAGCAATGAATTAGAATTTGTAAATCTCTAGTACTAGCAACACTGTATTCAGGGTTAAGCTAATACTCTTGACAGACAACTTGCTACTCTGTTGAGAGGGGGACATGTGGGGACACCAAACACAATTAAATTAATATATTCATTATATACCTTCAGTGAACTACAGTCTCCATTATTTATGATGGTAAAAATGTATGATATAACCAAATTCGACTACTATCTGTGGTTGAAGAGAGCGTACTTCACCACAAGAGATACTTCATATTTATTATAGTAGAAACATCATGTGGGAGGTCTGACTATCCGCTTATAAGATCAACTAATATTTATTATAGTAGAAACATCATGTGGGAGGTCTCACTATCCGCTTATAAGATCAACTAATATTTATTATAGTAGAAACATCATGTGGGAGGTCTGACTATCCGCTTATAAGATCAACTAATATTTATTATAGTAGAAACATCATGTGGGAGGTCTCACTATCCGCTTATAAGATCAACTAATATTTATTATAGTAGAAACATCATGTGGGAGGTCTCACTATCCGCTTATAAGATCAACTAATATTTATTATAGTAGAAACATCATGTGGGAGGTCTGACTATCCGCTTATAAGATCAACCATTATGCAAAAGAAACAGATCAACTAATATTTATTATAGTAGAAACATCATGTGGGAGGTCTGACTATCCGCTTATAAGATCAACTAATATTTATTATAGTAGAAACATCATGTGGGAGGTCTGACTATCCGCTTATAAGATCAACCATTATGTAAAAGAAACAGATCAACTAAAGTAGAAATTATATATGGAGAAGGATGTGGCTGTCACATTTACTGTATTGTTATCTATCACAATCATTGTCACATTAACTAGCACCAATGTCACAATCAGTATGACTAGCTGTTGCATTTCAGAACAAACGCAGAAGAAGAAATTGACCACAGAATCAATTGATAAATGTTGGTCATCAAAGTGAGAGTTGAGTCAAGTAAACCCTACATAGACATAAACAAAGGTAATACTTTAAATTTTGTTCATGATCAGCAACACAGTCATATGTACATGTGGACGGGAACCTAAGACAGCAGAGCATATTCTTCAAGAATGCCAAGAATATGAATGCTAACGTAAACACACGAAACTTCAAACAGGGTAAAGATGTTTCGGTAATCACTGGAAAGACATAAAACACACACTTTGACGTTTTGACCAAAAGGTCTTTATCAAGAATACATTCACACACAAAAATGAGAAGTAAGAATGGCTCTATTAACATTCACATGGCAGAACTAAAGGTGAAAATCAATAGTGGCTTTCTTACTTGGCATTTTTTTTTGGTAATGTATTCTTGTTAAAAAACATTCCGGTTGAATGTTGATTTGTGTGTGTTATTTTATGTGTTTCCCCCAGTGATCAGTTAAACTTTATTACCCTGTTCCAAGTTTCACCTGTTGGATTTTCACAGCCCATAGAAATCCTCCCTGCACTTTTTCACAGGAAAACTCTTGAGACTAATGGGAATTGAATACTTCAATACTTGAATTTACTTGTATATCCTTCACAGGAAAACATGCAGCAACAAAAGATTTCCATTTTTCTGCAGTGGGCTCATATTATAATCGATAATTATCGATCTTGAGGCAAATAGGCTGGCCCAAAGAACAACAGTAGAAGAGAAACCTTACAGACCTCTGTACGAGTTACAAAACACTGTTAAGTTTATAGAGGAGACAAAACTTCAGACATAAGTACATTCCTAGCGAACGCAAAAAGTAATTAATTTTAAAATAAGAAAAAATAACATAATTTTTTTTTAAATCAAGCATAGCAAACACAAATTTAGTGAAATCAAAATAAAAGTTTGTACCATAATTGGAATAATGTGACTCGGGCTGTGTGAAGCAGGAAGACCAGCTGAGACTAACTTCTCACGGAGGTACTTCACATTTCGTTTCTGTCTGGCTCTCAGTTCCCTACCTTCATCACTTGTTAAAACCTAATTGTCAGAACAGAAAAAAACATAACTTATATATAAAATCAAGAAAAGATTTGTAAAATTCAACAATAAATAGATGGATACAATACTATTTATCTGCCACATATTATAGCAGTTGATTTGATTATCAGAATTATTTTGGTCTGACTTATAAGTTTTCAGATTATATCTTCAGACATTGATTGTGTTATGTTATGTTCCTCCAGGGCCATAGGCGGCGCATAGGGCAGAAACCATAGCTTTCCATTTCTGTCTTTGTGTTGCCAGGTCTTTCAATTGTTGCGTGTTGTTTAGGTTCATTGACATGCCTTCTCTATTAATGGTTCTTCGTAGAGTTTCTCTAGGTCTCCCTCTTCTTCTTACTCCAGGTGGCACCCAAAATAGTGATTGCTAGGGAATTCTTAGGCTGTTCATTCTGAGAACATGGCCGATGTAAGTCCAACGCCTTTGTCTAATGAAGGAAGATATATAGGTTTGTTTGCTTTCCTCTCTTATAGTAGTGTTAGATTTAAAGTCACTCCACTTAACGTTCAGAATGGTACGTAGGCATTTGTTTTCAAAGGAGTCGAGTCTTTTATCTGTGGCTTTTGTGGTTTTCCAACTTTCGCACCCATATGATAGAATAGGGATGATGTTGGAGTTAAATAACTTAAGTTTTGTGGTGTTTCTTAGTGTGTTTGACGTCCATATGTAACTATGGTTCTGGTTCATAAACAGTGGTAGGTTTTATGTTGGCAGTAGTTTACACAACCGAACAACCGAGTAATCCAAGACCGAAAGAAAAACATTCCTCCATCTTGAACACACACCGGAACACCCATGTGATTGTAAGTACACATGCAATATATGTCCACAGTTTTCTTCTTATTGTTGTAAAAACATATTACTGTTTGATGTTCTCTCTTATTTGCTTGTTCGACTTGAATTATTTTCCATCAATTTATTTCTGCAGTTCCTTTCTGCTTTATTTCTTTGAACCTTATAGCATCAGGAATAGAAGAGTTCTCTGAAGACTGTTTTTTGTGTGCTTCATATATGTTTGTTTCTATGGCTTCTTTTCATTCTGTTGTATCTATTCCAAGAAATTTTCAGTGACTAGCTGTTACTTTCTATTGTACAAATGGGGTAAGTGTATTTCAGGATCTTCAAGGAAAGCAGCTCTTTTGGCAGAGTGTATGCAAATGAATGACATAGACATGGCATTAACCTAAAGACTAAGCTGAAAATTTAGAAAGCAGTGGTACTTCCAGTGTTGTTACATGCTGGTGAAACATGGACAGTGAAACATGGACTGTGTATATATGACATGTGAGGAAGCTCAATCACGTTCACAGAACTTGTTTCAGAATATGAACATCAACCAGATGGCAAGATAAGATTCAGGATACCACTGCCCTTGGCAGATCTGGTATCCCTAGCATTGACACTATTCTGAAACAGACACATTCATTGAGCAGGTCATGGGATGAATATGCCAGTTCATAGCCTGTCACAGATACTTCTCCATGGTGAGTTTCAGAAGGGCATACAATCTCAAGGTGGTCAAAAGAAACGCTACAAGAACTCATTAAAGACCTCACTGAAAGCCTTTGATATAGTCCAAGGCACATGATAAGAACTTGCACAAAATAAAGCTACATGGGTTCCACAGTAAAAAAAAGGCATCTTGAGAAAAGATGAGAAATGTAGCAGCTCAACAGCCTAGAGTAGCTAGAAAGTCACGGGTAAACCAAAAACGATCTACAGTAGTCATTCAATGCCTGAACTGTTAAAAGACATTTGCGACCAGGATAGGTCTTATTAGCCATCTACAAACTCAAAATTAAGGACATAACTCTAGCTGAATTGCAAAAGTGGATGTTAACAAATGGTCATCATCATGTGATGGGCGAGCAGCAATGATGGAGTGTTTTCTTCAGAGCTTTATTTCATACCCAGAAGACTTCACTTCTCAGTTGTATGCAATGTTTTGAAGACTTGTACTCAGAAGAGGTAACTTATATTTCTGCAATCTATCATTTGCATGATCTGCCTCTGGAATTGTTTCAATTGTGTCTGTATAGTATTGCTTTCTGGGGGACTGCTGTCTGACAATCTGGTGGAAATGTACAAACTATATAATCTGTTGTCTTCTGATTACATCTAGAATTGACATTGTGTAAAGTCTCCTTGTCTTATTCTGTCTCTTACTGTCACAATGATATTGCTGTATAAACACACCCTTTCTGCAGCAACACGTTTTCTTTTAAATTTCACTTTGTAGTGCTCATGTATGGCATTGCTAGCCCCCCCCCTCCCCCCCCCCCACATTACACTGTGACCCTTTTGTGCCTCACATCATAAGAGGTAGAAGAATTCTCTATATATGGCTTCCTTGTGTGCTGTTTGTAGGCTTGTTCACATACTCTCTTTGATTTCCTTGGTCCATCTTTTACATGGTCTTTCTCTGGCTTTATAGCCGTAATGTCTATGTATCATTGCTAACACAGTGATAGAATTATAATTATTTTATATAATGCTCTTTCCATGTTCATTTTCACATCTATATATTGGAATAAAGAAACATTTGCCCTACGACCTGGTATGCAAGGCTGCCATTTAATTTCTAATGAATTTAATTTCTTCTGAAGTGGTTTTATTTCCCAACTTTCACAGCCATGTTAACACAGATATTGTATATTGAAGTTCAGTGCTAGTTTGGTATATTTCTATCTATATCCATAAACTGTTCAGCTCCCAGCAGAGCATAGGTCCTCCATAAATCTCTTCTGTCATGTCCTATCTTTAGCTAAAGCTTCATGTTCTTTACATGTCCTACTTATCCTTTGTGTACCTGTATTTTCTTTTTCTTCTGTGATCATTCTCAAACTCCTGCAGATTAGCAGGATATAGTCCAGGGAACAGAATGCAATATATTACAATTTACAGCTTGACTGCAATGTCAATGTAATTCAAGAAGAAATATCTTTTGATGTATCTGCATCCTAAAAAAGTGTATAAATTAAAAGAAACTTAAATGTTCTCAGCATACTTCCAGGTAGACCTAAGTATCACATAATATACTTGTGAAACAACTAAATGAAAATCATGTAACAAACAAGTGAAAATTGAGTAACAAACACTGAATATCAAGTTAAAAAAACACACAACTAATGTGTTTCATGTGATGTGTTCTCTCCAGAACGTTATCTTCCCAATGAACTCCCTGAACCCTTCTGCCTTAGGTGATGCGGCTTGCATTTTCCAACAACGTATTCATGCTATCTTTAATGTTGTCAGTCCATCGTCCTCTTGGTCCACCTTTCCTCCACCTCACAGGTGCTCTGTCCTCCATTATTTATCTTTCTAAACAGTTGTGTCTCTTTATATGACCAAACAGGTGTAGTTTTCTTTTTGCTATTGTGTTTAGTAACCAAAACTCTGGCATCTTCAATGTGTTTATAATATCTGAGTTTCTTTTTTTTACTTCCATGATATTCGAAGTATTTTTCTGTAGCATTTCATCTCAAAGGCGCTGATCTTTTTTACAGCTGTTTTACTTAGGGCCCATGTTTTACAGTAGTATTGTTGCAACCGGAAAAATAAAAGTTCGTAGCATTAGCAGTTTCGTTTCTAATTTGTTGTTTTTTCAAATGTTTTTCAACCATGTTTTTTATGATATACCATTGTCAATCACACAACTAATAATCAAGAAAAAAACACTGCTAAAAATCAAGTAACAATAAAATAACTAACTGTAAATCAAGTGAAAATCAAGCAAATGAAAATTAAGTAACAATCAAACAAATGAAAATCAAGTAAAACACTGAAAAATCATGTAAAAATCAACTTAAAACAATGTAAAAAATAAATGAAAATCATATAACAACTGAAAATCATACAGACAACTGAGAATCTGTTAACAAATAAATGAAGATCAAGTAACAAACAACTGAAAATCAAGTAACACTAACACAAATTTAATTGATATATTTACAAGATAAACATCTCACTTACCTTAATGGAGGCAAGGCAGCCACTTAGAACAGTTGGAGGCAAGGATGTGGTGAATATGAAACCAGAACCATAACTTCTTATCATGTCCACGAGTTTGGCTGATCCCACAATATAACCTCCCATGTTACCAAAAGCCTTACCTGTAAGAAGATAGTCAAAATTAAATAACTACAGTTCTCGTGACTAAATAACTGTTTGGATTCTACAATGTTTATCCACATGTGAAAGGTATGAAGGTCTAACTATTGGTGTATCTGAGCAACATTTACACAACAGTGGATGACATTTGAAAGGTTTCAATTTCAGCAACTAGTACAAGGCAAAATCCTAGATATTTTCCCACAATATATTAATATAGAGTCCATACAGGGTCAGTGACCCAAAGCCATGCTGAAGTCAGATGTGTCAGGCAGAAAGGCGCAGATATCGCAGCAATGCTGTAAACCATGACACAACGCATTCCGTTCTAAGGACTACATCCTGCTAATCTGCAGGAGTTTAAGAACGAACACAGAAGAAGAGTCCATATATATACAAATTTGGGAAGGGGAATCTCTGTGGCATGTGGTTAAGCATTGTTATGTGACCCAAATCCATCTTTATTCTCTCTTAATCTACGTGCTTGGTTCCCTTAATGTTGAACAAGTATCTGAATAATGATACAATGGCATGATTCTGTACACTATCACATACACAAAACAAATCTTACCCAGAGTTCCAGAGATGATATCCATTTTATCTAGACAGTTATCCTGTTCTCCTACACCCGCTCCATGGTCACCATAAAGACCAACTGCATGGACTTCATCCACAAAGGTCATTGCTCCATACTTGTGGGCTACATCACACATTTCAATGGTAGGACAGATGGTGCCTATTGCAAATAAAATAGATTTAAGAAATGGTTATATATGTATTAGTTACTCCTTTGAAATTTCTTACTTTTGTCTTTTATTTTAATTATTCACCCACTGCCTAACATGTTTTCATGGGAGTGCCTTAGATGAACGGAGTAAATCCCTACAGAAAATCAGGAGGGGGAGACCCTAAAGCAGCCGAGGGTGACCCTAAACCATCTTCTGGCATCACATGCAGTCCTGCTTGTTTCTAAGAAGATTGGCATTACCTTTCCCCTGGAACTAATCAACAAAGCCCCAGGGATTAGTGCAAATAGTAAGGCACTTTCTCCATAAAACCTGCCTGGGCAAGCAAAGCAATCATGTGTGAAATATAGTGACAATGTGTCTTGAAAATTTACACTGGCCTGCTTATTGACTCATTAATGTGTCTCGGAAATTTACATTGGCCTGCTTACTGACTCATTTGAAATGTAATACTCATATAACCACAAATTTGAAATGTTTTAATGTTTAGCCACAGTATATCTGATGTATACAAGTTAATCTTGGACAATGAGAAGAATAGTAAGAAATTATGTATAGGCAGTAGAGGTGTGGTTTGTTTGTTTGTTACTATCCCAAGGAAGTCCACAGAGACTTCAGCTTTCAGTTTAATGAAAAGACTATTTTAGGAGTCATCTATATGGAGGGGTCTTGTTACGAGATGAGCTGGTATTTTGGCTAGTCACCACTGTGCATCTTTCTTCAGATGCGTGTTTCACAGCCGGTGAACTATTCTCTATGCAGAAAGATGTCTCCATTGCCCCTGGTCCAAGCCTTAATTTATTCTATATGAGCCCTGTTGGGGAACGGCGACAGTCAAATTAGACTAGGGATGACAAACATGTCCAGAGTTTGGGATCTGACAAATGCATTTCCCATGCTCTTGCTACATCCACTTTTTAATTCATCGCCAAGCACTGTCTGTGTTTTGCCTTTCGCCATTGTGTTCATCATTAAAAAAAGTGGGTAGATTACATCTATCTCCGGCGAGTAGCTTCACAGCCGGTAAACAGTTTTTGTGTAAGAAAGATTACATTATCGCCCACTTTGTCATTGGATATTAAATCCAGTTTTTACTGTGTTGGGCATCTGCCAATTTAGACTAGGGTTGGCTCGTCCTCTGTGTCAAAGACAAGAACTTTTCCACTGTCTATGTTGCTCACAGCATTAACAGTCTTGGTCTCAACACTGCTTCAGTCAGAGTTTGAACAATATATGCACCCCAAGATTTATGTACAAAGATTTTCAACAGTGCAATGGGGAACTGTGTTCAAATCTCTTTCTATATCCAGGTGTAAATGCTCAAGTAACAAATACCTGGCTCCTACTTTGAACGGGATAAATTGTGGTGACAAGTTTGCATCTCTGACACATTTTAACTACAGTGTGGTCTTGACCATAAACAACACTTGAGCTAACCAATCTCGTGTTGGACAACTGGGACTTCATTTTCACTTTAGCATTTCCCTTACACAACGCTGCACTCTAGTGCATGTTGCCTTCTCCTGAGGCATTCAATGTGCACACTCCACTACACTGTAGTGATATCTTCCCATATCAGAACATCAATGACTGCACCTTCAATGCATCTGAATTCTAACTGTCCAAGTCAGAATGCCTTGTGTCACTGTGTTCCGATAGTGCAGCTTGCTGTTTCAACTGTTCCAGAGATATTGCTTGGATCTTTTTTTTTGTGCAATCAATCCTAATTCCATCTACAGCCTCCACAGCCATGAATACAATCCTTACATTTTTCAGCCAAGACCATAACATGAGTCATGGTATGTGTTTCCAGGTTGCTCCTCAAGGATGTACTTTCAGAATCTTAGTTATTATCTAACCCTAGAAATTACAGAAAAATCAATGTGAAACCTTCAGCACCACATAGTTGTGTTTTATAGAAGAATGTTAAGAATACAATAGACAGAACAAAGAATAAAGAAAGATATCTTGAAATAAAACAATTCAAAAAGAGATCTGCTGACTAGCATCAGAAAAGGACAGTGCACATTTTTTAAAGAAATGAGATGAGGAAAGATGGAGTATGCTGTAACAACAGGCAAGCTGAAAAGGAAAATAAATGACAACAGGCTGTAGATACATTTTCAGTAAGAAAGAGGTTTTATCTCTTCTTTTTTTTTAAAAAAAGGCTTTGGCAGCATTCATGAGCAGTTCACTCTTTGTGATGACCTTTTGTTACAAATATTTAAGATTGGTGTCACCAAACGTTTGGCTAAATTTCTAATACTAAAAGTCTTGTTCTTATTGGGGGAAGGGGAGAGAACCTCTAACACACCCCCTCCCCCTCCTCTATAGGCTTGCATGACAACCAACTGTCAGCATCATGGTCTGTGACAGAAGACTATTATTCATTTGATATATGTTCTTAAGTCATAAATTTGAAACACATTTTACTGTTATCCAATTTTAGACACATTCTAATGTCATCTTTTTACTTGCATATGGCATTACTTGTATTTAGCTGTAAAAGGTGGTTGACTGGCAACTAGGACATATATGCCAGTTCATGATTTAGTTAAAAGGAAACTATAAACCAAAGACAGAAAAAAATGTAGCTCTGCAGCAGAGGTGGTGGCAATCTTTTAGAATATGGATGGGTGGGTGGGAATCAGCATCCTCCGTGTGGGATGGGGACAAGCAAGTTTTTTTTAAGTTCTCTATTATCCAAAAGGACATGAAAGCAATTGTCAGTAAATGGTTAAAACAATTTCTCTCTACATTAAGAGATTTTCTGCGCTTGAAGTCTCCAATGTCCATCATCAAAAGTTGGTTCGTTACAACACTGTTTTAAGCTAGTTACATCAAAGGATTGATGTAAAGATTTTCCCCTTATGTTTTAGTTTACCTCAGATTGCTTGTGATTTGATATTTCCTTAATTATGGGGGCCAGTGTTTATGTTAATTTTAAATCAATCCAGCTGGCCAGCAAAAATATCTTGGTGGACTGCATTTGGCCCACCCATACTGAACGGAGTAATTGATAACAAGTACTGAAAAAAGCACACATAAAATATAGAAATTACATACCATCCATTGAATGAACAGTCTCAAAAGCAACAATCTTAGGTACACTCGGGTCCACTGTCTTTAGTACTTCCTCCAGGTGTAGAGGGTCATTGTGACGGAACACATGTTTCTGAGCCATGCTGGTTCGAATTCCCTGTATCATGGAGGCATGATTTCCAGCATCAGAGAAAAAGTGCATGCCTATGGAGGAAACAAAAAAATGTACTTTTCATTGATTTTCAAAATATTTTGGGAATTGTACTCATGTACTGTAAAGTTGTAATTCTAAGTATTTCTCACCCACAGCCCCACTTTCAGACAAAATGAATGTCCGTGGGTCCCAAAGGACTTTCATCATCCTTGGCTCTGTGAATGGACTAGGTCTAAACTAGGCCTATCAGGAAACTATAACCTGTTAGGGTCGCAGGGATGCCACACTGGAGACATCAGCACAAAAAGCTCTCCAAACAACTCTATTCTCAACCATTCTAAGGGGTGTTGAGAAATCATGTGGCCAGACCATTCCATGATGTTATCATTCCAGGATTTTCTTTTACCACCTAAAATATCTCTGTGGTTAGATCAAGGACTAATGTTTCTTCTTCATTCATTCTTAAACATCTGCAGATTAGCAGGATGTAAACAGACGAACAGAGCACTTGCATCATGGCTGACAGCTTGACTGCAATATTTGCGCTTTTAGGCCTGACACATCCGACTTCAGCATGGCTTCTTGTTCACCTTGACCCCCTATGGGATTGGATAGACAGTTAACGCCACCCCAAAAACCGCCTTAGTTTCCACTTATGAAATGTGTGGTAGGTAATAGTGTTGCTATTCTTTATTCTTGGGTCACTGCAATATGCTGCTACTATCACAAACTAAATATATAAAGCCTTTTGGCTGTGTAACATACCAGGTAAATGCTTGCCAAGAGTGAATAAAGTGGTATCGTTTGCCACATAGCACGAAGTGAAGACTAAACCAGCCTCCTTGTGGTGCAGCTTGGCTAATTCTCTTTCTAGAGCTTCATGCAAGGGAGAGTTGCCAGAAATGTTACGAGTGCCACCAGAACCTGCTCCATGCTTCCAGAGTGCTTCGCTGTAGGGGAAAAAAATTTTCAGAATTAATATTACACCAGTTTAGCTAAAAGTTTATGGACAAATGACCATTAGAAAATACTTTTATAACAAAATCAGATGGTTTCTTCTTTACCATACTCATATTTCTATTTGTGTTAATTTAGAATAGACTACATGGTTGGTTAGTTAGCTGGCTGGTAGGTTAGCTAGTTAGTTAGTTCAGTGGCTTGTTGGTAGGTTTTGGGCTGGCTGATTAGTTAACTAGTTTGTCGACAGATGAGCATACAGGACAAATCCATAGGTGAACCAATCTCCCCAATTACATCCGCAATTAAATGATGGCTGACAGTTCCAGTTCTCTGTTGGTCAACAAAACTTCCTTTGTCAACCATAAAAAGTTAATTTCTTACCACGCCACATTTCAAATCCAGCTCCTTTATTTTGGACATGGAAAAGGAATCATCCTCATTAATTTGGTAGACTACACAATCCCATGTAGTCTCCATCTATATTGGTGCTCTTTTCAGTGTTTATTTGTCCCTATCTTGACAAAGACCTTTTAGTTGAAACATTGGTTGTAGGCTCTCTAATTCTGTTGTAGGCTTTCTGTAAAACCTATTTGATAGATTTTATATTTTTTCCATATTTATCTACCTACCTGGTAAAGAGATAGATCTCCAGTGTCTGGGAACAACCCAATGTACTTGAGATGTGAACGCCTAGGCAACACAACATATCTGGTTTGTGGTTTTACTGCAGTCTACCATTCATACAAAGAATTAGAGAAATGGGTGTGACCAGGGGTGAGGGGAGAAAGTGTGTCCTCTCTGGAAAGGTCAGAAGATAACATAATTAACTTCTGAATGGGACTGAAAGAGTCTGCATACTCTCATGAGTCTGCATGGCTGCTGATATAATATATTTTTATAAGAATGCCGTTGGTGCCATACAGCTGGTTTCTGAATTAAAGAAGACATAGAGCCACTTTGGTTACAGTACAAGGGACAGACATGATCAGATGGCATTAATACCAAGCTCTTTTCTTTATACTCTGATGAGGTGGATTAACGATTAGTGATTTTCTGAACAGATGTAAACTTCATAGTAATTAGAGAACTCAACAGCATACCAGCCAGAGTTTATATCTTTCAGTAGATGGTGAAGGGTATGTAATCTGATAGTTTCAGGGGCACTTTGATTGAATATTTATGATCATTTTTAGAACTGACAACAAACTTTATGACATCCACAATGGAAAAGAAAATATTTGCATCTGAAATGTTATAGAAAGGTCTTAACAATATCATGGACAGAAAGACAAACCAATGCAAATGCCCAGAAAAACCAAACATAGAAAAATGCTGTTCAAAAGTATCAACAAAAAAACCAGAGCTAACATATTTTGGAAACATTGAAGACAAAATGGTTTAGAAAGATTAATTATGGAGGGGAAGTTCTAGGAAAGAGAATAAACAGCAGACCAAGACTACAATAAACACAGGATATCGAAGAAATGAACATCACTAGAAAAAGCTGAACAGCTTGCATAGAATCATTATCCAAGTGGCAGTGAGGACAAAGTTCTGGAAAGGACATGCACATAGATTGATAACCCCAGGTGGGTCTAAGGGCATGAGCCCATGGACCGCTGGATCAGCAACCAACTAACCATCCATAACCCCAGGAATTGTGAGCGATTAGCTCTTACTTCATATGTGCAGTAAGGTGGGTTTTTTTCTAAGCTTTTTTCCATACCCATGAGTCTTCAACTTTCAGCTTAGTGCAATGCCTATTGAAGAAGTCTTCCATTCAGAGTGGGTCTGTAATTTTATATATAACATACTAAAAAACTTCCATAAGAGAGCCTCATTATAACGACATGTCATCTACTATGTTTTTCTGTTGCATGGGTGGCTTGTCTAGTAAGCCATTGATGAGACCCACAGACGCAACCACATGCATATGTCACATAGATAGAACTAGCTTAATCACTGGTAAATTCACCTTCCCTACCTGACAGCTTCCTTGACCTTAGGATGCCAGGTCATACCGAGATAATCATTACTGCACCAGACAGTAATGTCCTTCTCTTTGCCAGTGCTATGCTCAAAAGCATGAGGGAATGATGAAGCATCCCGCATGACTTTCTTGAACACCCGGTAGGTATGCTCATCCTTTTTCTTCTGCAGCTGCCTAGCAAAGAAGCTCTCATAGTTGAAGAACTTGGCCGCAGCACTGTCTGTTAAATATCCAAGAAGAATGAAGCATCAGGTTATGCAAACTTTCTCTTATACTGTACTTTTATAATATCGGGGGCCCATTACCGCCCATTCAGGTGAGATAGTTTACTACGGTCAGATAGTCAATCCAATCAGGTGAGATAATCAGTACACTAAGGTGGGATAGTCAGTTCACTCAGGTGAGATAGTCAGTCCACTCAGGTGAGATAGTGAGTCCACTCAGGTGACAAATAATATCAAAGATCACTTTCAAAAAAAAATATTTTTGTCTGAATTTTCTTACTGATTATTTGAATACAGAACTTTCATTGTCAAACCACGATGCCAGGATTCCCCCCCCCCCCAATTATTATATTTGTCTATTATCTTTCCCCAGGTGAATGATGGTTAGTTGATCATTAGTTGATGGTTAGTTAAAGGTAGGGGTGGGGGTCTAAATTGCCGTTCCAATGCCAGATGTGTTTGTTTGTGTTGTGTTAAGTCCATGATTTTTCAAGGCTATCGTAATGTTTTCTATCTACCGTTTTCTTAATTTTTTTCCTATCTACCGTTTTCTTAGTCTAACTTTGGTTCTATATTTGGATATTCATTTGATATATGCTCTTATTGGTATTATATTTTGGGTTCATTCTCATAAGTTGACTGAACCATTTTACTTGCTGTCTTTCGATATACTCAATACAGGACATTATACCTAATTCTCAACCAAGACAAACAGTGCAAATAAATATGATGATGAATTTAATAATGAAATCAAAGAACTACTATTCACAAATGATCAGAGTTTCATATACAAAAATTAGCCACAATTTTTATAAGATTTTAATTATCCACTAATATTCTTAAACATTTTCAATATCCACCAAACATAATGTGATTATATAAATATTGTCACCTTTCTCTGCTTGTTGCTCTTCCTGGGTTGGTAGCTGGAGAAGCTGCTGCTGACTGATGGTGTCTTCCTGGACTGCAGTACTGGCCTTGGTCACGGTTACATCACTATGGGTCAGAAATGGACATTTGCCCACTTCTGCTTCAGTAACTGGGCTTGGTACAGCTGTAATAGTAAGAAAATATTATACCAGGTAAACATGATGAGCTAACCTAGTACTGGCTGTTAGTTATGAATCAACATCATTGCACTCTGGACAAACTCATAAATACTCATTCTTTCCTAGCATATCGGAAGGTAGAAGCTCCTCATTCTGCCCCACAGGTTCCCAGTAATACTCGAGGCCCCCCCCAATTCTCTCAATCGCAGCCTGGATGCACCATTAACTGCAGCATCCACAACCAGAACATGTTAGATAAGAAACTTTACAATTTACTTTCAGTATTTCAGCATTGACTGGTGACATTTATATCACTACCACACATTGATTTCTCCCATAAATCTATCATTCTTAGACACTATCAATGCTACAACACAGATTGTTCAACATAAAAGTAGCATCAGTAATCATCAACTTTACAATTTGTTTTTAACTGCAACTATTCTAAATATAATTTTTACATTTAGTAGGTTGCCATTGTCTTCTTCATTCATTGCCCAAGAGCTTACAGTTGAATTTGAACCTATTGCCTTGGGTTTCCGAGACTGCCCCCACAGTGCCATGAGACATGGTACTGGGTAATGGTTTAAAAGCTGCATAACAATTTGGGCATCTAAGAGTTAGTTAGTCATTGGATCATAATCACTGCAAACTGGACATGTCCATAGATGCTCTGACGATCTCTCCCTGAGTGTATCTGCCACTACACTTCTGATGACAGTACCGGTCCTATGCTGGTTGACCATCATTCTTCTGCGCCCTCCAAATTGCTCACTTCTAGCAACACCGCATTTCAAACCCTGATCTTTAATCCTAGCCAATGAAAAGGAATCATCATGCACACTAGTCTCACTCCCGCGTGTTATATCTCTTAAGGAGTTCAAAACATCAGCTCAATCTATTGCCCCATCGCTCTGTGTCACAATCATGCATCTAAGAGTGTTTACATCAATGTCCCAGTCAGTTGATGGTTGGGGATTATAAATATCTTTCCAGAAAGGACACACTTTTCTTCCCTCTTCCCTGGTAACTCACATTTATATCATTCTCTTAATGTTTGCACTGCCTCTTTCCACCTCCACTTCATCAAATTGTAGTGTACCAATAATTTCATTAATCAACTTAAAGCCTTACCCCCCCCCCCCCCAATAAGTCACACAATGTAAAATTTGATATTATCAATTATATCCAGATTCCACAATTGGCACAACATACTCAAATGCCTCATGTACAGAAAAAAAAGGGAAAAAGGCTTGGGCATTGGTATATTGACAGTTTACATTTATTTATCTCTGTAATGTGATCATTGGGCACTGTTGTCATATGCTTGTATATGCTGAATTCTTGCAGTCTCTTCTTACATCTATTATGTGTCTCTTTGTTTGTGAAATAGTTTTACATACAAAACATCAGAAGTTAACATTACTCAACAAAAGATATGTACCAGTATTTAGACCAGCAGGAACAGGTCACTATACAAAACATCACAAGTTAACATTACTCAACAAAAGATATGTACCAATATTTAGACCAGCAGGAACAGGTCACTATACAAAACATCACAAGTTAACATTACTCAACAAAAGATATGTACCAGTATTTAGACCAGCAGGAACAGGTCACTATACAAAACATCACAAGTTAACATTACTCAACAAAAGATATGTACCAGTATTTAGACCAGCAGGAACAGGTCACTATACAAAACATCACAAGTTAACATTACTCAACAACAGATATGTACCAGTATTTAGACCAGCAGGAACAGGTCACTATACAAAACATCACAAGTTAACATTACTCAACAACAGATATGTACCAGTATTTAGACCAGCAGGAACAGGTCACTATACAAAACATCACAAGTTAACATTACTCAACAACAGATATGTACCAGTATTTAGACCAGCAGGAACAGGTCACTATACAAAACATCACAAGTTAACATTACTCAACAAAAGATATGTACCAGTATTTAGACCAGCAGGAACAGGTCACTAAACTTCACCCAAGGATAGGACACAACAAGCTGAATAAACACAATCACAAGATGTGACTGTCTGATACACTTGTGGAACAGATCTCTGAGCACATCTTGCAGACCTGTGTCCAGTATGAACAATTGAGACATGTTCGCATAACAGCAGAATTCTGCAATCTTCTTTCTTTTGTTCATTCTCAAACTCCCGCTAGATTTCTCCTGTAACAGGACAATGGTCCTACTACATTTCAAGCAGGGTGTAGTCCAGAGAATGGAAATGCATTGTGTCACCATTTTATTTGCACTAATGGCCCAACACATCTTTGCCAAGAATTATGCAATCAAAGACATAATAATAATAATAATATATGAGGAGTATCCTGTACAGGACATGATCATTCAAATATTGTTGAATTTTGAGGTGCCACTACACTAATACATCATTGACCCAGCCTTAAATGGGTACCGGATATTTCTGTGAAATAAAGACTGCGAGGGAGAGGAGATGGCTACTGCCCTCATTTGCAGAGCCTCTGAAATGTGAAATCGCTAACATCTCACACCCCTACGGCATTAATAAATGATATGGGTTACTTTACTTACTTTTTTACTTTAATACATCATTACTCTGTGGCGCATGGCCGTGGGGTTAGATATTTGGTCTCATATCCGTCTGCCGCATGGCTGTGAGGTTAGATATTTGGTCTCATATCTGTGTGGCCTTGGATTCGAATCCGGGTAAGAGGACTGAGTTTTTTCTGTCAGTGTAAATTAAAAAGCTCATCCTGTACATAACATAGCAACAGCAATGGCATGCGGCCTTTACCACACAGCTACACGTACCACCTCCCTCTAACTCCATAATGGGAAACATTCATTATTGACAGTATTTATTTTTTACAGCGACTAATACATCGAATCATATCACCAGTAAAATCTGGATAAACTGCATTCAATCCACAAGCTGATAAGTTGAGTTTATGAGGTGAGTTCACTTTTAACTCTGCCTGATAGTTTAGACAATTAACGGTAATGGTAGGTCCCATGGCAGCAACTTGTTATCGGTGATGAAGATAATCCTTTAAGTACTAAGCCGCAGCAACTATTAGGTAGGGTAGCCAATTCCATTCCTTGCTGTCTTTACCTTCCTAACACATGAGTCCGGTACCCATTTACAGTTGGGTAACTGGAGGAGCTGTCGTGTCAAACAAGAAATCACAACCCCGATTTATTGTTGTCCGGACATGGTTACGAACCTGAAACTCTGTAATCCGGTGATAGTAAGTAAGCTCATTATCAACTAGTCTAGACCCTGGAACTTTGTAACCCAGTAATAGTAAGCAAGTGCACTATCAACTAGGCTAGAATCTGGCACAATGTAATCTGGTGATAGTAAGCAAGCTCACTATCAATTAGGCTACCATGCACTTCTCAGGGAAAAAAACAACAAAGAAATAATCAGATCAAAATTTACCATTCTCGCCACTGACTGTGCTCTGAAGACGAGCACCATGCATCATAACTGGGCATTTTTCCACATAGCTCAAGAACAGAGGAGCATACTGCCTAATGTTGGACAATGAGAACTTGTTTAGAAAAGGACAGGCCTTTGAATTCATTCCTGTTGTCCTTCACTCAATATGCTAAAGCAGAACAAGCAAAACAATAAGGGTCTATTAGTATATGTTGGTCAAACTGGTAAAAAGTACAACAACATTTCATCATCGGCACAGTAAAACATACATATAATACAAACATACATACATGCACTGTTACAAAGCCGGACGATGAATATATAGGCGCCACTAATTCATCATCAGTACAATGAACACAATCACTAATTAATCATCAGGCAATGAACACAATCACTGATTCATCATCAGGCAATGAACACAATCACTAATTCATCATAGTACAATGAACAAAATCACTAATTCATCATCAGTACAATGAACACAATCACTAATTCATCATCAGTACAATTGAACACAATCACTAATTCATCATCAGGCAATGAACACAATCACTAATTCATCATCAGTACAATGAACACAATCACTAAATCATCATCAGTACAATTGAACACAATCACTAATTCATCATCAGGCAATGAACACAATCACTAATTCATCATCAGTACAATGAACACAATCACTAATTCATCATCAGTACAATGAACACAATCACTAATTCATCATCAGTACAATTGAACACAATCACTAATTCATCATCAGTACAAGTGAACACAATTACTAATTCATCATCAGTACAATGAACACAATCACTAATTATTCATCAGTACAAGTGAACACAATTACTAATTCATCATCAGTACAATGAACACAATCACTAATTCATAATCAGTACAATTGAACACAATCACTAATTCATCATCAGTACAATGAACACAATCACTAATTCATAATCAGTACAATTGAACACAATTACTAATTCATCATCAGTGCAATGAACACAATCACTAATTAATCATCAGGCAATGAACACAATCACTAATTCATCATCAGTACAATTGAACACAATCACTAATTCATCATCAGGCAATGAACACAATCACTAATTCATCATCAGTACAATGAACACAATCACTAATTAATCATCAGGCAATGAACACAATCACTAATTCATCATCAGTACAATGAACACAGTCACTAATTAATCATCAGGCAATGAACACAATCACATATTCATCATCAGTACAATGAACACAATCACTAATTAATCATCAGACAATGAACACAATCACTAATTCATCATCAGTACAATGAACACAATCACTAATTCATCATCAGTACAATGAACACAATCACTAATTCATCATCAGTACAATGAACAAAATCACTAATTCATCATCAGTACAATGAACACAATCACTAATTCATCATAGTACAATGAACAAAATCACTAATTCATCATAGTACAATGAACACAATCACTGATTCATCATCAGGCAATGAACACAATCACTAATTCATCATCAGTACAATGAACACAATCACTAATTCATCATCAGTACAATGAACACAATCACTGATTCATCATCAGGCAATGAACACAATCACTAATTCATCATCAGGCAATGAACACAATCACTAATTAATCATCAGGCAATGAACACAATCACTAATTCATCATCAGTACAATGAACACAATCACTAATTCATCATCAGTACAATGAACACAATCACTAATTCATCATAGTACAATGAACAAAATCACTAATTCATCATAGTACAATGAACACAATCACTGATTCATCATCAGGCAATGAACACAATCACTAATTCATCATCAGTACAATGAACACAATCACTAATTCATCATCAGTACAATGAACACAATCACTGATTCATCATCAGGCAATGAACACAATCACTAATTCATCATCAGGCAATGAACACAATCACTAATTAATCATCAGGCAATGAACACAATCACTAATTCATCATCAGTACAATGAACACAATCACTAATTCATCATCAGTACAATGAACACAATCACTAATTCATCATCAGTACAATTGAACACAATCACTAATTCATCATCAGTACAAGTGAACATAATTACTAATTCATCATCAGTACAATGAACACAATCACTAATTCATCATCAGTACAAGTGAACACAATTACTAATTCATCATCAGTACAATGAACACAATCACTAATTCATAATCAGTACAATTGAACACAATCACTAATTCATCATCAGTACAATGAACACAATCACTAATTCATAATCAGTACAATTGAACACAATTACTAATTCATCATCAGTACAATGAACACAATCACTAATTAATCATCAGGCAATGAACACAATCACTAATTCATCATCAGTACAATTGAACACAATCACTAATTCATCATCAGGCAATGAACACAATCACTAATTCATCATCAGTACAATGAACACAATCACTAATTAATCATCAGGCAATGAACACAATCACTAATTCATCATCAGTACAATGAACACAGTCACTAATTAATCATCAGGCAATGAACACAATCACTAATTCATCATCAGTACAATGAACACAATCACTAATTCATCATCAGTACAATGAACACAATCGGTTTTCAAATCACAAGCAAACTCTGCACAATTTTTGTTCTAATTACTGCAAACCCCCCCCCCCCCCCCCTGGAGTAGAATATGTATATTCTGCTATATATATATATATATATATACACACACACAAGTGTGAGGTCGATTATACAAATCTTGGATTTCTTAAATAAAAGAAGCTGCAGAAACAGCATATACGGAGTACACACAACCCTTAGTTACCCCCGACATGTCTGGATAGATAGTGACCCTATTTTTGGGAGTCTAAACTAGAAGTCCAGGCTCCTGTTGCCACACAGGCAATGATAATGAAGAAGATGAAGAAAGATATGAAAAATTATGATGGTGGTGGAAAAGATGAAGAAGAAACAAGAAGATGATGAATAAGAAGAACATGATGAGGACAATTATGAAAAAGAAAATGAAGGAAGAGGACATAAAGATGACAATGTCAAGAATTTTTCCATCACTACCTGCCTCTCCAGCGCCCAAAGCAATGGATTAAATAGACGAGACATGGACGGAACAACACTCTTGTCTGAAGCGTACACAAAAACTTATGAACGAAAAATAACACATAACTATTGAGAACATGGTCGTAGGTAGGTGGTTAATGGATTCAAACCCTCCCCCTCCTCTCGATTAAGGTAATTTCAGACATAGAAAACCAGGGTCTCAAAAGGCGCAGAGGACTGACTTCACCGTACGCGCCTGTCCTAATAGTTCTCAATGAAGCAGCACGCCGATTGCCGAGGTTGCCGTACAAACTGCATTTTTTTTTAAATAACCAGAAAATGCTTGCCTCCCATCAGGGATATAGATATGTCTTCGGGAGGAGGGAGTAGTTATCCTAAAAATAAAAGGGCATTCACCCTATCTGTATGTGTAATTTTCCTCTTTATCATGAGACATGTGATGACCTTTTTGTTAAAAGAAAGGGCGGGGGGGGGGCATTTATGGCTAATTATCAATGTTCCAATTTCCGGGATGAGAAAGCTTGAACACCACTTCCCCCCCCCCTTATCTACAGGCTACACCACTACACTACTCACACCCATTTTTACGACCGAGACACCTACAACAACGTAGCACACGACATCGAACTATGATCTCAAATGTAAAGCAGTCGAGCGAAACGGAAGGCGCCATTCATGTTTGTGAAGGATTACAGTGGGTGATTATAATTTGAGCTTGAGGCTGCAATCAGAAACGGAATATACGCAGAAAATCTTAGTATTTAATCCAGTGGAGCAAAAGTTTCAGTGGCTACCTTAATAATACCTATGAGATCACCCAGGGTAATAAAAATTAACACACACACTACGTCACAGAAACGGTTGGTTGTCAACATTTAAGTGCAGTAAAAAAAATTCTACCTCTTACGGTGAGGTTCGTCTCTTCAACCGTGGACGTTAGTCCGGTTTGGTTATATCAGAGCATCACAACCATCAAAAAATAAAGAAGGTCGAGGTTCTGGTAGTTCAGTCACTACGACCTCCAGGTTGTCAAGACGGGGGTTTACTTTCTAATAAATATTACGTCCTTGTCCAAAATATACCTCGTATGTTGATCTCTCAGCCACCTCATTCGACTGATCCCTGGATGCTTTGCGTATACGTTTTGCTAGCCAATGAAAATCACCAGGGGAAATGTCGTATATGCTAAGATAAGTTACGAGGTGTAAAATCAGCACGCTGGACTATTCTTGAAATGGGCATTGGCGAGAAATCTTGTAACGCTTGTTGACAGTCGACTGTTCTTGTGTCTAGATGTCCATGGATCATCGCATATGGAAATTGTGACCTCTCAGTGGCTGGTTTATCAGACCAACCACCGTGCAATAACAAACCTCTATTAGATGACACGCCTATATCTTTAAAAGCGATGCTTTCTTTCTGTGGGGGCCGCACAGTACTTCACATTAACCATAACCTTAATCCTAACCAGGACTCTAACCTAAACTTTAAACCATAATTGTAACCCTAATTTACAGTTGCATTTGTTACTCCCTCCGAGCAGGGCGCTTCTTCTCAAAGCATTGCACGGTGAGTTTGCCTAATTCTATGTATCTTCTTCTTTCTCTGTAGAATAGTGTTCTCAAATTTCTGTAGATTATCAGAGTGGAGAACTGAATACGCTGTGTCATGGTTTAGAGATGTGCTACGATATCAGCGCCATTCAGCCTAACACATCCGACTTCAGCATGGTTTCTGGGTCACTTGAACATATATGGGATGGAACAGTCAACCCCACCCTATAACTTTCTTAGCAGCCTCTCACGACATACATGGAAGGTTAAACAACGTTGATATTTTTTGTTCACATTCGGACCGCGGCAACAAACCGGCAATCCTTATGGATATGAAATAAGACTGGTGAAGATTTGTTCCAACCAACAACAAAACAAATATCACAAAAGGAAACAAAATCTATTCCTTTTAATTTCGGGGCATTTAATTAAACAAACACATTTTCTTAAACTAAAAATATTAAAAGTGAAATAATATCGACGTCAATTTCCAATCAATTTATAAACACCTGAATAGAAAGAAAACCGTTAATGGTAATTTCATCCCCTTGTTTAGTACCTCATTATCCCGTTTCGTGTTGAAGAAATCGTCATAAAATTATAAATATTAATCGATTATTTGCAGTTTCGTATTGATGAAATAATCGTAGAGCATGAATATTATTCGATGGGGAAGTCTGGTCAGAGATGAAATCATTAGAGGTCTCAGGCGCAAAACTGAAGTTTGGCAAATGTCCAAAGTATGGTACAAGTTCAGGCTACCTACTAATTTAACTCCAAAGTGATCGATCAGAACTGACAGTACAATTACACGTGACTGGTGGTCGTTGGAGGCTATAAAATAAATCATAAGTTTCAGGTAATAGTTGAGGAACGGTTGGTTACCTGGTGAGTAAGGAATTAAACCGTGGCTCTCGTCTATAGAAGACCTACGAGCATAATCAAAACAAGCCTTCATGCGTGACGTGACGATTGCGATTATTGTCATGATTTTCGCTGGTCACTATGTATATATTATATAGACATAACTTACTTTCTAAAATTATTCTGCGAGAAACAGTTGAGTGTTGAAGGAGAAAAGGCAGAAAAATAAAACTGCATTGATAACATCAAAGAATGGTCTGGGCGTTCTTTTTCTACACACCTCCGAATGGTTGAGCACAGGAAGTTTCCAGAGTTTTTTTTTTTTTGGTGCTGATGTTTCTAGTGTGGCCCCCTTACGATCCTGATGGGTTGTGGATATTATTATTATTATTATATTATTATTATTATTTATGCATATGCTACAAACTTTAGAAAGTTACCACCTTCAAATATCTCGGATCTAAAATATGTGATGATGACAACTCGAGAAATGAGATTAAGCTACCATTCGAGATGGCGATGGCTGCCATGACATGGTTGAATATGATTTGGAAAAGTAAGATCAGTGTTACAGTAAAGACCAATCTATTCAGATCGCTAGTGCTAAGTATACTTTTATACAGATGTTAACACTGGGCACTCAATGTAAACACAGAAAGAATTATTCGGGCTTTTGAATATAACTGCTACAGACGTTTGCTAAAAATTAGTTGCATAGAACACAAGACAAATATATTCGACCGGCATGTTATCAATAACTACATTTGGCAGTTGTGAAACGGCGTAAACTTGTTTGGCAAAACACGAGAATATGTTTGGGAGAATATTTAACGAGACAAGATTCAATTTATAAAACTATTTTACAAGGAACAATCGAGGGTTGAAGGAAAGGAAGCGTACAAAAAACTCTGGATTTATAACATCAAGGAATGGTCTAAGCATGACCTGCACTCCCCGAATGGCTGAGGACAGAGGTTTTGGGGGGGGATATTTGTATTTGTCTCCTGTGTGATATACACAGGGTTATGGGTATGTATATACAAAGGGTTATGGGTATAATTATTATTATATATGTTTATACTTTGTGTCGCTTGGCAACGGAGACCAACAAATGTACGAAAATACTCGAAAACACGATGTATGTTTTGATTCTACTCGTAGACCGTTACTGTCAATAGCCACTTCTGAACTATAAGTAGATTTTCTAGCACAGACGGATGTAGATTGTGTGATGGCAAGACATAACGTATCTATCGATCTGTGGGTATATTCTATACTCTAATTGGAGAGTATAAACATAGGAAATGGCATAGCCATTGGAGCAATTAAACCTAATTGATTTACGACGAAAAAAATGCCGGTTCCTACAGTGTTAAGATGATTGGGAAAAATTGCAATGAAACCATCAACACGAGTAATCGAATGTTTAAAAAATACGATCATGCCAGCGCCTATACTCGGACATGCCGTTTCCATAGAAACGGTACAGACTAAGCAAATATTTGTAATAGATCAAGTAGTAATGCAGGCAGTTTTCAGCAAAGCCCTTCTCCAAATAAGTGGTCTGGTCACACAAATTAGCTGATCATTGATTTTAATTGGCTAACGACACAAAGTATACGAAAAATGACCAAGAAAAATCTCGGATCAGTCATGATGAGTGATGCAATTCATAGGACCTATATCTAGATAAGGGTTTGCTTTAATCTAACACATGCATATACAAATCAAACTAACAAGTATGCTGACAGTGGTCAAAGGAACCTGGTCAAAATTATGACAATACGGAAAAGATTATGGTTGCCAGATAGCTGAAACTATTTATGGCCACATTTCAGACACAATATGGCCAAACTTCTAAATCATGCACACAATTTTCATGAAAAAAAACGTGCTTGAATTCATGAAAAATCAATTAGAAATTATAAATGTTTTTTAAAAAACCAACTATATTTAGTTGATTTGTTTTCATTGCGTTTCTTTCTTGTCTTATTTTGTATCCTTACAACTGATTTCGTTCAAAAGAGAGCAGACAGACATTGACAATCTGAGTAGACAATGTTCAACATAATTTACGAGGAGCCTGAAATGATGTGCACTTAACTGGTGAAACCCAAGCTTCATGTACACATGTGTGAGGACACATATTTAGATGTGAATGTTAGTGACCTACAATCAGGTCTACAACACTTGGGTAAAGTAATGTATGTATTGTTACAGGTTATTAGTAAGTGCATGTTATGTATAAGATAACCCTCAATGAACTAGCATATGTGTAATATGAAATACACTTCAGTTTGTGCTCCTTATGCTGTGAGGGTTCATTACGTATTAAAAGGACATTTGCCTGAATTATCAGGAGCGGGTTTTTGTTGCCTGTGTTATAAATGTGTTAGCTTAAGTTCCACTGATGTCTACCAAACACAACAAAATAACATCGAATTAAGAAGTACTACCACTAAAAAGAAGTAAAGAATGTTCACGTGTACTAGAGGTCACGGGTGCCACATTTATTACCCCATAACCATTTCCCTATTACCCTTTACCATCCCTTAATCCTTTAAGATTTCAGCCTCTAGATTTACATTGGTAAATGTATTTATTGGTAACAGCAGTTACTAGAGAAATAATTATATGGACAGTACTTGATGAAGTCACCAAATTAGTGTCACATTTTGATCAATTTAAACTGATGACTGGATGATGGCCTTTTACGTCTTTACAGAAGGTCGGGAAATTGACGAGTCACAAAGTACCTACGTTTCACACATGAATGACTGACTACCCAGGCAGGTTTTATTAAGAATGTGTCTTCTTCATTTGCACTAACCCTCTCTGGGCTCTGTTGATTAGTTCTATGGGAAAGGGAATGCTAACACGCTTGAAAATAAGCAGGCGCTGCCAGAAGATGGTTTAATATACCGCCGGTTGCCTTTGTGTCTCCCCTCCGGAATTTCAGTAGGGGTTTACTCCCTTAGTCTAAGGCACGTGCTAACCCGATAGGAAACGGATGAATAAATAAGACAGAAGACAAAAGTAAGAAATTGAGACAAGAAATAAAGTGAGAATAATTTTTTCACAGGTGATAAATCAGTCTATCATCTAACGTTCCTTAGTTGCCTACTGCTACATGCCTGGAAAGAAGACAGTGGCCCTTTGAACATTCTTTGAACTATAAGTCCAGAACTCGGTTGCCACACTGCCGTTTAAACTCTCTCACACATACATACACAAAATATGTCAAATGAATATATTTTCATAATGGTCAAAAATAAAGAATGAACCAAAACTTTGATTCTAGTGGAATTTTAAAATGGAAAGATTTATGAAATTTAATCACGGTATAGCAATAATGATAACGTAATGGCGTACGATACTAAAAATAGAGCAAATAGTTACTCAACAGAATTAGAAGAGTGACTTGCAATATTTTATCATACTGAATTAAATACACGCAAAAAATACAGGCACATCGCTGGTACCATGGCGACGAGGTATACAAATACTATCTGCCTCCAACGATATCACTCCGAGGCAAAACATGGTGTGACGTAAAGCTTTCCGTGGTAAAATCGATGGATAGAAGGTTTATGGCCGCTAAGTTGCCAATTTGGCAGAAGTGGGCAGCTGTAGTTGAGCGATTAGTCCACTAGTTTTCTAAACATGTAGTTGAAAGTTTCGCTCCCGTTGTTAGTTTTTTCCTCCCCATAAACGGTAAACGACTTTCATGAAGCCTCAGAAAATGGGTACCATAACAACTAGGAAAACAAGGACGACTGGAGCTGTGCTGTATACATCATTATTAGCGTGTCACTCATCACAGGAAAACACGGGTCTAACATCATTCAAAAAAGATCAAACGGTGTAGAAGATGAATTAATTGTGATCGGGTTTCTTCATATGTACTCCAACAAAGTGATGCAGTTCCTGCAGAGAGCACCACTCATGGTAGATACTCGTATACCATCAAGCGATAATCCTCAAGTGTACGCCGATAGAATGCATTTGTAGACAAGACGTCAAGATCTTCTACCGAATCCGTGACCTCTTGAACGCAAGACAAATGACTTAGCTACTATACGATGAAGATTACCGAACACAAAACACGCGTCTTAATGGGGTAAGAATTGACTTTAATTACTAACTAAACAATTACATATATACTGTAATTGCAATCAAAACTGTATGACACAATCGTACACATAGACGGCTCAGTCAACAGAGAAACAGGTTTGGGGATTTGTTGCATACAAAAATGGCAAGAATATGCATTAGAAATCGCTTGCATACCCCATTACAACATGGTGTTCTGACATAATGTCCGCCTTTCCCCCAACTTTCTTTAGTCGCCTCATACGACATATCTGGAAAGAAGACAATGGCCATATTCTTTTCGCCCTGAGATATAAATGTGGGCCTCATCTAAAATGAGGGCATCGCTGCGAAAAGGCACAATTATCTTTGTCCCTAAACACGCGGCTGTGGAAGGAAACGAACTCGCCTCGCCACCATAACAGATGGTCAGCCTATGTACCGAGCAGACATACTGAGTGATTTTCGTGCGTTCGTGTGATAAGAGGCTTTTGAGATAAATGAACATCGGTCAATATCGAGAATGAGCGATTTTGGAGTGACGATATGCGTGGTCCTTTGAGAACACCCAATAAAGATTTCAAAAAAAAGCACTGAACCAACATATAACCAGAATCGTACGCCGTTATACCCTGATAGATTTATTGTAGCAGAGATCACATATGGACATGTCTGGTCTGCGAAGAGGATAATACATATACCTACATTAAAGGAAAGTATGTAGGCATAAATGTTGCAATGGAGTTTTTGTGCGTCCTCATAATTGAACGGTGGTCGAAAAATGAACTGTGTATTCGTCCTAATTGTAAGACTGATATTAATCTTTTCTTTTTCTTTTAAAAAAAAAAAACCAAAAAAAAAAACTACTATTATATCTAGAAATCCACGATTTTATCTGGCCAGAAACTGAAACCAGAATGTTGAAGAACTTTCTGTATTCATATGCCAGTGATCTTCTTCGTCTTTGTTCATTCTCAAACTTCTTCAAATTAGCAGGACGTATCCTGAAGAACAGAATGTGCTATGCCATTGTTTACAGCTATGCTTCAATATATGCGCCTTCAGCCTGACATATCCCACTACAACATGGCTGTGGGTCACTTTTCAATATATGGGATGGAACATAGTGCTCTCCCTCGTATCCTCCTTAGTAGCCTCTCACGACATGCATGGAAGGTAAACATTGTTGCTATTCTTTGCTTCCCTTGATGCAACACACGAACTATGCCAGTGTTCATTAGATATGTTTGATACGGGCGGGGTATGCATGAAGTTGCGCCTGTGGGTCATATCAATGGCCCACCAGACAAACCACCCATGCAACAGCAAACCTTAGTAGAATATATGTCGTTATATTGAGGCTATCTTATTGAAGCTATAGCTTGTCATCTATACAATTATAGGCCCACTGAGTAGAAGGCTCCTTCAATATGCATTGCACTAAGCTAAAAGCTGAAGTCTCCTGGGTATGAAAGAAAGCTCAGAAAAACCACCCCACTGCACATATGAAGTAAGAGCTAATCACTCGCAATTCCTGGGGTTCTCAAACAAACATACGGGGAGGGTCAGAATGTGTAACTATATTGATTATAACCTAATACATGTATAATTAGTTTGTTTAATATCCCACTTCTATGTTATTTGTACTTCATATTCAAAGTTGTGTCACAGCTTGGGGAGGATCTAATGATGGTGTCAGCAATAGTTTCTATATGTTTTCTCAATGTACACATTTAGAGATGTCTATGTTTCCTGATGTTTCTGAAACTAATACCAGTCGGCAAGATATAGTCGGATTTGTCCTGCCGAAAACTACAGATATTGCAGCAATGCTCTAACAAATAAAGAATTAAATGCTATTGTATCGTTATTTACATCCTATAGGATGAAAAAGTCGCAAAGACCAGACCATATTTCATGCCAGTTAAAACATATTAGAAACATTACACAATGCCTATTTCAATGTATATGAATACATCAAGCTATGCAAGAACTATTATAAATGAACAAAAATAGGTATAAGTGCTACCGAAATAAGTCATAAAACAACCTAACAACGAGACACAGCACGGACAACGTTTCGACTAAAAAGCCTTCATCGGGATAAACAAAAGACCACAGTAAACAAATCTTACATAGAGACAAACATGGTTGTGATATGAATGGAAAGAAAAGGAAAAAAGGACAACATCGAATGCATGACGGAGGAAGCAAAGATGGGGCATCATGACAGGGAAGAAGATGGCGTGACAAAGATAATGGTAAGTAAGAAGGGGAAAGTGCACAGAAAATTAGTGAAAATAGATCAGATATAATGACAATTTAAAATACTTGGTATCTTGGTTTCCTACGACCTCTTTTCAAGCCGACCACTTTAGAGTTAAGTATTTTTTAATTTATCTTATGTAACTTGCATTATATCTGATATATTTTCACTGTTATCTGTGCACTTTTCCCCTCCTTACTTATCACACTATCTTCTTCTCGTTGATTTATGAACTAGTTCAACCATGCCCATCTATTCAAAACACTTCATATGGAATTCTATCCAAATTACATCAAGCTTAGAGAAGAACTTCTTGCCCCCATGTCCCTCTATTCAAAACATAAAGATTCATGAGACATTAACTAGATTTTTTGACAGGTTGAAAATACTTCATTGTACTCGGGTTACTCAATATGTACTTGCAACTTTGTTGAACTTTATATTTATAATAGAGAATAAAATGTTGAAATGTGTAACAGATGAACAGGTTAAAGGGAGGCGGCTATGGAGATGGCAGTTGCTTGAAAATAAAATAAAACGAGTTTATCTATATAACTTAGCATAAATTGCACTCATAGCATTAACCTCGTAGCTCCAAGCGAAGGTCTCCAGGAAAAAAACCCCCATCTTATACACAAGAGGCCGCGAGCAGAATACAAATCCGTGATCTCTTAATCACAACGCAAAACAGCTTAACCACTATGTCAGACAGAACATCAATATTATTTTAAAACATAGATTTTTAACGACAGTCGAGTAATCAAGCAAAATGAGAATAGAAATGAAAATATGGTACAGGTGGAAGGAATTCAATATGACGCCAGAAATGAGATTTAAGAAGTTAACAACAGCTGCGACAGTAAGCCCACTGGGGGTTAAACAACTGGGATCAATTCAAAAGGTACTACACAACTGAGGCTTACGGGTTGGCAGTGAGTGCAATGTTCGGCAGACGTGTTGCATTGAAGAAAAATGTAAATATTTAGATGCTAGAATCATCATTAATACTTTCGAACAAACTACATTTCTGATCCGATCTCTTGATTACGCACATCTTCACGGCGGTGCAAAACACTACAACATCAGTACATTTTCACCGACTTCCTTCTTTATGTTGTCCGTGTCCTATTTACAGGAAATGTGTGTCATTGTTTGTTGAAAGTTAGTGTTGTGACAGTTGCTTTTAAGTCTACGATTATTTATTTCAAAACTATTTTAACGGTTGCAGTGTGCACAAAAAAAGTTCAAAATATATCGTCTGTATCCAACATGACAAGATATTTCACTATTGCGATCAGGGGGTATGTAGCTTCGATTATTTCCATGAATCACTTCACAGATATATTCAATATTTTGTTGATGTTACTCGATGAGAAAAAACAGTATTTCAAAATCAAAGCTATGGAAATGTACGCCATAAAAATAGAAATAGTATAATACATATATTTATATTTAGTACATTTCTTTATGTTCTTTTGCGTTCAGCATCTGCAGTCATGTTAGATTGTCACGCCTGTCGTCAGGGCGAAGTTCCCTTGTCTTCTCCAGGTCAGAGAGGCTGCCCCAAATCTGTATCCTCTGGCTAGGTCCGATGTCTCTACTTTTTTGTATGTTGGGTAGTCCTGAAATATGTGTTCAGGAGTCTGGGTTCCGGATCCACATGGGCGTTCATCTGTGTATGAGATCCTCAGTCGGTAAAGGTTACCGAACAGTCTGGAGTGGCCTGTTCTAAGGCGGAATATTGTGATCTGTTGTTATCTTTGGAGGTGGTGTATTGCATAGGGTTTGTCCTCAACTTCACAATTCTTTAGATATTCACATACTCAGATAGAATCACAAACTCAGAGAGAATCACGAAGCCAATCACGAAGCCAATCACAAACTCAGAGAGAATCACGAAGCCAATCACAAATTCAGAGAGAATCACGAAGCCAATCACATACTCAGAGAGAATCACGAAGCCAATCACAGAATAGGAAAAAATCACCAGACCAATCGCATACTCAGGTAGAATCACGAGGGCAATAGCATAGACAGTTTAGTACCATACATGTGTTTCTGATTGTAGCTAGTAATAACAATGAAATGTTTCACATTCACAAAGACAAAACAATCAGTTACATGAAGATCACATATGTAATGACATAATTAATGTGATGGAGATGTTATAATTAAAGTGAGGGAGATGATATAATTAATGTGGTGGAGATGTTATAATTAAAGTGAGGGAGATGATATAATTAATGTGGTGGAGATGATCTAATTACTGTGATGGATATGATATAATTAATGTGAGAGAGATTATAAAATTAATGACAGATGACAATGAAGTATAAAAAGTAGTTATACAATTATATAATATAAAATAAATAACCCCCCAAAAAAGTATTGAAGCCAAAAAAAGTCTATAAAATGTCCCAACAATTACAGAAATAAGTACACTATGGGGAGCAGTGGTCATATTATTTAATAAATGCATTCCACCTCACTACTGGCGGATCCAGTGATCCGCATTGGATGATCTTGGGGGTGGGGGAGAGGTTTAACGTGTGTAGCGCGCAGATCAATGCAGACTATCATCTTTTCAATCTGATTTCAGCGAGGTCACGGAAGCTGAATGAAAACTACGTATACTATTAGAAAGTTGAAATATGGCCACTGCTTCCCGTAATGAATCTAGACATAAAATTAATATATATATACATATACATCTCTACTCACCAAATATCAGTAAATAAATTGGAGTCTTTCTTTAAGACTAATGAGGTTGCCGACGATCGTGGTGCTTTTCACTGAAAGCGACTCACAAATCTAGAAAGAAAAAATTGTTAGATTAGTGTTACTTCAGGGTGTCTAGTATGTACACATAAATTATTACATTACTTTACCAAGACATCTTCGGATACAATGCATTATATTAGACAAAGACATCATTCGGATACACAGGTTTATATGATGTGAGACCAAGACATCTTCGGATACACATGTCTATATGATGTTAGACCAAGACATCCTCGGATACACATGTCTGTCTATATGTTAGACCAAGACATCTTCGGATACACATGTCTATATGATGTTAGACCAAGACATCTTTGGATACACAGATCTACATGATGCCAGGACGGCTGGTTCTACCTTAAAGTCTAGTTCGCACGTGTGTTGCCGGACCAGAAAGGTGAGCAAAGAATAGTGATACTGCTTCCTGCCAGGTAAGAGTCGATTAAGGACGTTTTTTAGGGGATGCGTCAACTGTCCAATCCCATAGATGATCACAATGACCCAGAGGCCATGCTTAAGCCGGATTTGTTAGGTCGAAAGTCACAGAGATCGCAGCCAAGATGTAAACCGTGAAAATGCATTCCATTCTCTGGACTACATCCTGATAATCTGCAGGAATCTGAGAATGAAAACTTAGAAGAAGAAGCTACCTCTGAATATGAGGCTGCCGAGAGTTATGAGCCTTCTGCGTACTAAATAAAGATTGATATCCAATTGCGAAAAAAGGATACAAGAGCTCTATTTCTTGTGATTTCTGGAGATCTAAACAAACTACACACAGACCCCTTCCTTTTTTGCAGGATGAGTGATCGCCCGATCACTGTCAGCTGGTGCACATCAAAATATATTTTTCAATACAATTATTTCTATCTCTACTTGGTTTCATGTATCCAGAAATCCAACAATTTATATAAACTTTAAACTCCAGATCTTCATTTAACTCACTGGATATCAAAAACTTTAAAACTCGCATACATAAAAACTCCTAAAAGGATTACATTATATTATTATTAACATAAACTTAAACTATACTTCTTTTCTCTTCTTTTTATTGACCACATCTTACCAAAGCACGTCTTTTTTTATTTTAAAAAAAAACACCACAGACTGGATTAGGATTGCCTATGTCAATGTATATTAACCAAGTTAAAACGGTCGTGCACTCTAAATTCGGTATACTAAGCCATACGAACTTATCTTTACAAACAGTGATGACACAGCTGGGCTTTTTTCACTGGATTTTGGGTTTTTGGCCGTAATGGGTGATGGGGTTATTTTAGTCAATTTTAGTCAAATCTGTAATAATCGTGGGGGGAGAGAGATCGAGAGAGATCATAAGAAAGCAGCAAACGGAATTTGAACCAGGTCCATTCAGCTGGCACTTATTCGCCTCACAACTTCAGTCAACACTTTTTCCGTATTCGACCGACAACACCGCATCAAAATATTTTGTATTCCCTTAGAAAATTAGAATTTGACTTTTAATACTGGGAATTTAGTACTAAAGACGGGTAAATCCACTCCAATTGTCACGATTTAAAAAAAAGTCACCACAAGTCTCATGGAAACCACAGAATAGAATTTTACAAGAGCGAATGACCCTTTTTTTTTTTACAGCAAACTCGCTTCTCTTTCTGAAGACATTTCAGGAGCCTGACCTCATTTAGATACAGTATATAATTTGTGGTTTTTGTACTGTGCAAACTGGGGTTATTTATAAAATGTCAGTGGTAACTCTGGTTACAAAATATTTCTTTAAAAAATGTTATTTATATAGGAAGTTCAACGGGTCATAAATGGGTGAAACTAGAATTAAATGAAACTATTCTTCAGGTTCGTTTGCTTACGTCACAAACTTTGCTTTACGTTGCCTGGCGCTGTGCCAGTTATACAGATGTTAAATTATCTTAAGTGGGATTAAGCTGTGGTTCATTTTGTGAAGTACTGTGTCAGTACACAAGGATGATTAAGTCCAAATGATTGTAGGAATGATAACACTTATTATACATTTTAACGACAAACCCAACATAATCGACGTTTTGCAATACATGCCTTCAACAAAGTTGGTCTATGAAAAGCTTAATGTCAATGTCAAATTAAGAGGTTTTTTTTTTATACCACAAACTGCATTCCAGTAAAACTAAGACCTCCGTCCAATGGAAGCGACTACAAGCGACTATAGAACACGCGATTACGTTCGTGATTGCGTCCAAGTTAACGCGGTTCCGTAGCACCTTTTGTTTTCAGATCACTCGCGCAATTACACAACTGTAGTCTTGTAGTCGTTTCCAGTGGATTAATAATTTTTTTTTAAATTATGCAGCAATTCAACTGTTAACAATATTATGAATATATTAATTTCAAATAATTAGGGAACGAACTGAAACTGATCAATTGTTACATACATTCAGTTCTATTGTAAATTATACACAAAGCGACCAGGTGAAAATTAATGAAAAGATCAAATGAGTCACTTTAGAAGGCTGTTTTCCAATGAGCCAACAGGTCTTAGATCAGTGTTTCCCAACCGTTTTGTTTACCATTCTCCACATAAGTCTTTCTAAAATTCTGATTCCCCCTTCCCCCCCCCCCCAACCCCAATGTAATATATGCATATTTTTTCTATATTAAAAAAATTGAATTATACCCTAAATGAATGATTATTACAACTTGTTCAGGGCACAAGACTAAGACCAGGTTTTATGACGAAATCGCTAGGAGATTATTAAGGGGGGGGGGGATATGTAAATTTTCTAAACAAATAAACAACTAAATCTCAAGTACAAAATAACTTTTTTTTCGAATTGTTTCCCTGAACACCCAAATTGCCAATATGAACAAACGCTTGGGCCCAACGATAGGAAACACCGTCTTAGATTGTCAATGATCTTGCTTACGCAATGACGTGGAGTATGGTAGCGCTCAGACCTGCCTAACGAAGGTCACGTTTTGCGTATATTTTGTGTAGCCAGCAAATTATAGCGAAAACTCAAACAGGCGACCCTGCTAGAGATCAGCACGCAGGAATATCATGGAAAAAGGAATTGGTACACACCAGACGCAGACAATTTCCAGCAATAATAGTGAAAAATAGTTCAAGGACCAGAAATCCCTCATAGCTTGTTGACAAACGGCCATTATTGTGACGACGTAGATTATCCTTTTGCAATCTAAAAGTCTGTGATCAGATGGCTTCAACGTCAGTGTCCAAGTTAATTAAGGAGATATACATAAATCCACCACCACCCCAAATAAATGCGTAAAAAGTACTAAGAAGATCAGTTTTACCACACTTTTAGAAGAACAAAAAAGGTCAATTTCAAACAAATTATTTGTCTATTAATTTTTTTTTTCTGCTGTTGCCGTAAGGCGTTGCAGGATTGAATGACAGTCATTTTTCGGGTTAAGGCACGTTTGGGCGCATGATATGCAGTAATAAAGTGAAGTCTAAGAATGTTGGCAGCTCCTTTCATTTAACTTCTTTGTCTTCACGTAATAAGCTTTCTCTCGTGTTCTTTAGTGTCCATGTCTGACATTTATAACATACTGTTGTCATGAATATAGAATTTATGATTTGCCTTTTAATCGGTGTATTAAAAAAAAAGATTGTTGACGTCTTTTTTTTAAATTGTGGACGTTATATGTAGACAGCCACATAGCTTAACAATGATATTGACATTTAAAAAAAAAAAAAAATATCATCAACGTCTACATGGGAAATTGCTCCCATATTAAGCCTGACGACTGGGAGTTCATCAGCGAATTTGAGCATCTCCCTAGAGAAATGCTACTGGTTTGTCGAAATTTCAATGCACGAAATGTCTCCTGAGGAAACCCAAACAACCTTCAAGGACTGGCTTTAAATGAAGCGCTACTCGAGACTGATCTAGCTCTTCTGAACTGCATGAGCATGACTAGATTAGCAACCAAAGAAACAGACTGATTCCAACATTGACCTCGCACTGATCTCAGGTCATGGAACGACAGATGCGAGATGGACAGCTCTCAAATATCATGAAAGCGACCATTTGCCATAAGCTTCTCGAAAGGGCGTCAATACAGACTGATCAAGATTCACCACCATTTTAGATATGCGCGCACGAAAGAATCAGTGCTTAGCAGCTTGAGAAAGAAGGTCTGGGAACGCAAGTGGGTGAGACCTAAGATCCAACAGCCCCCATGGTGGAATAAAGAGACAGAGGCAATATGGCTACTCAAAAAGCAAGCGATTAAGGATTGGCAACGCATTAGGAAACAGGTACAATTTCACACTCCGTGATAGACTGAAGGCACAGAGTGCAATGAAGAAGACAATGGAGTCTTTTAAACATGTTGCCGAAGTAGCAAAGATGTGTTGGGAAAAAAAAATTATAAGAAAATCATATATGGCTTAACAATGTAATGACAACAGTTGAATAGATGTAACCTTAATTATTACAGACCTCCTGTTTAAAATAAGCGTCGGGTTAAAATGTGTAACGTTACCTATAGATACTGTGTTACATTTCTGAATACGTACCTCAACTGTTATCATTCATATATCGTGACCACCAACAAAGATAAGACTTGCTGGCTCATTCAATGAATCATTCCTCTAAGGTCATACTGAAGTCAGATGTGTCCAGCCGAAAGGCGCAGATATCGCAGCAATGCTGTAAACCAGAGCTATTCAATTGGCAACCCGCGGGCCAAATCCGGCCCGTGGAGGTCTATTAAGTTGCCCGCGAATCATTACTAAAACAGTGAAATAAACTTATAAAAAACCGAATTGTATAAAATCATTCAATGTGTTTTTTTATAAATCTGGCCCTTGATGATCTCCCATTTTCTACATTTTGTCCCCCGAGTAAATATAGTTCAATAGCCCTGCTGTAAATCATGACACATCGCATTCAGTTCTCCTGGCTACATCCTATCAATCTGCAGGAGTTTGAGAACGAACGCAGAAGAAGAAGAATTCCTCTAAAGTGACACATTTGACCTTTCCCGTGATTTTTTCATTGACTATCGACACAAAGTTTACAAAAAAAAGTGACCAATGAAAACAGGGGAACAGCCAAAGGCGCCACATTAGAATGATGATTTCCAAATGAGCCGGCAATTCTTATATTTACAAAGGCCACACATCTATAGACACACGAACGCTCACCATCCTTCACTACTTTCACCAACTGTGTCCTCGTAATTGTGTGTACTTTCTTTCTGACTAGCGTATTATAACCGACTCCTTCGCAAAATATTGGTTATGTAGGTGAATCCCAGACTTCGTCATTATCTGTTTCTAATGTTTCTGTTTCTGACCTATTCGAGATTTGCATTGGACACTGCATAATAATTTGTGAATGAAAAGCATCGACCAATTAATTGGTGTGACGCAGTTCGCAGATCTAAATTGGTGGAAGGATTCGATTACACAATAATCGTTGTCTTCTTAAATTCATGCCGGACAACTTATAATTGAAGTCCAAACCTGAACCTTTTCTTGCTCATTCTAGAACTCTCGCTGGATCTCTCTTGCATTCAAGCCCGCACACGGAAAGGGGGGGGGGGGGATAACGGGTTAACATCACACAAAAATAATCAAAAGAAAGAACTGACATACGAAAACGTACAATTGACCCTGTTTTAGGTAATCTTTCCCCCCCCCTCCCCAATCCTTGATGGAAACGTATATGCAGTCCTGTTTGCAGCAGGACAATGGTCCTACTAGATTTCCTAAAAGGATGTGTCACGACAATGGAGATAAGGTACGCCACTGTTTCTTCTTCTGCGTTCATTCTCAAACTCCTGCATATTAGCAGGATGTAGTCCAGAAAACGGAATGCACGTGTCATGGTTTACAATTTTAGCTGCGATATTTTTGTCGTTTCAGCCTGACACATCCGACTTCAGCACGGCTGTTGGGTCCACTTTGACCATATATGGAATGGGGCAGCAAACTCAGCCCCAAAACCGCCTCAGTCGACGCGTACAACATGGTAAAAAAGTGTTTCTATTCTTGGCTCCTTATTCAAACCCTGGTAACACACGGGCGAGTCTCGTCGTAGTACTAGCACTAAATGGCCCCGATTGTCCTGACTTAGCACCAATGTCTCCGACTTCGGCTATGTTCTGACTTTTCGTCTAGTCTATATCAGAGACGGACGACCATCTCGGAGGTCACATGTACATGTTGAGACTTAACAATTTAGAAATCAGAAGAATGAGCTGAAAAAAGTCCCGATGAACTTTAGACCAACATCGCCCATCTATCACTGAGCGCCGAAAGGGGAGAAAATAATACCAACTCTGTAATATATCATGAATATAGTAAAAAATAATACCAACTCTGTAACATGTCATGCATATAGTAAAAAGACGAATATGAAATTTTGGGGATGTACTTGACTTTTGAACTCATATATCAAAGTGATCCAAAAGTCATGCTGAAGTCGGATGTGGAAGACCGAAAGGTGCAGATATCGCAGTCAAACTGTAAATCATGACACAGCTAATTCCGTTCTCTGGACTACGCCCTGCTAACTTGTAGGGTTTAAGAACGTACGCAGAAAGTGAATTACTATTTCTACCACTGTTATTGAAGCTACTTTACACAACACGATATTCTTTGTCTAAAATGTTTCGCTTGTTCAACTAACCCTGATACCCCTATATCTCTCTTCATAGCTATCGATCTAATAGGCATTCAATGTAGCCATCATAACAATATATCATTTAATTACTGATACAGTGTATCAGCTTACAATAATCAGCATACATAAATAATAAATGTATCATAACGTAGACACTGGTGTAACAAAAATAAGAGCTCTTTATGTTGATATTAAAATAACAATGGGATATACCAAATATAACGTTTCACTTGCTTCGCCCTCAAACACATGTAATTATCTGAATAACTGTCCTAAGTATTTAATGCCATATTTTTTTAAAAATATTTTGTGTGTGCATATGATGTTAATTTTGGTTAGACTAACAAATTTAAACTTTATATTTGTGCAGCATGTCCCGTTTTTATGAACGAATGAAATCCTTTGATTTTTGTCGGCATACTAATTATTGTGTCTCCAGAAAAGACGTTTTACCACTCAGACATTACACCGGATACAACCTTAAACCTCGTCTGTCTTGTATCATATTGTCTATCCCCAGATGCTTTGTTATCCATTCTTGCAGTTATGCGTAGGCGTGATTAAAGTTCGAGCTTCCGTTCCAATGCTAGATGTGTCGCTTCGGCTGTGCTATGACCGTGTTTGTTCAAGATGTTCCTGATGTTTTATATCCATCTTTTTCGTGGTCTTCCTCTGGCTTTGTATTAGTGACGAAATCACAAGCTGGTGTGATTTAAAACTACAATATAAACTGGCAAAATTCATAACAATGCAAAAAGCCGAAATTCAAACCACTGTCTACCACTTAGTCAACACTACAACCACTTAGTCAACACTACAACTTGTCTACCACTTAGTCAACACTACAACCTGTCTACCACTTAGTCAACACTATAACTTGTCTACCACTTAGTCAAAACAACAACTTGTCTACCACTTAGTCAACACTACAACCTGTCTACCACTTAGTCAACACTATAACTTGTCTACCACTTAGTCAAAACAACAACCTGTCTACCACTTAGTCAACACTACAACGTGTCTACCACTTAGTCAACACTACAACTTGTCTACCACTTATGTGATAGTATCTGGTTGCGGAACCCTTCACAGGCAGGGGGTTTCACAGTAAGAAGTGAGAACCCTTCACAGATAGCAAGAGATGGACGGCGTGAAATGCAACACATTGAATGTTTTTCTCTTGTGTAAATGTTGGTACTAATACTGAACGGCAGACGGTTTGTTGTACTAATACTGGGAATTGCGGACGAGTTGTTCGCATCACATGTCAGACAAAGTCTGAGACAAGCTAGTACGATTTAGCTAAAGGCAATATTATTTATCACAAGTCTGCATCTTACGCACTCTAGTCACGGGAGGTAGACATGACTAACTACAGAAGCAGAAAAACTATTGTGACGCTGCTATACCATACCTCAGGAAGGACAATGGGATGTTTGAACTGGAATAGACGATTGTCTACAAACTCACACAGAGTCCGACTGAAATTGTTGCTACGCACAACAACCAGACAATAGAATCGGCAAGACGATTAAGTTACGTATCGCTAAGAGCATAGCCTCTTACCAGAGAGGAACATCTAACGTTACGCATGGTTTAATAAACGCATACAGGAGTTTGACAGGTGATAATGTAGAGGCGGAGTCAGAAGCAGCAGAAGTGCAGACCGAGAAGAGAAGATGGTAGGTGGGGAGTAAAAATAAGGGCGGGGTTGAGGACCTCACCGGGGCACACAAAAAGAGGGTGAATAGTGCTAGAGACAGCAGTCCCCGGAGTCAGTTCCCGGGTTAGAGGTCAGTCTCTATCAGGCTTGTCTCGGACAGTCAGTACTTGTCTCCCAGGAGAGGCAAGTCCTAGTTAGTCTCGCAAAAGTCAGAGTCTTCGGTCTCCCAGAAAAGACGAAGAGTTAGAGCCAGATAGTTAGTCGGTATAATCTCTAAGACTTAGCTTATAACCCGAGTGAAGCAATTCCTGGATGTGTTAGCGTAATTTGTAATCTGAAATGATTATGTTATTGCCCAGTTGCAGACAATTTAGGATTAGTCTGCAGAGTTGAGGACGGACTCGAATAAGACTAGATTAGGACTTGTGCCTTGTGGTTATTTGCCTCGCTCATGAGTATGATGCTATTGATTGATATATATCAACTTGTGTAAATAAACCTCATATTCTTGTGAAGGAGTGCTTTGGTTAACTGATTGATGTCGAGCAGTATTACACAGATTTAGACCTGGTCACAGCACCAGTATTCCAGTACGTCCTAAAAGGCATTTTCTTCCGTCGCAAATTATTGTGACACTGTATGTTTTCTATATGTTTTCGGTAACAAGTTGTTTCTGTCACACCAAATGCAGATCATGTTACTGTTATACTTAGTTAACACTACAACTTGTCTACCACTTAGTCAACACACCAACCTGTCTACCACTTAGTTAACACCAACCTGTCTACCACTAAGTTAACACTACAACCTGTCTACCACTTAGTTAACACTACAACCTGTCTACCACTTAGTTAACACTACAACCTGTCTACCACTTAGTTAACACTACAACCTGTCTACCACTTAGTCAACACTACAACTTGTCTACCATTGAGTGAACACTACAACTTGTCTACCATTGAGTCAACACTACAACTTGTCTACCACTTAGTCAACACTACAACTTGTCTACCATTGAGTCAACACTACAACTTGTCTACCACTTAGTCAACACTACAACTTGTCTACCATTGAGTGAACACTACAACTTGTCTACCACTTAGTTAACACTACAACCTGTCTACCACTTAGTCAACACTACAACTTGTCTACCACTTAGTCAACACACCAACCTGTCTACCATTGAGTCAACACTACAACCTGTCTACCACTTAGTCAACACTACAACTTGTCTACCACTTAGTCAACACTACAACTTGTCTACCACTTAGTCAACACTACAACTTGTCTACCACTTAGTCAACACTACAACCTGTCTACCACTTAGTCAACACTACAACTTGTCTACCATTGAGTCAACACTACAATATAAAGTGACCAAAAAAACACACCAAAATTTATGACGACCAAACTATCAAAAACTAAATGACACCAAGTAGCTCATATCTTGTTCTTTCATTCTTAAAGTCCTGCTGAGTAGGAGGATGTAGTCCGGAGAAAGTGCAATGTGTCATGGTTTTACAGCTTGGCTGATAATATTTTCTTTAGATTTGTTAGTTCTCACGCTCCATCAAATTAGCAGGATGTAGTCCGAGAAATAGAATGTGTTATGTGGTTGTTTACGACTTGGCTGAGACATTTGCGCCACTTTGACCGGGACGGGACAGTCAACTCCACCCCCAAATATCCATAGCCGCCTTTTACAATATGCATGGCATGTCACCATGTTACTATTTTACAATATGCATGGCATGTCACAATGTTACTATTTCTGCTCCTCTTTCGGGTTCCGACAACACATACGTTGGTTCTCACACTCCCACTGAGTCTCTCGTAGCAGGAAAATGTTAAGGACAGTTGATATGAGATGTATCGCCATTTATTCGCGCCTATTGCCCGACATATCCGCCTTCGGTGAAACACACGAGTGCTCTTCCATCAATCATTGGAACATTATAACCTCCTAAAGATGTTAAATAATAAACTTAAATCAAAATTCTAAAACTTACAAAATGGTGAATAGAATCAAAAACAATCAACTGGTTCCGTGGAAAGTACTGCTAACAGCGCCGGACAGTTTGATCGACTAGAGAAAATGTGTACCACGGATCGCTAGTAGGCCCGTTTTATACAGCCATGTCGAGCTGACGCGAATAATCGACAAATTGATGCATCCCTTAAATTTGTAAAACATGCGAGATTGATATATATCTTTACTATTGACAATGATGTCCGGCTCTAAATTATTCACTTTAATAATCTTGGGGTCTTTGATAACTAATATTTTATGGTAGTGTGTCGTGATATAACCTAATTGGATTTTGTCCGTTGGTTGAAAAGAGCACGCCTCGCCAAAAGAGAGGCAAACTCATTAACTACCTACCTACTACTACATATCATGTCCGACTCTGTGGCGGCGTGGTACAGTGCGCAGTTGGTGACGGCCAAGAATCTCGCCACAGGCAATTGTGCAACCGTTCAGAAAGCAATGGCAAACTTCTGAACGTATTGCCTAGAAAATCACACATCCAAAATATGCTAATTGAAAATTATGCATGCGGTATGTGTGGGCATATGTGGAAAACGTACAAATGCACACTATAATATTGATATATATGCACTGAGGGTGTCTCCATATGTGCTTGGTCCCTTTCGGACAAATGAATGTATCAGCTGCGATATTTTCCCTCATATTTTCCCTATACATTTTCAGGGAAAAGAATCAAACAATTACTTATTTATCAAACTAGATGAGACTACTGTAAAACTGTCTAACAATAGTACTTACGTAAAATACAAGATCGACAAACTCTACAATGAACGACGCACATTATGCTACAAACAAAATAATAAAAGTAAACAAAACAGTTTCAAAAGAGTGTGTAGACGTATATCATTGTTACCTTGGCTCTCTGTGCTATTGAATGCATGTCATCTAATGCTTTTGGGATATTGCTTTTATTTTAACTATTTTTACTGTTTGTCTTGTATTTTCTTGAAAATGACCATAAGGTTGAAACTGTCTTGTATACCCACAACCTCTATCGTCTGATAGTTTGTACGTTCATTGTAAAGCTGATCGATCTTGTGTTTTACGTATATACTATATATCAAAATAGAACTAGCGCAGCACCTGCGCTGACTAAGAGGCAGCTGAATGGTGTGGATATACAGAAGATGTTAAATAAGTACCAAAGCACATTTTTTAGAGGAAGAGAGAGTGTGGAAAAGGTAAACTTCCATGCTACATTGATTTCATCTCCAACACAGAAATATATGCTACGCTCCTAGGATGTGATGATTCCGGGATGATGTTGCACTGGAAAGCCTCACTTCGATGACCAAGTATGCATCGATAAAACCCCCTGACACAACCATGGATGTGAAACAAGGAACTTTAGTCTCTGAAAGGCTGGTAAGAGCTAACTGCGCACATCGTCATCACTCTCTTGTCCGCTCGTCATGCTATGTTTATCTACTCTTATCTTGCTGGATCTTTCTCTTTCGTGTGACAAATTTCATAGCATGCCTTAATCTCTCCCTCCTAGCATCATCACACCACATGTGCTTTCTTATGTTTAGTATACTATTTGTCTGTTGTCTCCCGTCCTGATGAGGGTTTTTTTAGTCGAAATGTCATCCGTCGATTTCTCGTTATTACACATTCTTCGTTTTCGTTGCTTAAACCATGAAAAGTCACACGGAGCACGTATGGAGGTTGTGAGAATTAATGTAATGCTGTGTTACATCAAAAATGTGTTCGCTGTGAAAGACCTGCATGCAGTGCCGTTGTCATGGTGAAATATCCCACTTTTTTCATTTCTCAGGAAGAAAAAAAGAAATCATGTTTTGACACTCTGTCCCCCAATGACATTCATGTTGAAGAATGTCGAAGAATGCTGTAAACATGAATTTGACCTATCGTAACTTCTCAGGTCGAGATGATGATGTTGTTTGCCACTTGAAGGACTTTCCGAAAGTTGATTACAGAATTTCAAAAGTTTCGGAACATTCTCTCCCCCCCCCCCCTCCCCAAGACGAAATAAAAGATCCATGTACACACATTGTTGAATAATAACGTCCATTTTTGAAATGCGATGAGCACTACTATGTGACCACGTATAGGATTCCACACGGCGTATGTCCAAACTTATCGACTCCCGGTTTGTACCAAAATTCGCCAGTGGTTGTCAACAAAACTCATATTCCTCACACAAGAAAAGTTGAGCTAGTGGCCAACTCTGCAAGCGATGGATTGAGTAGCTGAAGCAATATATCATGTATAGAGTACACATCATGGGGGCTGATTCTTTACTCTATAATTTGTCATTATGTGTATTTCCACCTTGCACACTACATTATCGTGACTTGCGTATTTCGATCGTAGTTTACTTCAACACTCTCTGATGGCATATGCTACCGAATTACATGTATCAGTCATTATGTTGTCTTTACTAGTGCGTCCGTATCTTGATAGAGGTCTTCTGGTCGAGATGCCATTACGTATATGTACATTTACTTGTAATATATGTATATTAATCGATGTTATCATGTGTACTTAACAGAAACTTAGCACGATGCTATAGTAGTTGGAATAGCTGAAGTAGTAGTAGAAGTTATAGTAGTAGTAGAAATTACAGTAGTAATGATGGTGATGTTCCTCCTTCGCAAGCGAAGATGAGCATGGCACGAAAAACAGTAGTAGTAGAAGTTACAGTAGTAGTTGAAATTACAGTAGTAGTAGATGTTACAGTAGTAATAGTAGTCGTTGTAGTACAAGTTACAGTAGACGAAGTAGTAGTAGACGTTACAGTAATAGAAATTACAGTAATTAAAGTTACAGCACTGGTTGTAGTAGAAGACGTTACAGTAGTAGTGGTGGTAGAAGTTACAGTAGTAGTATTAGTAGTAGTAGTAGTAGAAGTAGTTGTAGAAGTAACAGTAGTAGTAGTGGTGGTGGTAGAAGTTACAGTAGTATTAGAAGTTATAGTAGTAATAGCAACAGAAGTTACAGTAGTAGTAGCAGTAACAGCAGTGGTAGTGGAAGTTACAGTAGTAATCGCAGCAGAATTTACAGTAGTGATAGTAGAATTTAAAATAGTAGTAGTGGTGGTGGTGGAAGAAGTTACAGTAGTAATAGTAGAAGTTACAGTAGTAGAAGTTGTAGTAGTAGTAGTAGTAGAATAAGAAGTTACAGTAGTAGTAGAAGTTACAGTAGTAGTAGAAATTACAGTAGTAGTAGTAGTAGAAGTTACAGTAGTAGTAGAAGTTACAGTAGTAGTAGAAGTTACAGTAGTAGTAGAAATTACAGTAGTAGTAGTAGTAGAAGTTACAGCAGTAGTAGTAGAAGTTACAGTAGTAGTAGTAGAAGTTACAGTAGTAGTAGTAGTAGAAGTTACAGTAGTAGTAGTAGTAGAAGTTACGGTAGTAGTAGAAGTTACAGTAGTAGTAGTAGTTACAGTAGTAGTAGAAGTTACAGTAGTAGTAGTAGAAGTTACAGTAGTAGTAGTAGAAGTTACGGTAGTAGTAGTAGAAGTTACAGTAGTAGTAGTAGTAAACGTTACAGTAGTAGTAGAAGTTACAGTAGTAGTAGTAGAAGTTACAGTAGTAGTAGTAGTAGACGTTACAGTAGTAGTAGTAGTAGAAGTTACGGTAGTAGTAGAAGTTACAGTAGTAGTAGTAGTTACAGTAGTAGTAGAAGTTACAGTAGTAGTAGAAGTTACAGTAGTAGTAGTAGAAGTTACGGTAGTAGTAGTAGAAGTTACAGTAGTAGTAGTAGTAAAAGTTACAGTAGTAGTAGAAGTTACAGTAGTAGTAGTAGAAGTTACAGTAGTAGTAGTAGACGTTACAGTAGTAGTAGTAGAAGTTACAGTAGTAGTAGTAGTAGTAGAAGTTACAGTAGTAGTAGTAGAAGTTACAGTAGTAGTAGTAGTAGAAGTTACAGTAGTAGTAGCAGTTACAGTAGTAGTAGCAGCAGTAGTAGTAGAAGTGGTGTTAGAAGTTACAGTAGTAGTAAAAGTTACAGTAGTAGTAGAAATTACAGTAGTAGTAGAAGTTACAGTAGTAGTAGTAGAAGTTACAGTAGTAGTAGTAGAAGTTACAGTAGTAGTAGTAGAAGTTACAGTAGTAGTAGTAGTAGTAGAAGTTACAGTAGTAGTAGAAGTTACAGTAGTAGTAGTAGTTACAGTAGTAGTAGAAGTTACAGTAGTAGTAGTAGAAGTTACAGTAGTAGTAGTAGAAGTTACAGTAGTAGTAGTAGAAGTTACAGTAGTAGTAGTAGAAGTTACGGTAGTAGTAGTAGAAGTTACAGTAGTAGTAGTAGTAAAAGTTACAGTAGTAGTAGAAGTTACAGTAGTAGTAGTAGAAGTTACAGTAGTAGTAGTAGAAGTTACAGTAGTAGTAGTAGAAGTTACAGTAGTAGTAGTAGTAGAAGTTACGGTAGTAGTAGTAGAAGTTACAGTAGTAGTAGTAGAAGTTACAGTAGTAGTAGCAGTTACAGTAGTAGTAGCAGCAGTAGTAGTAGAAGTTACAGTAGTAGTAGAAGTTACAGTAGTAGTAGAAGTTACAGTAGTAGTAGTAGAAGTTACAGTAGTAGTAGAAGTTACAGTAGTAGTAGTAGAAGTTACAGTAGTAGTAGTAGAAGTTACAGTAGTAGTAGTAGAAGTTACAGTAGTAGTAGTAGTAGAAGTTACGGTAGTAGTAGTAGAAGTTACAGTAGTAGTAGTAGAAGTTACAGTAGTAGTAGTAGAAGTTACAGTAGTAGTAGTAGTTACAGTAGTAGTAGTAGTAGAAGTTACAGTAGTAGTAGTAGTAGTAGAAGTTACAGTAGTAGTAGTAGTAGTAGAAGTTACAGTAGTAGTAGTAGTAGTAGAAGTTACAGTAGTAGTAGTAGTAGTAGCAGTTACAGTAGTAGTAGTAGTAGTAGTAGTAGAAGTTACAGTAGTAGTAGTAGTAGTAGAAGTTACAGTAGTAGTAGTAGTAGAAGTTACAGTAGTAGTAGTAGTAGTAGTAGACGTTACAGTAGTAGTAGCAGTTACAGTAGTAGTAGCAGTTACAGTAGTAGTAGCAGCAGTAGTAGTAGAAGTGGTGTTAGAAGTTACAGTAGTAGTAGTAGTAGTTACAATAGTAGTAGAAGTTACAGTAGTAGTAGTAGTAGAAGTTACAGTAGTAGTAGTAGTAGAAGTTACAGTAGTAGTAGTAGTAGCAGCAGTAGTAGAAGTGGTGTTAGAAGTTACAGTAGTAGTAGAAGTTACAGTAGTAGTAGTGGTAGAAGTAGTAATATAAGTAACTGTATAAGGATATAACTGCTATATTTCTTGCAATTCCTGGGGATTGCAACATCCAAAGCGAGTAACTCCAAAATGTAGACCTAGAACAGCAGCGTTTACTTTATCGTGGTTTCTAGAAGCCCACGTCTGTCTCAAGAACCACGGTACGACTAAATTCAATGACGAACCTAGGCGTTGTTAACTTGTGAAGGTTATCTATGCAAACAATTAGAAGTTTCCTCATATTCAGCACAATGATATATCATTTTTTCTACACTTGTGACAAAAACTAAGCAGTTATGAGATACTCATTTTAGAATAACTGGTTCCATTGTCGATAATGTAAATAGAGAAACAGATGATGATTTCAGGGATACAGGGAATATTAATTTAATTTAAAAGCCGTCCAACGCAGGCAATGATGACAACAGTTTCAGAATTATGTTGTTGCATCTCTCTGGTGTATGTGCAGATGACCAAAATTTGACCAAACACCCTGCCACATTTGGGACACGTATAGTCAGAGTTAGACATCTGTGTGTGTTAGTATGTCCTTTCGAAAATCACTTGATCTGTGTTTCTGAAGTTTGATGATTCTCTGCGATGCCAATACATTCCTGGTGTTGATGTGTGTGATTCTGAGTAAAAAATGGTTATGGTTTGACATCGATGTTAAAGTTCTTCAGATGCTAACACTGTCACAGACACTAGTCGATAGATTGGAAAAAGTTCAAAATGAGGCAATGAGAGTGGTGCTGCGGTGTACTAAGGATAGACCCATCTCTGATATGAGATTTCTGCTTGATCTCCTCATTATTAGAGTGCGACATCGGGTAGCACAGGTTAGGTCGTACCTTAAAGTGACAGAATACACGCGCCACCATTACACCAACGTCTAGCGGAGTCTAAGGAAAAACGAATCAAGCGTAGCAGATCATGGATGGCAGATGCTGAAAACACACTGCGAAGAGTATGTGAATTTGAAGAAATAGGAAAGGGCAGTGAATGGGTGGAGATAGACTATGAGAAGATCACTGACTACAGCAATAATACAACTAGATAAATCGTGTCGAAAATGAACGGCTGTGAGGGAAGTTACAGTGCATGAATTCGCCCAGCTACACTCGAAACCACAAGACATAATTATATACACAGATGTCTCAATTAGCAGAAATAAAAATAAAAGCGGTTGGGTATTTTGTTGCCTACAGAAATGGCGTGAAGTTGGTAGAGAAATCTTCAGCATACTCCACTGTCACATCGAGCATGAGGATGGAGATAAAGGGAGTTACAACAGCACTTAATTGGTTGATAACTGATACATCAACACACTCGGTAATACTCACAGTCCCTCAAAGCATTGCTGCGTAAAACTGAAAAGTACATACTGAGAAAAATAATGGTGGAACGTATTGAACAACTCAATTGTCCAGAGCATTACATGGATATATTGTCCTTATCATGCTAGGGTCAGAGGAAGCTAGAGAGCCGACTTATTGGCAAGCAATGCGGCGATAGATGGCACAATGCTAAAAAGAGATAAAGCAGACTTGATCAAGGCAGTAATAAATTCATTTCAAGATGAAGATGATGTCAATGGTGCTGAGAACGTACACATACAGAGAATGTTAGAAATGGGAGTATCTAGAGGGGAGGAACGGTAATTTTTTGGAAGGCCCCGAAGATCAACACCTGACCGGGACTCTCTGAGTCCATAGATACTGGGATGGCTGCTGGAATGGAAGGCGAAGCACTTATATGAATGTCCCACGTGTTGTGAAGCTAGTTTCTAATCAAGATACTTTGAAAGAGTTCTTGAATCGTTTCTTCTGTCCACCGGTCAGTCAATTACCCTTAAGGAGCTCACAATGTAAAGCAGCTTTTTGTGAGGAATGCATTTTGTCAGGCATCCATACATGTCCAGCCCATCTAAGGTGATGTGTCTTCGGCATTGTATTAATATTTTGGATATTGGCTCTAGTGAGGACTTCAGTATCTGGTACTTCATCTGGTTACAGTATTCTGAAAGTCTGCAGAAACAACATGTATGGAAGGGATTTAACTCTGTGATGTCTGCTGTACATTGTCCGTGTCTCACAAACGTTCAGCAAGTAGAGGACAATGACAAGATAGATTTTTAATTTTGTATCGAAGCTGATGCCCTTCCGTTCCCACGCATTGTAGGTTGGTTGCTGACCCAGTGGTCAATGGGTTCGTGCACTTTGACCCAATGCCATTGTGTGAGATATGTATGTGTTTGTGAGCTGTTGTTTTGTTCCATATAAGATGTTTCATTTATCTGGAACCGAGGGATGGGACATTTTTCTAATATCATTCAGCGCTTTAAAAGCATTCAAAATGGTGGTGGTCAACAGTTCCGTAAGGATGAGTGTATAGCCGACACCCTGGAGTAGGTTGTAGTTGCACTCTGTTGAGGTGATTGCTAAGCTGTATATGTTGTGTTCGTAGTCGCAAGATGATCTTTCCTGCTCATGAGGTTTATGACGTTAGGATTTAGGCTGGCGATATATTTGTAGATTTCTCTCCCAGTGTGCCCCATGTCCCATCTGTTCAGTCAAGTAGCTTTATTCACATACTTAAACATCTTGACAAAAAGTAGCCAAAGTTGTTTGACAAAAAGTAGTCAGAGTTGTTGAATGTTTAAACTAGTTTCATCCTGACAAAGCAGTAACTGCCTTGTGTAATTAAAATCTTAGATCCGTTGCAGAAGACGGAAGTTACATGTAAAGTGATCTACCTTCTATATTTGATTTCTTCTATAACATCTCCCTCTTATTGTTTGCCATAGTTTTTTGTTTATCATTATATATGAAAAATAAAAATTATCCAGTCATTTTATCGTGGCCATCGACAGTAACGGACAACAAGCAGAGTCAAAATAAACCTTCATACATGTTTTCGATTATTTCCGTGAATTTCTTTGATCGGCGTTGGGAGGAAACACAAAGCAAACATAGTAATCAACGAAAATTACGGGAATATAAATCACCACATATGAAGGCTTCTTTTGATTCCGCTGGTAGGCCTTTATATACGACAGCAATGATTTCATTGTACTCGGGTTCCCTCTCAACGAATTGATAATTCAAGCGATAATCCCCAGTCCCAGTGATCTCACAAAATACATTTTGTGAAAACTTTACGAGCCGGATTCGATCAAACTGCCATCGGGGCGACTCCAAGTATATATATAAATACTGACCAACGAGAATGACACAAATAATCAAAAACGTCACGAATGGGACCCAGCTTATTTAGCGACGGTCTTCTACTGGAGCCCGGACATTGCATGTGCCAGGTATCCATTTACAGCTAGCTGTATCAACTAGATCCGCGTTTCCCAGCGTGGGAAAAAGGGGGGGGGGGTGTGCAATTCGAACACGTTGTCATTAGACTTCATTTAGGGAATAATTCAATGTTTAAATATTTTTTTAAAATATGTATCTTACTTAGGGAGGGGAGCATCAGAATTTTAGAAAGACTTAGGTCGGTCATGGGAAAAAATATTGGGAAACACTGATTGTTCAGATGAATGATCGTGTCAGAAGAGAAATTACAACCCGGATTTTTTAATATCCGGGCGTGATTTCGAACCTAGCACTCTGTAACCCGCAAGTGCACTATTTATTATGCTACTGCGCTCCTCTGTATACATATCCCCCGTAACAAACAATAAAACGTAGCTATGGGCTGGGTGCCTACACGAACTATCCCATATTTAAGAATAACATTTTTACAGATAACGCAGTCCTAATTCAGTATCTCTATATAGTAGCTCAAGTGCATTATTTAAACCTTTGTATGACCCTTCAGTGGTAGAAAGACTACATGATGACCCTCTAAGAAGAATGGACCACTTAATGATATAAAATTGTTACTTGGTAATAACTGCAGCGAAACTGTAATCCAACAGGTAAAACTTTGAATAGAGTATGTAATATAGTTCTGCTAATCACTGGTAACACACACATCGACGTTTCGGCCACAAGGCCCTTATCTAGAACACATTCACAACATAATATGATGAGTAAGAACTTCCACGTTCAAAGGACAATAACACCTAAATATAGATACATGCCAGATGAGTAAAATCTAGAAAGTCAGATATGAAACAACACAAACAGAAAATTAACAGAACACATCCAAATATCGATGAAATAAAACAAAGAAATGGCAGAACATGATATATACCCGTAGGACTGTCGGGCATTGATCCAAAATGGCTCTATATTGCCAAACTGACGGTATATTTCTTTTTTGAAATAAAAAAGGTTTTGAATAGCAGAAGTATATTTATGCAATTCAATCAGAAGTATAGATAAGTCGAATAAGTCAATGAAACATAAAGAACATTCTTACACACCAGTAATATTTACATATGATATTCAGGAATCTGGTGGAGTTGGCCTGCCGCAGTCGAGGGCTGTCTAGAAACTCTCTAGTGTCTCTTATCAGGCATGACCATCGACTATGTGAGTGTGTGTATATATATATATATATATATATATATATATATATATATATATATATATATATATATATATATATATATATATATATATATATATATATATATATAAACTGTGGTCCAAATTAGGAATCATCGTCTAGCGTGACGCATTTAACTGTATCCTGTGAATGCGGACAGCTCTTACTCGTCACATTATGTTGTTAAATGTGTTCTTGATAAAGACATTTTAGTCGAAACGTCGAATTGAGTGTTGTCATTGATTGGCAAAACATTTTCCAAGCGACAGAAAGAAAAATAGAAGTATTTCAAATTTTCAATGTCCAGCAAAAGGAGTTCCTAAGTGGGACTTGTAGTTTGTCATCTCCTGTGACAAGTGTTTTCTAAGTGGGACTTACAGTTTGTCATCTCCTGTGACAAAAGTTTGATAAGTGTGACGTATAGTTTGTCATATCATGTGAAAAGTTTTCTAAGTGGGACTTGTAGTTTACCATCTCCAATGACAAGAGTTTGCTAAGTGGGGCTTGCAATTTTATAATCTGTGACGAGAGTTTTCTAATTGGGACTTCCAGTTTGCCATCTCTTGTGAAAAGAACTTATAACGTACGGTATCCCCGTAAGAATGATTATATAATTAAATAATGTATGCTATCTCACAATTTATTGACTTATTTTCCTTCGATCCGATTCTATATTTACTTCCTTCAACCAGATCCAATCATAAAAAATCGTTTTCTCCAGTTTACACAAACACGTCATTACTGAATTCGCTAGTTCAACATAAATTTCGACAACTTGATTAGTTTGTTACGAGACATGAAAGACACATTTCAAACCAGAGGAAAACTACCAGGAAACTGGAAAATTACGTCAAAATGCCAATTATGTCACAAATTTACGCGTGATCAAACACGGTCATCTGTTAAAATGATAATCAATCAGACATGAAATCCTGTTGATAGGCATGTCAACATAGTGCAATATAAGCGGGGGGGGGGGCAGTGGGAGATAAATACTGCACAATATTTGTTGTCATTGGCATATTTACCGTTGTTAAAACACTCACAAATATCCAATGTGATCATTTAACGTTTTAGAAACCTCCAAATGCGTAGAGAAATCGTTTCATTTTACTCGGGTTTTCCCATACGTACGCCGTCCCTCTCACTAAAGCGGCATTGCCGGGAGTACTACTCATAGCACGTAACTCAGTAACTTCAAGTAAAATTTCCCCCCTCCTCCAGGGTTCACCTAAAAAGTTTTCCCTCAAACGAGACGTCGGTGTCCGTGATAAAACATGCGACCTCCTAGAACAATGCACAAATGGTTTAACCGTGGCTATCGACAGTACTACATATACTATACTGCCGATCGGTTCAACCCTCCCCGCCAGGGCGATCCGTCCCAGCTTAAGCAGCATACGATATAGCAAAATCCCCTGCATGCATGAGTATTGTATAGATTCGTAATTATACATTTTAAAAAACTCACCATGTACATGACGTGGAGACAACAAGGACATGCGGCATTTTTCACACAGCTACAAGTATCACCCACCTGCAACTCCCTAACGGGAGACTTTTTTCTTTACAGAATAGATTCGTACTCCGGGCAATTTTACTAAATGGCCAACATGATTATTAGGTCGGCATTTAAACATATATTCTATATATTGTTCTGTTCCTGTGACTTTATCACAAAGAAGGCTTAGACATGACTGATATGGGCTCGTTGTTGTTTTTTTCGTGTTTTTTTTTTTTTGTAAATAAACACGAGATTGGAAGTTTACATGCCATACAGATGTGGTTATTCATTGCTAATTTATACACGAAATTGTCATACAAGATACTAGATTATGTTTTGAATTTTAATTTACACAGGAAATTGCACATTTTGGTGAAGAGTATTCAGTCTATGCGAATAAACCTCTCTAACAAGAACGAACTCTAATATTGTAGTAGTGGTAGTAGCTGTGCGGTATATTTTCTCAGTGCCCCCCCCCCCCGAAATGTATTTTGATTGGTGCCGCCTCTGCATTATAGCACGGTATGGCTTTGAGTAGTAGTGGTAGTAGTAGTACCAATAGTTGTGGTGGTGATGCTAGTAGAAGCAGTAGTGGCGGTGGTAGTAGTAATAATAATAAAGTGTTAGTGACAGCAGCAATATTAGTAAGTGTAATAGTAGTGATGGTTATAGTACCAGTACTAGTAGTAATAGTATTGGTGACAGTCGTGGTCGTAGTAGAAGTAGTAATGGTGGCGGTTGCAGTGGTGGTAGGAGCAGAAGTACTAGTAGTGGCGGTGGTAGCAGTAGTACGGTAGTGACTGCTAGTCACACATGCCTCGTAACAAGAACATTAAGCAGTAGCAGACATAACGCTGAAAGTAAGAAACTGTGTGAATCAAAAAAAGATGTTTGTGAATGACGCGATCTAAAGATGAATCTTATAAACTCGGCGAGTCATTGTTCCATCTGTTTACATTGATCAACCTTGCCTAAGACCGAAATTTAACATTTTGATTTGTAAAGTTGCTGCGACAAGTTGGTTGATTACTCAAGCGAATTATGCGTGCGGCATTCTGGACTTGCTGACAAGATGGAAGTGACAGAAACTGCAGGCCCAAATTTGCATGTCATGCCTGAATGCATAGTGCATCTATAAAAAGGCACGAAAATGTACTTTAAGAATTAATGACCACAAAAAAATCCCACGATAGACACATTTTTGGCTCTCACGATAAGAATCAGGTTTACATTTTTTTTGTTTAAATAAATATCAAAGACCTGGTGGCTTGAGTGTCGTGTGTCCTAGTAGGACATGTTATCCTATGACATAATGTCATTATATAGGACTATGACATGCTGTCAGCGTATGGTGGTTGACCCAGTGGTGAACTTTGATATAAAAAGCAAGGAATTAGAACATGTTTTTAATTCTGTACATAAACGTAACTAGAAGAATTTAAATAAACAGAAGAGGGAAGACACTAGACATGGGATGGGTAAAATACGGCCCGAGGAGGGGATGACGCAAATCCAAAATCCAACCCATTATGTCACTTTTTCTGGTCCGTAAATGACTATATGCAACAACTCAGAAAATATCAAATCACAGCTATTTCAGTCAAACTGTTAAATGCGGGGGTTAAAACAGGAATACGGGAAAAATTATTACGTCAAACTAGTGATCAACTCATAACCCTTCAGTGTCGTTGGGGTACTACAATGGACGCGTAAACACATAAAGTCATCTATCGATTTCTATCCACAGTGATACGGATGAGTGTGGAAAAATCTTGACCTGTCGGGTCCTTGATATTATCATCACGTGATTTTCTTTACCCTCTCTACTTTTTATTCCCTCAACTGTAACCTGCAAAATCGTTTTTGACAGGGAATCACGTTGACATACATGTCCAAGACAATGCACGCTTTCGTCATTTGACTACTGAAATAATGTCGCATGGCCAAGAGGTTGTGTGATGTCCAGGGTTCGTCTCCCGGGTTTTTTGTGTGTCGAAGGGTAAAATAAAAAGCTAACCTTGTACACGATATGGCAATAGTGGCCTTTATCACACAGCTACAGGTACCACCTCCCTAACGGGAAACATGCAGTATTGCCAGTTTTTGTTACTATTGGTATATGAATTCATGTAAACCGGTGATGCTGCTGACTGAAAAAGTGTATGTTAAAGTGACATGAAAGTCACGACAAAGTTACATATTCAAGTCGAAATATGTAGATATTACAGACAAGCTGTAACCCACAACGCAATAAATTGTTCTGCTGATTATATCCTGCTAACTAACTGGAGTGTGAGAAAGAACACAGAAAAATACTTCATTAAAAGTACCGAGAATTGAAACTCAAGTGTGTTTGGGATTAAATCCAGCACACAAACCCTTCTTCTTCGTTCTTCAATCAGGTTACAGCACCAATAGCTTCAATGAACTGTGTAATTCAGTTCAGGTCATCCATGGAACCCCAAGGGCTTACAAGAAGTGCCGTCTCAGTAAACTATATTTTCTCCCTCTCTTCTTGGTGGAGTTGACATGTATGAAGAATGGGTTTTCCGGACTCTATCCACAGTTGCACAAGTCTGTCTCACCAAATTGAGCAAGAACATAAACTACTGCGCCGCATTGACTACCTTCAAACCAACATCTTGATAGTTCAGAATTTAACCTGGGAATTGAACTAGGTCCGTTCCAACGGCACTGAATCGCCTTGCAACTTGAGTAAACGGGTTTTTCCGTACTTGAGTAACCGCATCTCCAACAAAAGCGATTTTGAATAAACATTGTACTGTCTCTGTGTTATTTGTGTTTACAAGAAGACCTATTGGCCCTTACAGTATGAATGCGGATGTTATATGTTTGTGTTAATGAGGAAGCTTCAATACTTGTACAAGATGTTCGTTGTTGTTGTGGTAGTCATTGTCTTGATTGGTCCGTTCTCAATGACTTGAGTGCACAGTTTGAGTGTCTGGACAAAATCGCATCTTTTTTGTGAGATGCGGTTAGTCAAGTACGGAAAAATACATTTACTCAAGTTGCAAGGCGATTCGGTGCCGTTGGAAAGGACCTATTCAATTCCCGCTAGTCTCAAAAATGTTTTATTTATCCTCTTTCTTCCTACTTGAATTTACTTGCAGGAGATCAGTTACAACAAATGTAGGCAGGAGATAATCTATTCTGCAAACAAAAATAAAATACCCCATACGGAATAAAACAATAGCTCAAAAACACAAAAATATATTACCACTGTTGTTTGTTACATACATGGATGGACAGGATTGCGAAAAAGGCATAAGCAAGCACATCTATGAAGCATCAAGAGACCTATGTAACTCTCTGCACGATCTACTTACTCTTCGCAGATGATTATGGTCTAATACATGAAGGCATAACTGAAGGCAAACTACAAAGACACAAATTCACTGCAGGCACCGTGCGAAGAATACAATATGTCTATGAGATTAAACACATCAAAAACAGAAACTATGAAAATATGCAGACAAAAAGAATAGCTAAATTCTAAAAAAATAGCTACATGTTAACGGTACAAAACTAAAACAGACATCAGAATTTAAATATCTAGGAAACATTTTTACAGAAGGCAAAATTCACAGAGAAATTGAGATGCGGTGCCAATGAGCATACACTGTAACATACCAACTGTCACCGCTGCTTAAAACCCCAGCGATCAACATGGTGACCAAACATGTTAGCAGTGTCAGACATGGCCCCTGACAAAAATACTTCTGAGAAAGATTACATGTGAGATTAAATGCCTGATAAAGGATATAAAAGTCATTAGAGATCGAATGAGAAATGAAGACATCAGAAAGATAGTAAAGACCATATCATGCAAACAATATATAAAAAGACAGCAGATCAACTGGTTCGGACACCTTTGGCGAACGGAATGAACCATCACAACCAGTCATCCAGCAGCAGAAAGAATGATTACAAGGCAAGAGGAAGGCCAAGAACAAGAGGGGACGATTCATACATTGTTAAGAACTACGACCTGACCATGACATGCGCAACAAAGATGACCAAAGACAGAAAACTTCAATTTCCCACGAAGCCACACAGCATTTGTGGAAAGAATAGAATAGAATAGATAGATATTGAATCTGTTCATCCGTGATTTCTGTATTAAGACAGACAAGGCAAAAAAACCAACATTCATACCCATTCAACTTGTTACAGAACCTACTTGTGAATCCATATGGACTTACATTTGAAAAACGAGTGGTTCAGGACAAGGAGTGTCAGATACTACAGATGACAGTTGACAAGGCATTAAGTCTGACTTTGATGAGGGGTAAATAGGGGGATGTGTTTTCTTTAAAAAAAAAATAACTTAGCTTATCCTTTTGGGGGAAACCTTAGTGTAAAACCATGACGTAGGGTTGGCTGGATGGTTGTCATCTTCTTTTCATACTCTTGTATTTCGTATATTGTTAATTAAATGTTCTACGTTTGTTCTCAAACTCCTGCAGATTAGCAGAAAGTATTCATGAGAAAGGAATTGACTTCGTTAGGTCATTATTTATTGCTTAGCTGTGATATCTCCACTTTTTGACATGACATATTTTTCAGTATGGCTTTTACCCTATATAGGATGGGACAGGCAGTTCCACCCCATAACCTCATTAGACGCCTCTTACAACATGCATGAAAGGTAACAGTGTTGCTACTCTTTACTCCACTTTTGGGCTCCAGCAACTTGAAGGGAACTCTTCGACATACAAAATTGGTAGTTTATTTTTTTCTATGAATTGTTAGACTTCACATTTCTTAATTCATTAAACGGTTGCTGAGGACTGACACCATTATACTCGGGTTATCCCATATGTACTCCATCCCTCTTGACAAAACGTAGAGTCACATGTCAAGAGTACCACTCATAGCACATAACTGTTGTTATGTTAATAGCCATACCTATAGCGGCAATAATACCTGACTATGGTTAGCTTTCCGGTTGATGTTCAGTGTACAGTACAGAGACCACCAGTTCTCTCTTAAGGTTGGCACACAAGCGATATGGTTACAGATGTCCATTGTTATGTGGAAGCGGTAGAAATACTGAACGTATTAGTTACCACACCGAAGTCAGATGTGTCAGATCACTGCACAAATGAAACAGAAACACAATGCATTCCCAATCTTTGGACTACATCATGTTATAAATCTAAGAAGACCATTGTCCTGCTACAAGAAAGATCTGTGGGAGTTTAATAGTGAACCCAAGAAAAACAACATGTAATTCCATCCGTTTTAACCAATAATTCCCAGGGATCTCTGAAAACAACTATGTTGTAAACAAGACATTACAAATGAGATATGAACCCACAACATGCTGAGCACAAAGCGATCGGCTTGACCACTACGCCAGGAAGATCCCCATCTTAATTTGTATTTTTCTGTCTTCACTGTAGTATATCCACTTAGGCGGTATATCAATTTAGTATATTCCCATTTTATAATTTGGGGCAGTCAATCGTGTATGTGTTTTGCTTAATCACAAAAATTGTTGTATTTATGCCTTAATTTTTAACCCACTTTTACTTTTGTTGTTTAATTTTTCATGAGAAGGGATAGTAAATGCCACAACTCCTTAATCTCCTCTTAGAACATGCATGTAAGCTCATAGTGTTACTATTATTTGCTTCCCTTAAAGGCTCTGAAAATGAAAGTGATATCTTACTAAAATGTGAATTATTAACTACAAATATAGACTATACAAAACTTGGAAACGAGTAATGAAGTTTTGCTTAAAAACTGGTAACACATGATAGCACACAAAGATGTATGTTTCTGTCAAAATGACTTATCAAGAACACAATATAACCTGTGATTAGTATGGAACAGCATTATCTACATTCATATCATAATGGTTATATAGGGAAAATCCAGAAGTTCAGAATAGTATGAGCGATGTGAATATTAGAAGGATAGACTCACAAATAAAATGGTGAAACATTGTATCTCCATTCTCTGGACTTCCAGTAAGAACTACTGCTAAAAATCTAGTAAGAACATTGTTCTGCTACAAGAGAGATCCAGTTGGAGTTTGAGAATGAACGTTGAAGAAGAAGGACAAATATTTAACACACCAAACAGAAAGTTTAATTGACAGAATACAAGAGGATATCTACACAACACAAAAGAAAAATGACAGAACATAACATGATATGTACACATAAGAATGACAGATGTTAATCACAAAAGGTTTTAGTGCAAAAAAATTGTTGGATATACTGGTTCTCATGCACATGAAAGTCCAGTCATCCGAGGAGATCACCTATTAATTATTTTGATATAGGACATCTACCAGTCCAATCTCAGATCATGTGCCGACCACATATTTTGCAAATATCCAAAATGTGAATGCAATTAAATATTATGCACAGGTTCATTACAAGTTTGTTACAGTTGCATAATTGTCCTGTCAATTAATTATGTCACTAGCAGACTGTATCACCAGTAAAAACAAATGGCTAATTTTTGTGGAGATTACATTATGCCATAATTTAATGCCACGAATGCACATTGGAGGAGAAGGGATAATCCTAGAGTTTAGGAGGGGTTGGTTTAGACCTAATCTTAACCCAAACAACCACCCCACCTCCCTAAAACTCTTTCCTCTCTTGTCTCAAGGAAGACAGAAGCTGTGTTCTTCCTATTTGTATTGATTATATAACACAAGTTTAGCATTGATATGGCAGCCATTGTGCTAATGGAAATGAACCATCAGAGTGATATCACAAACTACTAACAGAATGACATTGCAAGCTACTAAAAAATTGCAACATGGTCAGCACATGATCTGGGATTGAGCCCATCTACCAAGGGCAAACGCCTTAATTAAACTTAAATACTTAATTAAACTTAGTAAAAAATACATAGTCTCTATCTAAGTGTGTGACAATTCAATGAATTAATGGAGGTACTTTCATCATTGTTGTGATGTAACATTACAATGAAAACGTGAACACGCAATTCAGTTTCATTCCAAAAGATTCCAGATTAAGTCAAAATTAAATGACAATAAGAAATAGTCAGTTTTACAGTTTATTACTACGAAACTAAAATATAGGTCTATTCACTTTTACTGACACAGATTATCATTTACATATTTACTCAGGAAATCTTCTTGTCTGTTAATTTTTACTAGCCAAAATAAACTAGACTATATATATATATAGTATTTTTTTCTGGGGTATATGCAATATACCCACCATTTTATTTGTTTCTTTCTTTGGTTAAGCCTAAAGAAACTACCATGCATGCCCAAAAAGAAAATTCAGCCATGAAATACTCAAATGGTCATTACATTTATTTGTGATCAAAATGGTAAAAAATAGTCAAAGACACTGACCTGTCTCCCTGTGATAGATTAAGAGATAAAGCTAGTGTTGGGAAACCACATGAAACTGAAGATGGGTTGTCTGGATTTATAGCTGATCAGCCCACTTTCCCCAGGTACTTAATTTAACACACAGCTAATTTCCGCTTAGAAGTATCTCATTTGGTCTTAGAAAGAAACTGAACAATTAAACACTCCCTGGACCGTGAGTCTTGAGTATAGAAGAGCTGCGGGAACAAGCAAAACAAGCCTTTTCACAACATATTTTTGATTATTTCTGTGCATTTAGTTGGTCGGAATGACAGGCTACACCAAACTGACTAATGAAAATATTTCAGTGATCACGGAAATATTCAATGTATCATCATAGGAAGACCTGTTTTGACTCAGTTCGTGAGTCTTCTAAGAATGAATGTGATGACTGACCTTGTCTCTAAATCCAAAATTGAAAGTACAATTAACATAGTACAATATAAGATTTGGTAAAATGTTCATTGTTCAGTTGAAAACTTCTTGTGCACACAAGACTGCATTCAGTTCTGAGTTGTTGTTTTTTTTAAAAACAAACTGTGATAGTTGATTTTATTTTGTGACAAATTAATTGTGGAATGACATTATACTAATACTCGAACAATTCAGAAATACACAGATGACTTAAGGAAAAAAAAGAATGCTTTCTAACAAAATATCAAACTTTGTAAAGGTAAGTTCCAGAGGCCTATATCAACATTTTTATTAATATTGTTAAGTAATAAATTGTGTTGTTATATCGTTGGGGGGGGGGGGGGGATGGGTTCACTAAAAGTATAGGCAATTTTTCGCAAAACTAAGCATAGTCCTCCACCATTTTTCCTACAAAAATAAGCACTGTATAGGGCACTATATATATATAGGTCATGCGACGTGTTCCTTCCAGAACGTTAGAACGATCCCAATGACCTCTCTGTGTCTTGGGTGATGTGGCATGCATTTTCTAGCGATGTATTCATGTTATCTTTAATGTCGTCAGTCCAACGTCTTCTTGGTCTGCCCTTTCTCCTCTACCCACCATTATTTGTCTTTCTAAACAGTTGTGTCTCTTTATATGACCAAACAGGCGTAGTTTTCTTTTTGTTATTGTGTTTAGTAACCAACACTCTGGAATCTTCAATGTGTTTATAATATCTGAGTTTCTGATTTTTTCCTTTCATGATATTCTAAGTATCTTTCTGTAGCATTCAAAGGCGTTAATCTTCTTTGCCGCTGTTTTACTTAGGGTCCATGTTTCACAGCCGTATGTTGCAGCCGGAAAAATAAAAGTTTGTAACATTAGCACTTTTGTTTCTATTTTGTTGTTTTTCCATATGTTTTTCAACCGTGTTATTTTGCAATATGCCATTGTCAATCTCTTCTGTATTTCTGCCATGCAGTCTCCTCAGATCAAATAAAATCAAATACTATATTCAAAATGCTGTCTTCCTCGTGGATACTCTCTGTCCTGGGCAAACAGGCTTGGGTTGGGCAGAGACATGTACATACATTGGTAAAAGTTGCTGTTGATTCTACACTGTGTAATTAGAACACTGTTTACATTTTTAACAAGGCAATGTCACGGATTTCCGTTTAACACCAATGAAATTAATGGCTGCCGTGACATCACATCCCGACAATCACTGAGTTCAAATCTCGACACAGAGGAACATAATCTGTTTCTTTTCCAATTTACACATTTTTTAACTTTCCTATTATTGGTACTGAGCGATCAGTATTTCTGCTTGCTACACACGGAGCGAGGTGCGCGCACACATTAGAAATATTATTTCTAATCCTAACCGTACACTAAGTACATAACCGTAAGCTTGCCAAATAAAACAACAAAGGTTAGGCAATACCTCGAAACTAGAGCAAAGGTCACAACATAGAATTAAAAGCAACTTGCGCCCATACATTATTCAATGTCGCTGGTCCAATGTCTTCCTCTTTTTCTCTCTCCCACCCTCCATAATTAGCCTTTCGATACCATCATGTCGCTTTAAGTGTCCAAAATACTGTAGTTTACTTCTTATGATGATATTTAGAAGCCACCCTTCATTTAGTTTCAGTAATTTCAATGTTCTTTTTCTCTGTCCATGATATTCATAGGATCTTTCTGTAGCACTTCATTTCAAATGGATTTATTCTTTTGGATATTGTCTTGTTTAAAGTTCAAGCCTCGCATCCATATGTCTTTGTTGCCACTGGAAAACACATGATCTTAAAACGGTCACTTTTCTGTTGTTTATTACTACTTTTCCACAGCTTTTTCATTTGTGTTAATTTGAGTGTGTACTGTACTGAACTGTAAGTAGTGTTACGTGTAAGTGTTGCCACTGCTGCAATTGCGAGTTTTCTCCTGGTCCTACTTGTCTTAACAATCTCCGGAACTATTTCTGTATAGATCGCACTGTAAAAATGAATAAGGTCTAATAAATATTAATATATTATAGGCCTACCCGTAAATATTTAGGCTTATAGAATTTATTTTAAGTACGCCTAACTATATGTCCAGAGTTCAAAATGCGATCGACTTGCAATTGCAAAAACTGTTGTTGTTAAGCAGCCGTACAGTAACAATCATCATTTTGTTTAACTACGATACACAATATATTTTCCCCCATATATTAAATACATCATCAGTACAAATATATAACTTAAAAATAAGTGGGTACTCACAAGCTTATAGTAATAGCCTTGTCTCGCTGTGAATGATTGTTGTGAAACAATTTGTTTATTCACCATCAGAAGATCCGTTCTGACATTCTCGTCCACACAAAATCTGAATAACCTTGCCAGGATTTGGTTGAATTGTAAGCTAAATGAACACTATCATCATCTCTCATTATTTGTCTGAATGTGTCCGAGATAATGAAAATGTTCTACTTGTTGAAGTATCTCTCCGTGTATTTTTTATGTTTAGCACCTGTTCTTCTGTGATTTTCCTGATTATCATTGTTTTTTAATGTTTATATCTAGTCCATATTCTTTACCTGATTTATCAACTTCATCGATTAAAATAGATACCATGACAATAGGAAGGGATACACACAATCTAAATATATCAGTGGAAAATCAAGTCATTAAACAAACCAACACCTTCAATTACTTAGGCGTAACATTCTTTTCAGATGGAAAGATGGACACCGAAATAGACATTCGTTGTAGCAAAGCGAATCAAATACTGGGTCAATTATCCCCTTTATTGCAACACAAAGTGCTACCAATGTCAACAAAAAAAACATCTTATCCAAAGTATCTTCATTCCAACCATGTGCTACCAATGTCAACGTGGTCCTTAACAACAAAACATAAGAGACAACTGGTTACAACAGAGATGAGATGTCTGAGAAAAGCCACAGGAGTGACCAGAAGACACAGAATTAGAAACGATGTCATAAGAGAAAGAGTGGGTGTCATATCATTTGTACAATACATACAAAACCAACAGATACAATGGTTTGGTCATCTGGAAAGAATGCAGTGTGACTCATTAGTTTATAAAGCATAAAGCATGAAGAGAGGAGAAACAGATAGAAGAGCCAAGGGTAGACCTATAGTACGCTGGATCGACAACATCAAGGAGACATTACACAAACACCAAATAACATTATCTGAAGCTGCCAGAAAAGCGAGAACAAGAACATTGTATCTCCCTCGACACCCGCAAAGGGTAAAAGAGGAAGGAAAGAAGAAGATCGATTAGTCTTTGTAATTTCTTTTCACTTTCTGATAAAAGAAAGTGTTTTCTGCATGTCATGTTGTTTATTATTTTCCCTAATCTTGAGTCCTGACATTCCTTCTATATGTTTAAAGATATTCTCTGTGTATATATTAAATAGGCTTGGTGACAGTGGCGTAGCGAGGCGGGGGCGGAGGTGCGGACCGCCCCGGGCGGCATCATCGGGAGGGCGGCAAATTTATTTTCGTCCAGTCTTTCACAATCACTGACAAATTTTTTTCATGTATTTCTGCGAACCAGTCGATTTTAGTTCTTGATTCTTGATTAGAAATTGGCTTCACAGCTGGCGGGACATTTCCCATAAGTGCTCCGCCCTCCGCTCCAGCAGACATCCCAGTGTATGTAGACTCAGAGTCCCGGTCAGATGTTGATTGTGTGATCTTTGTGACTTTCCAAAACATTTACTTTTCCTTCTCTCACCTCTGGACAGCGGCGTGCATAGGGTAATTGCAGCCCGGTGCGATGAATATTTTGACCCCCCACCTGCCTGAAATTGATTTTAAAAATTCCGAGTAAAATTTTACAAGTTTATTAATATTATCGATTTTTATCCACATTTAACAAAATAGAAATAAATTTAAAAATGTAAATTTGAAATTACAAATTCACTTTGCGAGCTTTTTGACTAGAGAAGTTATTAATGACTGTGTCGAAGCTCACATCATTGACCAGTTCATGTTCGATTGATATAATTGCGAGGTTGTTTAATCTCAAGTTGTTTATAGTTGACATGCGATAGTTTTTGATTAATTTGAGTTTGGAGAAACTTCTTTCACGTGTAGCTATACTAACTCCTAGAGTTAGGAACATACACAGTAAAAGACAATGTTGGGTACTGAATGGGAAAGCTGATGTTTGTGAATAAAGACAAGTAATTCCAGAGGCCCTTGGTCCTTTAAGTTCAAGACCGAAGGTGCTGCGACAAAATTCATTAGTCACTTTCTCTCGAGTAAAAATTCATCCTTGTCGATGTCATCATAAAGGAGCGTTATGAAGATCAATGTCGACTCGATTGTCTAACAGTTGCTTTGGAGAAAGAAAGCCAAACTTGTCAGCAACCTCATGCATTTGTGCAATTCTTGTTGAACTCTCCTGATTCACTCTGTCCATGGAAGCGCATATTTCCAACCAAAGTTCATTTCTGTAGCTTAACCCGGCATCTGCGGCTTCTTCTCCAGGCATGGCAAAGACTGGCGAAGGATGGAACAACACAGGAACAAAAAGACCAAGAAATCACCTACCAAGAAAAGAAGACCCTCATCAAAGCCATCAGGAAAGTCGACCACCCAAAAGACAATTACCACTATCTCAACAGAGCAGAGCAGGTTATTATCTTCCGCCTCAGAACAGGACACATCAGATTAAACAGCCACTTAAATAGACTAAGATTGATCCCATCACCACTGTGCCTTTGTGGGCAGGCAGAACAGACAGCTGAACATATCCTGCAAGACTGCAATACACTAAACGAGTTAAAGGAAGAACACTGGCCTACAGAGATGGATATCCACAGAAAAATGTATGGAAGCACTGAGGAGCTTTCAAATACAGCAGCATTTATTAAGAAAACAGGACTTGCTGTGTAGACATGTCAAACTCCGAACGAGAAGAAGAAGAAGACAAGCCAGTACGTCATCTTAACTATCAAATTTATTTTTTCACCAGTAAGATTTTCTAAAAGGAAAAATACATATAGAGCCAAATCTGGAGAATATGATGGATGTGGAATAATTTAAATATTCAAATCTAGAGAATATGATGGGTGTGGAATAATTTAAATATTCAAATCGTTGACTGTTTGCAACGCAAGCCATGCTTTATGGGAAGGTGCACTGTTTTGAAGCAAGAGCATAATTTGAGTGCGAGTTATCCCTCGTTTTCTGGTCAGTCTTTTTAAGTTTGGTATGGAGATCAACGTACCACTGGCCTTTAGTCGTCTTGCATTGAGGCAGGTAACTTTTCATTATGACACATTTGACGTCCCATAAAATCAAAATCACTTTTCTTGCATATTTCTTTACTCTTTGATTGATATGCGTCGGTAATGGTGATTCTAACATACTCCCAGAGTATTCTGAAAAATGAGCTCTGGTTTCTGCCCTTTGTACCTCATTATGCGTTGAAGAAACATAGATAGTACCGCTGGAACCACACAGGGTAAAATGGGGAGCGTACTTACCCAGCGAAACACAGGAACAATTAACATGCATACCCTTCGACATTTGCTGGGAGAGACTGGGCACCTATGTGCATGTCAGTTATCGTTCTTCATCATGATGTGCCATCTTCGCGACGAAAGTTGGCTGCAACGGACCTCCAACATCCCCTTTCTTTTGCCTTGGTTATGCACTCTGCCAGACTGTAACCTGTCCATCTCGTGATATTTCTCCCCCACTTGTATTTCTGCATACCCTTGCTCGCCTCCCCTCAATCCAGTAAGGTCTGCAATAAGGTGTCACGTCTTTTAATATGTTCAAACTACATTATTTATTTTATCTTTATTTCTTTAATAGTTCTTTTTTTTCATACAAAGTATTAAAAGTTTTTTTGTTCGTTTTCTTATCTTTCCACGAAGTTTCCCCTATTCTCATATATACATACATACATACATACATACACACTCACACACGCATACATACACACATGCATGTGTGTGTGTGCGTGCGTGCGCATGTTCATTATTACATGATGGTCAGACAGTCCCATATGTAAGCTTAAATATATATATATCGGTCATCAAGGAATAATTTTGATCAAAATATGTATGTGTAATAAATCTGTGTTTTGTGATCTTCATGTTTCATTATTACCTTGTTTGTATCACAATTTTTTATTATTATAATAATTTTTTAAAGTAACATTATGGTTTGTGTTTTTGAGATCCCCAGGAATCGTGAGAACTCTTGCTTCCTATAGCTAGTTAGTTAGTTGGATCATCATCACTGCATTCCGGACAAGTCCATAGATGCTCAGATCTCTCCATGAGTGTAGCCGCCATTACACGCTGGCTGATGGTCCCAGTACGCAGTTGATTGACCATCATTCTTTCTTGCCCACAAAAACTGCTCCTTTCTAGCGATACCACATTTCAAACAAAATTTCTTGCTTCCTATGTGCAGTGGGATGGTTTTTCTGAGCTTTCTTTCATACCAAGGAGATTTCAGCTTTCGGCTTAGTGCAGTGACTATTTAAAGAGACCTACTCAGAGAGGGTCTATAATTGTATAGATGACATGCTACAAAGCTTCCATAAGAGAGTCTCAATATAACGGCATGTCATCTACTAAGGTTTTCTGTTGCATTGGTGGTACTCTTATGGTAATGGTGCTCTTCTTTCATCCGCGGACATAATCCAATTTCGCTCTTGATCTTCTGCGTTCGTTCTCAGACTCCTGATCAGCTTTATGTAGTTCGGAGAACGAAGTTCATTGTGTTATATCGTACATCTTAGCTGCGATATTGTGTTTTGTGCGTGGCATCCTGATTATCTGTGCGCCTTTTGGCTGGATGCCTCCGTCTTCAGCACTCTGCTTACTTGGGCAGGACTATGGTCCTGCTCGAGTGGGACTGCCCGACCAGTCTTAGTTTCCAGCCCCTGATGTCTGAACTAAGTCCCATCACCACTTCACGGTGCTGGCCTCGATGCCAAGTCATCCAATGAAGGAAAGATTCCAAAATCTAGCAATGGGGCGACTGAAAAGAAGCAGCTTTATCCATCCAGCTAAACGACTCCGTAGACAACTTACAGACCTACCTGAAGTTGACAGCCCTTAAGGTCTGTACCAGAACAAACCCCGGAGTTTGAGCGGAGTGAAAGGCATGGAATGTCAATATACATTCAGACCCTCGTGAAAGGAATACTAAGCGAGGACGAACAGAAAAGTGTGCAGCGAAGGACAGTCATCCTCAGTTTCCTGGATGAGGAATATCCACAAGATATATGGGTCAGAGTACACACAGATGGGTCAGCACAGAATGCTGTGAGGAATGGAGGTGCAGGTGTATATATAGAATATCCACACAAGCCTAGAGATACAATCAGAACACCGATAGGAAAATTCTGCAATAATTATAATGTAGAAATCCAGGCAATTAGTGTGGCAGCTAAAAAACTGCTGAACTCCAACTCTGGCCTACAGCCTGTGGTATTCCTGACAGATGCAATGTCAGTGCTTCAAGCTCTCCAGTCTGGAAAACTAACAGACTTGAAAAAATTACTTAGCGAATTGTCGTACCAGTATAGGGTAACCATGCAGTGGATACCCTCTCACTGTGAAATACCAGGAAATGAAAAAGCAGACCAACTGGCTAAGGAAGGTGCTTCCGAAGACCAACCAGATATACCAATCACCTGCCATCAGAAAAAACAGATGATCAAGTCAATAAGAAAGCCACAAACACCAACACAAGATGACTATCACATTATGAACAGATCCAAAAAAAGTTATAATTCTACGTCTCAGAACAGGACACAACCGACTCCGCAGTCACATGTATACACAGTTCAAGATTGGCAACACAGCCATGTGTACATGTGGACAGGCAGCACAGAGTGCCAAACATATACTTCAAGAGTGTTCTGAGCATGAAACGCTGAGGCAGACATATTGGCCAGAGTAAACAATACTGGAATCAAAGCTCTATGGGACACTGTATGAACTACAAAAGTCATCCTCATCCTCATCCTGCAAAATGTATGAACTACAAAAGAGTTGGGCCAGGACATCCATCGGTGTCCCTTTCTTGCCTAAGCCCATCGGGTACGGATCCCTTTCTCTTCGCGAGCATATTTCTGGTTTAGGAAGGCTCGACATTAGAGTAGGGTTAGGTCTTGTTGCTTTTCCGAACGCCAATTCTAACATCCATTCAAGAATGGGTCTGGGTCTTCGCCTGTAAGGAGCACAGGTAACTACAAGCTCGTCTCGAGCTGACGGAGCTTGTAGTTCCCCTTTCCTAGAAACTTTTCACTTTCTATTTGCAGTTCACGCAGTTCTTTTCACTTTCTATTTGCAGTTCGGGCTGGACTGACTAGCTTCACTGTATGTCGACAGTGTCGCTGTATGTGGTGATGCTGGTGGTGTCGGAGATAGTGTCTGTCTCTTATGCAGTCAAATCTCTTTCCATCTGCTGCCTCCACATTCTCGGACACGATCCCCAAATGATTTGGCCAGAATCAGCTCGAGTTGCTGTATTTCTGTTTCCAGGGTTCACCGCGAGGAGGTACATTTGGGGTCTTGGTTATCTGCTAACCCTGGGTCCGCCTAGTGCAATGCGTTCCCTTTGCACCCCAAATGTCTAGTGAATCCAAGGTGGAGAACGTGAACAATGTATAACCCAAGTATGTAATTATTGAGCACTCTGAACATTCTGCAGTTATGTTGAATGGTGTACAGGATTTTTGATGTATTTAAGATCAAAACTTGCAAAATGAAATGTCTGAAGAAGGTCATTGGAATCACCAGACTCAACAAAATGCGCAATGAGAACATCAGAAAGATAATAGATATAACACCATGCATAGAATATATATAGAAACAACAGATAAAATAGTTTGGACAATGGAGGGAGGGGGTTTAAATTTCAGTAATTATTACTAATGCGGACGTTTTTATAAGAATTGTCTATTATCGTAACGTCCACACTTGCCGCTGAGGGTAGAGGTTTGTATAGAAGATGTAGTCTGTGTTCCAGAGCCAGGTATGTTGCTATGGTTGTAGTGTAGTCATGTTTATTCAGGATGGTCTTGATGTTGTCTATCTTTTCCTTGGTCTGCCCTTGGCTTTTTATCATTAGTTAAATCTTGTTATACGCTCTGATGGGACCGTTCATCCTCATAAGACGTCCAAACAATTTTATCGGTTGTTTCTCTATATACTTGATGCACTATGTTATACTTAGTATCCGTCTGATGTTCTAATTGCGCACCTTGTCGAATCTGGTGACTCAAATAGTTTTACTTAGACATTTCGCATGTTTCGATCTTTCTCTTATGTGTAGGTGTTAGTTACCAAGTCTGACATTGGTAGCATAGTGTTGGTACAAAGATGCTCTTATTTATGTGTAGGTGTTAGTTGCCAAGTCTGACATTGGTAGCATAGTGTTGGCAGAACGATGCTTTTACTTATGTGTTTCTTTACTTCAGTGTTGTTGTTTTTTTGGGTGTTATAGCAAAAGTGACATCTGGTATATCCCAATATTTGCCTTTTTTACATCTTGTTTCTATCTCTCAATTGACTCATCCGTCTTCTGTAAAGATACTTCGTAGGTACTTGAACTCTTTGACTTGTATTATTTTTGTTTTCTCTATTTGAATGTTTAAATGCTCTGTTGATCTCGTTATTTGCACAGTTTCTGCTTTTTGTCTGTTAATATCGTTATTTGCATAGTTTCTGCCTTTTGTCGGTTGATCCGCATGTTGTATTTATTGCATATTCTTGATAGTGAGTTGATGTGAGTTTGCAGTTTTTCTTCGTCATCATACATGATGTTTTTATCGTCAGCGGAAAGCAGTTTATTGAGTTTGTTTTTACGTTGTTCATTCTCTGTTGTTTCATAAATCAGAAGTTGTATAAGAATACGCATATAAATTCTACTACATATGACTGTATATAAAAATAAGATGACAGCTATGTTGATGGAAAAGATCTAAAGATAGTAAGAAACATGTATTGGAAACAAACAGCTGTGTCGAGTGTTGACGGCAATGTAGGAGAATTTCAAAAGATAGAGATGGGCATCAGACAAGGATGTGTAATGTAACCAGATCTTTTCTTCCTGTATACAGAGGATATTATATGAAACTTAGAAAACATGCTAGGAATAGCAGCTAGAGGTTACAAAATCTGAATAATCTAACATATGCTGACGATACAGTTCTGATTGCAGGGGGAGAAAAAGAAATTTGAAGTTTGTTAGACATGGTAGTACAAAAAAGTGAAAACAAAGCTCTCAGTCTAAACAAGAAGAAACTAGAAGTAATGGCTGTTTCAAGAAATACACACCGCCAGAATACAGCATTACTATCTATGTTATGTTATGTTCCTCCAGGGCCATAGACGGCGCATAGGGCAGAAACCATAGCTTTCCATTTCTGTCTGTGTTGCCAGGTCTTTCAATTGTTGCGTGTTGTTTAGGTTCATTGACATGCCTTCTCTATTAATGGATCTTCGTAGAGTTTCTCTAGGTCTCCCTCTTCTTACTCTAGGTGGCACCCAATATAGTGACTGCTGGGGAATTGTTAGGCTGTTCATTCTGAGAACATGGCTGATGTAAGTCCAACGCCTTTGTCTAATGAAGGAAGATATATACTATCTATGATTCAACATTAAATCATGGGGATAAAGTCAAGTATCTTGGCACCATTTTAACATCAGATGGCAGGTGCTAAAATGAGTTACAGTAAGAGTAACTGTAACAATGAAACAGTAACCCTATGATATTTTAAAAATTGATAGAACAAGGGGATCTCATCCAAATTTATCGTTGTTGTATATAGGAAACACTTAATGTGTCAGCCTAAGTGTGAGAGTTTCATAATAATTTTTAAATTTTTTTAGACAGATGCATACAATTTAAAAAAAAGAACACACTAATTGGTAAATGCAAGTTTAAAGTGAAAGTACATCAGGAATAGATTTCTCAACTTTGTTTTGACACAATAATTAATTAAAACAAATATGTTGACAACTGTACATATTATCTCCCCTTCATTGCAAACGTAAAACCACTTTCTATAAAGTGAAAACCACTTTCTATAAAGTGGGAAGTTCTCTGTTTACTGTGACTAAATTATATTTTATTAATGAAGCATTATGTTTAGTCAGTGTGACTATCTAAGACACAATAGTCAAGTTTTCTTCCAGTAAACAGAGCCCTATTTCTATCTCGTGAACACAGTTCACGAAAGTTAGAGTGCTCTTAAGATGTTAACATTAGGACTAGTAAGAAAAACCAAAACACAAACAATGCGTGGTGTGTACTGTGATATGTGGTTTAGATCAGTGAATGTGGTTTAGATCAGTGTTGCCAATGTGGTGTGGAAAAAGAAGCAAAGTTAGTGGTACTGTTATTGTTGTCTACCATGCACATCGTAAAATGTGACTAAGAAGGTTTTTTTTGTTAGGGGGGGGGGGTTGATTTGGCTCTCCTATTCAATAGAGGATCATGCTATCCAGAAATCATGCTGAATAGGGTGTGTCAGATCGAAAGGCGCAGATATCGCAACCACGATGTAAATCATGACATACCACATTCATTTCTCCGGATTACATCCTGATAACATACAGGAGTTTGAGGACGTACACATAAAAAGATAAAGCAGATAAAGATCAGTGGTTCTCAAAATGTAATTAGGTTCACGTTTGGGGCTATATATTTGAAGGGAGGGGGATAATTTCACCCAAAAATGAAACTATGGCGCAGATTCTTCCAGATCTGCGACACAAAAATAAGTTTTTGAATGCTTCTATTCTTTTTACAAAACTGCCCACTATATCACATCACAAGGGAGAAACGATGACTATCTGAAACAATTCTGGCGGAAAGCTCTACTGCACTAACTACTGCACTGGAGCTTCTAACTACAGAACAGTTCTTTGATGGAATCCATATCAGCATCTGACCTGCTGGAAAACGAGGAAGAAGAAGAAAAGAATTATGCGACGCATAAGATATACGATAGTAATAATCCTTGAGGAAAGATGACAAGCTTTTTTCTCTGGTCTATTGGAATTAATCTCTAGTGCCGGGAACAACACATCGGCTGGAAATACGAGGGCTGGGGCAACACAGTGGAATATAAGGAAAAACTGATTTAGATACAAATGTTGTCAATATGTATACACACGACATACTAGCGAATAGATGCAAAGACATACGAAGTTTTGAAAAAGAAACCATCATCAGGACAAACTATAGCTGACTAACAATGAATAGAAACACACGTATGACGAAATGGGAGGCAAGGGATGATGAAAGTGGGAGAGAAAGAAGCACAAGCACAAGTGATTATTAAGGGAGTGATATTACGGATGATGTGATCAACCCTGGTAACAGGAGATAAAAAGAAAATTGAGATCTTGTCAACAAGACATCGATGCTTTCCATCTTAGTTCTCACTCTGGATAATTGAGTCTGCGTTTGTTCTCAAACTCCTGCAAATTAGCGTTTTGTCATTGTTCACAACATTGATGCGAGATCTTCGCTTTTGACCTAACACATTCGACTTTATAATGGCACTGTATCATTGTGACCTTATATAGGAGGGGGCAGCCAACTCCACCATATAACCTCCTTAGTCGTTTCTTAAAATATACATGGAAAGCAAACAGTATTGCTATTATTTGTTCCCCTCTCGAGATTTAAAAAAAATACTAATGGTGTGTGACTTTTTAAAAACAATTTGTGTTGTCTAGTGCTTTTGACGGAACGAGTTGGTGGCACTTGCCTAAACACAATACGTGTTAAATGGTGGTTATTTTGTGCATCTATCATTCAGGGCAATATACCGCTAATTTTCCCAAACAACTTGCATATGATATATTAATAAAAGAAAAGTGTGAAAACCAGAATACTGGTTTCATTAGTTATTATAAAGATAAAGAATGCAACAGATCGCATGTAACCCATGTCTGCTGAAAGACACCAATACAAATAGAAATGACCGGAATATACCGATGTGGTATCAAAAATTCCCCATTACACATTGTTTACTACACTGTATAATCTTGTCTCTCAATTAGTTGTGTGGACTATTTGAAAATAATCCATCTGAAGTCACATTATTTAACCATTACAGTGATTTTAATTGGTCACTTTTGTATACATTGTGTCGACAGCCAATGACAAATCAACGTCAAGTAAAGTCATTTAGAAGAATGAGTTCACGTGACTGTATTTGACGAGAGACACGGTACAGTAAGTCAATATGACCTAGCAAAAGACACCTTACAAACATTTACAAACAAAAATGTAATAGTCATGATTGAATGATTGTCCAAACAAATGTCAAGTGTTTTGTTTTTGCGAAAACTAATTGTACTTGAATTAAACTCACAACATAAAAATATGACTCTTTTTGGAACTTGACGTTTTAAAAAGATAAAAACGTGATTGCAATGCAAAAATAGGATAAAAACTGAGGCTCTGTATGGAAAAATAATTTTGTGAAATATATTTTGAGGCTCTGTCTAGGATAGCAGGGCTATAGAGAGTGGACATTTCCATTATTCATTAAGGGGCATAACCTCGCAGATACTATCAGATAAGGGGATGTAATACATGTGAAATGTATTAATATGTGCAAATGTATTAATAAATCATAAGAACACAAATATTTTGATCTGATCATGTGGTAATATAATTTTAATAAACAACTCTCATTTATTTTGAGTGATTTTATGTAACTCTTCCCCGTTTTACTATTTATAAAAACGTTTTTTTGAAAGCAATATGCACGACATTCTTCCCTAACTGTTGACATGGTGAACAAAAGTGTGGCACATAAACTTTTGGATGTTAAGGGATAATGTCCGTATAAGGTTCAAGTTCCCCGCGGAACTTTACATGCAAAAGTTGGCTCTTGACTTTGTATGGGAACTAGTGTCAGTAGTCCGTTCACATGTCTTAGACTCCACCGCGGGGTCAAGGTTCAGCCAGTGTCGAGTCAGCTCGCTCGTCACAGTACCGCTTGGGATCTAGGCTGGTTCCTCCCCATATGACATGTTAAGACAGGACGAAGTCACCGGGGTGAAGTTTTCGGTCGTACGGAATGTTAACAGCATAAACGTGCTCAGCTAAGTGGTGAGCTATACTTAGCGTCCGAGTGGCTTTCGAATGTCGGCGCCTGCTATGTCATACCGCCTCGAAAGAGGATTACGGGGGTATAGGAGAGCTGCTTAGAAAGTGCTTCACTCGACTTTTTTGTCATGAAATTATCTAAATTTTAGTATTATTTGTATTTAAACGTATTTTTGTGTATTTTTGATACTGTTATTTATTGGAAAGAATAAACAATTTTGATACAAAGTAATAATATAGTCTTACAGTTTTTAATGGCCATAGTTCTTAATTCGTAATTTAAAAGATCTAATTATAATTTCGTTAACACAAGAAAATAAATTTAGTATTCACGAGAAAAAAAATGGGATTGCAATTTGTGAGTTTTAAAACGCTTAATTTTTGAGACAAAATTTACTTTCAACAATAACGCAATTCCACAATATAACGACACCCACCTGTGTCAGCTGAGTTTTAAAAAAATGTAAACTCAAAATATTTTGACTTGATACATTGCTTACTAAAATTGCGGAAATATACATTTGTTTATGTTAATGGCATGTATGTATTGTAATTGTATGTATTGAGTGCAAAGATGTGTCCAGGTCTCACCAAGATTGTCTTGGTTTTATAACACTGACTTATATCTCGCCCTGTTTTGCCTATGTTCCAGTTTCTATAACAGTTTACAAATACAAGAAATGTGTTACGTGTTCAAATCAACACACTTGGTCTCGCTTTGTTCAAGCGAATAAACACGCTTGGTAATCCTAAATGCGGTAGAGCGTGAAGACTTTGATTTATTTATACATAGATCAGTGGTCATAAGGTATTTTCTGTAGAAGTATTAATTAATTCATAGTATTATGTGATTGCCATGTGTCTTCTGTCACGGAGATTATCCAATAAATAAATTAAATTTCCATCACAGCTGACCTATGTTCTTTGATATAATTAAAAAGAAAGAATCTCTTCAAGAATCTGTTTCTAGTAAACAAAAATCTGAACGTAGTGATAGTTAGATAAACTTAATTTCCAATAGAAATCGTCCATTGGTTGGCGGGTCTGAAAGGGGAGCATGGGGAGATAAACTGTTACCTGTCAAGCATATCGTAAGCAGCAACTAAGAGGAATTTAAGGTGGAGTTTGTTGTCCCATAAAGGCCCGTAGGGTTGAGATATTCAATTTCCCGTCCTTTAGCAAATCAGAATAGGTCTATGCCTTTTAGCATTAGAAATTTGGCAAAAATGCGGGTAAAAAGTCTCTTCCATGGTAGAGATTTTCACAAAAGGAACATCACATGAAGATCTGATACACGAAAACACACGAATGACTTTTTAAAGGGAATTACTCCCCCCCCCCCCTCCCCCATACTTATATGACCTATAACATATTTATAACACTGGTCTCACCCCACAGTGTCAAATTGACCTAGAGGCTATGCTGAAGTTCGATTTGTCAGTTAAGCTGTCAATTATGGCACAACGTTTATCTGGACTATATCCTGCTGATCTGCAGGAGCTTGAGAATGGATACAGAAGATGAAACAAGAAGTTGTAAAGATGTTTACACCAGAAGGCATCTATCTTGAACAGATGTGAGCACCAGAAGGCATCGATCTTGGTGAAGAACTGATTATCTTTTCAAGACTATCTTTGCAATCACTAGAGAGTTCATTGATAAACATATGACTGTGAATGAATGCTGTGTTCACGGAGTTCATCTCCGAACATTTTCATGACACAGATGACGTGAGAAACAGACGATCAAAATAATCCACAATGAGTGGTTCGAATGGACTTTTACCACCAGATCACGTGGAATAACAGTTCACGAAGCCAGTAGAGCCTTCACTAAACAACAAGCAGCCTAACGATGTGTGTGTTTGCTGTAACGCAAGTACACTTGCTAGAAATTGAAGCCTATTTACGCTAAGACGATATCAACATCATCATCAGGTGCCATGCCGGCTGGCGTAGGCGACCATGGCTCTCCATATCTCCCTGTCTCCAGTATTATGTATCAATCTCGTTGTTGTTTCCCTGCCGTGCCATGTTGTCAAACTGTCTAATATATTTTCACGTTGTAGCCATCTGTCTCTGTTGCCTTCAATCTTGCCTGTTGTGACTATATTCTCCAAACCTCCTTGTCTCATGAAGTGGCCAAAAATATGAAGATTGTCTTTTTCTTATATTATTTATTAGGGTCCGTTTCGCATTTGACTCTATCAACACTTCCACATTAGTTTTTCTGACAGGCCATGATATTCTAAGTCCATGATGTCAACATACCTTAACCAAAAGGTTGTAATCCCTTATCGACCAATCATCAACTAAGGAGACATTTATTCATACACTGTAAATGTCACGTGACTGTGTCTCCTGTGTACATCGTTATTAGTTTACAGTGTATACGTTTTTGAGTATTCCTGTATTTCTCGGTCGTTGGGTTTTTGTGGTGGGGGGGGGGGGGGGGTTTAGCGTGAGGATAAAATGAGACGATTGATTGAACAGGCCTAAGTCTGACCTATTTATTCGAGGTTCTTAATCAGAGTTGGCACGTTCCTTTTTTTTTTTTTATAATGTGACATTTCCCCGTAAACATGACAGAAGTTTAACATTACAATAGCCTATTCATTACAGATGAGGAACCGTCTTCGCACGAAAGGTCAGCGACAGTTCCCATTTACCTCATGTTCGTCTCCCTGCTATCACACCATACTATACGCCTATAACTCGGTGTTGTGGCACACGCCCCAAAGGCGAAAGGGGGGGGGATTTCATTGTTTGGGGGACACTTAAAAAAAAATTGTGTTCTTGAGATTTAGTTGTTCATTATATGTTTTGAAAATTTAGCCTACTTAACTGGTTTTTTTTTCTTGTAATAATTTTCTAGTGTTTTCTTCCTAAAACGCAAGTCTTGTGTCCTGAACAAGTTATAATTAGGTTTCATTTATGGAATAAGTCATTTTTTTAATAGACCTATAAAAAATGTAGGACTGGGGGGTGGCATCAGAATTTTTGAAAGATTGAGGGTGGGGAAAGGTTTAAAGAAAAGGTTGGGTAAAACTGCTATAACCTGCCAGGTTCACAGTAGTACCACATGGGATGAAACAACACCCAGAGTTCTCCAGCAAATTCTTTCTTCAGCAACGCAGATGAGTGTGAAAATATCTTGACCTATCCAGCCATTGATGCTGCCTGTCCATGATTTTCTTAGTCTTCGTCTGCTTCTTCCAACCTCGACTGTTCCCTGTAGTATAGTTTATAACGAATAATCATATCATCACACATCCAAAAAACCCATCAGAGCCGCAGACAAGTTTTCATTGAGGAAGGGGATTTACCTATAAAATAATAAATTATTAAATTTTTTAATGTAATTCCTTCCTTTTTATGAGAAAACTGATGACTTTTTTTATTTGAAAGCTGATGACTTATTTGATGCGAAAGGTGATGACTTTTTAGATGTGAAAACGGATGGCTTTTTTGATGCGAAAACTGATGAATTTTTGAATGAGAAAGCTGATGAATTTTTTTGATGCGAAAACTGATTACTTTTTTGATGAGAAAGCTGATACCTTTTTTGATGCGAAAACTGATTACTGTTTTGATGAGAAAGCTGATGACTTTTTTGATGAGAAAGGTGATGACTTTTTTTATGTGAAAGCTGATGACTTTTTTGATGAGAAAGCTAATGATTTTTTTGATGAGAAAGCTGATGCCTTTTTTGATGAGAAAGGTGATGACTTTTTTTATGTGAAAGCTGATGACTTTTTTGATGAGAAAACTGATGGCTTTTTTAATGAGAAAACTGATGACTTTTTTGATGAAAAAACTGATGACGTTTTTGATGAGAAAGTTGATTTTTTATGAGAAAGCTGATGACTTTTTATGAGAAAGTTGATGACTTTTTTGATGAGAAAGCTGATGACTTTGTTGATGAAAAAACTGATGACTTTTTTGATGAGAAAGCTGATGACTTTTTTGATGAGAAAGTTGATTTTTTAAATGAGAAAGCTGATGACTTTTTTGATGAGAAAGCTGATGAATTTTTTGTGAAAAATCGTTAATGTAGGGATTTCACCCAACTTTTGGCTAAATTCCTAGCAAATAAAAAACATGATTTTCTAAGGGTGGAAGAGGGAAGTTGAACACCCACCTCCCACCACCCACCTCCACCTAATCAACAGACCTATAAACCATGCAAGTAGGTATATTTGTTGCTTTACTATTGAAAGTAATGATTCTTGTATGAATCTATTTTTTTTCTAATGTACACATTTGTCGCTAGATGGACTAGTATTGTGGCATGGTAAAATTTCACAAACCGAGCTCATTGACAACACAAGAGAGATAGAGTCGTGGAGAAACATGATCGCCTATGCCATTCGGCATGGCACTTGATTGATTGACACATTTGTCTCATGCTCTCTATAGGAGATGTGCAGAATTTGTCTGTAACATGTGTATTCGAAGGTCTGTATCCTTTCTCCATGACTGCAGTGAGTGTTCAGCTTACACACCAACACAACACAATAAACAACATAAGTCAGATTAAATGTTAGATTTTCACACTAACACTGATTTATCTTTTCCAAATTAAAGTTAACCTTGACATATCAGTTACCGGTATATTTCTCCAGCCTTAGGGGCATATCTTTAAGTCTGTTTTGTGTTTTCCGTCGCTGCATACGCAGGATCCGAGGTATTTGAAAATATTCACGTCCTCAAATTTATGCCCATTTATCATGATGTTTGTCTGTGCTTCTGTGCCGTGTGAAATTCTCACAGTAATAATAAACTACAGAATCAGAAATGACAACATCAGTAACAAACACAATGCCAATTCACGATTACACCAGAAGACAATAGATTAAGAGGTTCTCACATGCTTCCAGACTACCATCAGACAGGGCCCCCTCAAAAAAGCATTACTATACCGACAAGATGGATACAAACCAGGGGCAAACCTTTGTAAACAATGGATTACAGAAATAAATGAGTCAACAAAAACAAACATATATGAGGCATACAAAAAGGCAGTCTCCAGATTCTTGATTAGAATCTAGCATCACAGCACGTGGGGCACTTCCATAAGTGCTCCACTCTCCGTTCCAGCAGCCATCCCAGTGTATGTAGACTCAGAGTCCCAGTCAGGTCTTGCTTGTGTGACCTTTGGGACTTTCCAAAAAATTTACTTTTCCTTCCCTCCCCTCTAGATACTTCCATTACTGACATTCTCTGTATGTGTACGTTCTCAGCCTCATTGACATCATCTTCATCATGAAATGAATTTATTACTGACTTGATCAAGTCTGCTTCATCTCTTCTCAGTATTGTGCTGTCTATTGCTGCATTGCCTGCCAATAAAATGATATAAGCAAGTACTTCTTCTTCTGCATTTTTCTCAAACTCCTGCAGATTAGCAGAATGTAGCCTAGAGAATGGATATATGCTCCTTTCGGTCTGCGACATCTGACCTCAGCATGGCTTGGATCACTTTGACACTATATGGGATGAGACAGTCAACTTCACCCCATAACCTCCATAACAGCCTCTTACATCCCGCATGGAATGGTAAACAGTGTTTCTATTCTGTGCTGCTATTTCAGGCCCCCAGCAACACACAGTTGAAAAACAAATAACAAATGTTATTAGAAAACTGTTTATTAATAAAGTATAAACATAATATTCGAAACAGAGAAAATATTTGCTCAAAATATCAGCTATATTCAAATGTTTCATTCTAAACAGAGAAAATATTTGCTCAAAATAGAAGCTATATTCAAATGTTTCATTCTTCTTCTTCTTCAGCGTTCATTCTCAAATTCCCACTGGATTTCTCTTGTAACAGGACAATGATCCTACAAGATTTCCAGTTAAAGTAGTCCAGAGAATGGAAATGCGCTGTGTTTCCGTTTTATTTGCGCCAATGGCCCAACACATCCGCCTTTGGCGGGAAATGTTTCATTCGAAACAGAGAAAATACTTGCTCAAAATATAATCCTGACTCTGTGTGTTGATGCTATCAATCCGGTACCCCTATAATCTTCAATATAACATTCCAAATTACCAAACAAATTTTTCAATATAACTATCTGAATTACCAAAAAAATTTTCAATAAAACTTTCTGAATTACCAAAAAATTTTCAATATAACTTTCTGAATTACCAAAAATTTTTTCAATATAACTTTCTGAATTACCAAAATAAAGCATAGAATAATGATATACATTTCATTGTGACACAAAAAATGCATGCAGATTATATTGTGCAACATGAGTTTACAAAATAAAAAGTATTTAATGGCATATAGCGGTAGATATAAATATATCGTTTGGAAACTAATATACATGTGATTATGAATGAGATTCACACACCCATATGTTACAAGGACATACAAAAGAGGAGCAGAGAATAGTAACAATGTTACCTACGTACGTATGTCATAATAAGTGGTTACGGTGCTGAACTTTGGCTTGTTTACCTCCACTTCATAATCTTCGCAGCGATGAATTCTGCTTAAGACCTGTGTCCGAACGATCCATTGCACATGTGGTGTGCTGTTGTGGCCCGAAATTGGAGCAAAGAATAGCACCACTGTTTATATTCTATGCATGTCATGGGTCGACTAAGGAGGTTATGGGATGGAGTTGGCTGTCCCATCCAATATAGGGTCAGCATGGCCCAAAACCATGCTAAAGCTGGATGTGTCAGGCCAAAAAGCACAGATATTGCAGCATTGCTGGAAACCATGACACAACGCACTCCCTTCTCTGGACTACATTCTGCTAATCTGCAGGAGTTTGAGAAAGAACGAAGAAGATCTGTGTCTGAACGATCCACCACACTGTTGTTGTGGCCCAAAATGGGAACAAAGAATAGCAACACTTTTTACCTTCTATGCATGTCATAAGAGTCAACTTCTGCATTTGTTATCAAATTTCTGCAGATAAGCAGGATGAAGTCTGAAATATAGAATGCATTGTGTCATGGTTTGTAGTTTTGATCCGATTTCTGCTTCTTTTGGCTTGACACATCTGACTTCAGCATGGCTTCTGAGTTACTTTGACCCTATATGGAATGGAAAAGCCAACTTCACCCCATGACCTCCATAGTTGAATCTTATGACAGGCATGGAAGGTAGTATTGCTATTCTTTGCTCCTCTTTTAGGATCAAGAGAAAACATTGGTGTTGACTGTGATGAAGTCTGTTGAGACCAGTATCTCCATGCTGAGATCTATGCCTATATGATCCGTGCTTGAACTGTTGAGATTTCTGCTGGAGTAGAATACTGTCTAGCTAATGACACATCACCACGCTCATCTGGGACACAGCCGATGATTGACTACATCCTGCTGGAAATCTGGTAGGACCATTGTTCTTCTACAAGAGAGATCCAGTGGGAGTTTGAGAATAACAGCTGATGAAGAGTAAAAGATTCATCTGGGACTTGAAAAAGTCCTGGAAAACTTCCCTTAAAAAATGCTATGAGAAACACCATTCAGGAGATGAAAGCAAAACTTCACCACCCGGCACAGGAATAATCTAGGCAACCTCATACTCCTTCATGGTTTTATTTGTGTGATAACCCTGGCCTAAACTTCTAGCTCAAGGAGCACAAAATAGGAACTCTTCTTTTCAGGCATGTCATAGAGAGATGACAAGAAAGTTGGGGGGATGGGATGACATGTGAAAAATCATCATTGCTGCTGCATGTCTTGTCTCGAGGATGATAACCTATGAAAAATCATCATTGTTGCTGCATGTCTTGTCTCAAGGATGATAACCTGTTAAAAATCATCATTGCTGCTGCATGTCTTGTCTCGAGGATGACAACCTGTGAAAAATCATCATAGATGATGAAGAGATGCAGTAAACATTGCACCTTTGTGGCACAATCCCACATGGCAGGGAAGACTAGGTGGCACAATCCCACATGGCGGGGAAGACTAGGTGGTACAATCCCACATGGCGGGGAAGACTAGGTGGTACAATCCCACATGGCGGGGAAGACTAGGTGGTACAATCCCACATGGCGGGGAAGACTAGGTGGTACAATCCCACATGGCGGGGAAGACTAGGTGGTACAATCCCACATGGCGGGGAAGACTAGGTGGTACAATCCCACATGGCGGGGAAGACTAGGTGGTACAATCCCACATGGCGGGGAAGACTAGGTGGTACAATCCCACATGGCAGGGAAGACTAGGTGGCATCACTGCAGATGGGTCAACAGATCTGATAGAAGAATGGATGAACTAGTTGGCCCAGACATATAATTCTGCCCTCCTAGAACGATGTGATGATACTGGGATATTGCCACACTGGAATGTCTCCATTCAGGGACTAAACATGTATCCATAAAACTCCCTAAGACAACCATAAATTTTGAAATGGCAAATACTGCAGAGGATGGATGTGTCGGGCCATTGGTGCAAATAAAACGGGTACACAACATATTTCCATTTTCTGGACTACATCCTGCTGGAAATCTAGTTTAACCATTGTCCTGCTATAAGAGAGATCCAATGGGAGTTTGAGAATAAATGCTGAAGAAGAAGAAACAGTAAATCTTATGTGAATTTGTGTATCACCTCAGTTACTCAACCGATGAGGACATGTGGTTTTTCTAGAAGGACTGTCGAAAGCTACCTGCGTACATCTAAAGCTACCTGCGTACATCTAAAGCTACCTGCGTACATCTAAAGGTACATCTGATATTTTCATCCCACTTCAGTATGACTTCTGAGCCAATACGACTTTCTATAGAATGTGACCAGCCATCAAATGCCCTCACGACCGAGGAAGTGTATCCATGAGATACCCAGGGGGATGGATGAGCTTATTATGTCTGGGGAAGTATATCCATGAGATATCCTACCCAAGAGGTTGGAAGAACTTATCATGTCCAGAGAAGTATATCCATGAGATACCCAAGAGGATGGAAGAACTTATCATGTCCAGAGAAGTATATCCATGAGATACCCTACCCAAGAGGTTGGAAGAAACTAGAGATATCAATGACTCACAGCAGCATCAGCCATTTATAATCTCTCAATGCATGTACACATTCTTTACTTCATCCAGCGTTCATTCTCAAACTCCCGCTGGTTCTCTCTTGTAGCAGGACAATAGTCTTATATTTCCAGCAGGGTGTAGTCCAGAAAATGGAAATAAATTATGTCGCCGTTATTTTTCCGCAATGGCTCGACACATCCATCTTTGGTGGGACTTTTTTTAAAGTCCTGTTACAAAGTCATTATTTTACAATTCAATTTCCCTTCATAAAGATCATTCACAGACTCGACACGTTTTAAGCAAGTCGAACTGTTCTGTCATTACCACCAGCACTATCATGTGCAGGGAAGAGATCCCTGTGATATCCAAGAGGTTGGAAGAAACTAAAGATACGAATCACACGGCAACACTGGTCATTCATAAACTTTCAAAGTATGTAGATTGGCAGTCTGTTAATTACTGTTATAAAGCAAATATTTGACACAGCAAAATTTGTAGAGATAAATCATCAGGAAACCACACAATTTGCTGAAAATTTCCCTTAGTACATGGATAATATAATATAGAGCACTGAGACAAATGTGTTGGGCCATTGGTACAAATAAAACACTTGGCACAACGCATTTCCATTCTCTAGACTACATCCTGTTGAAAATCGAGGACTATTGTCCTGCTACAAGAGAGATATAAAATCTAGGACCATCCATTGTCCTGCTACAAGAGAGATAAAATCTAGGACCATTGTCCTGCTACAAGAGATATAAAATCTAGGACCATCCATTGTCCTGCTACAAGAGAGATAAAATCTAGGACCATTGTCCTGCTACAAGAGAGATAAAATCTAGGACCATTGTCCTGCTACACGAGATATAAAATCTAGGACCATCTATTGTCCTGCTACAAGAGAGATAAAATCTAGGACCATTGTCCTGCTACAAGAGAGATAAAATCTAGGACCATCCATTGTCCTGCTACAAGAGATATAAAATCTAGGACCATTGTCCTGCTACAAGAGATATAAAATCTAGGACCATCCATTGTCCTGCTACAAGAGAGATAAAATCTAGGACCATTGTCCTGCTACAAGAGAGATAAAATCTAGGACCATCCATTGTCCTGCTACAAGAGAGATAAAATCTAGGACCATCCATTGTCCTGCTACAAGAGAGATAAAATCTAAGACCATTCATTGTCCTGCTACAAGAGAGATAAAATCTAGGACCATCCATTGTCCTGCTACAAGAGAGATAAAATCTAGGACCATCCATTGTCCTGCTACAAGAGAGATCCAGTGGAAGTTTGATTAAAAAAATGCTGAAGATGAAACATTGAGGATTTATTTTAGAAACAATCAGGATCTGTCCCCGAATGCGTGCCTACCCAATAAAATTGTATTTTGATTATTTCCCTGATAATGTTTATACATTTGTTTATCTATGTTTATTAACTTAAATATTTATTTATTTAAGATGATCGTATGAGTGGTTAGGAGAGTTGTATGAGTTAGGGTTAGCATTTCGGCTAATAAATACCCATTATCTGACAAACATAACCAAGAGAAATAATAAAAATATTTTGGTAGGCACGCATTCAGGGAAAGCTCCAAAAATCATAATGAATTGTTTGTACACTCCTACAATAAAAAAATATTTGATGTCTGCTCAAAAGATTTCTATCTTCATTAGTGAAGCACAAATATATTTAAATGATTACAATGTTGATATATCAAATATGAATATATTGTTTAGTCTGCAGCTCTGTATACGACTAAATAGCACCAATTAATATCAAAATATATGTTTGTGAGAATATATTACATAATCTGCGGCTCTGTACATGACTAATTAGCACCAATTAGTATCACATAATATGAAAAATCATTAAGTGAAAAAACATATTTATAATACAAAAACAAATGACAACATTGCTGATGTAAAGTTCTTCATCTGCATTCATTCTAAAACTCTGTGGTGTGTCTGTGGCTATGACAACAAGTATGAGAACCAGTTCTTTCGTACGTCTGGCGTATAATAATAATGACCCATAACCTATCAGGGTTGTAGGGATTCCACTCTGGCGATGTTAGAAAAAAAAGCACACCAAAAAACCCTATCACAAAAATCCCTCCTAACACCATATCATAAAAAGTCCTCCTAACACCCTATCACAAAAAGCTCTCCCAACACCCCTATCACAAAAAGCCCTTCAAAGCCCTCCATACACCTGTCCTCCATCATTCGGACGAGTGTAGAAAAATCACACCCTTTGCTTACTATACTATCAATACAGTTACAGACATTTACTGTTCAGTCAAAGTAGTAAAAATAATGAATGTATTAGTTACTAACGCCGAAGTCGGATTTATTGGCGCAAATACAATTGCGACACAATGTATTTGTGTTCTCTAAATTACATCCTGCTGGAAATCTAGTAAGACCAGTGTTCTGCTATACAAGAGATAAAGTGAGAGTTTGAGAATGAATGCCCCAAAACTACTGATGGTTATCTAGAAGTAGTCTGGAGAATAGATTCTGTTGTTTTGGCTTACAGCATGACTGCAATATCTGTACCTTTTGACCTGAAAGATCCAGATTGAGCATGGTTGATTTACTTTTGAGTCAGGCCACTGATGCAAATAAAATGGGGACACAATGAATTTCCTTTCTCTGGATTACGTCCTGCTGGAAATCTAGTAGTACCATTGTCTTGCTACAAGAGAGATTCAGCAGAAGTTTGAGAATGGACGCTGAAGAAGAAGAGTCACTTTGACCTATGGGTTGGAAATGTCAATAACACCCACAAACCTCCTTAGTTGCCACTTACTACATGGTAGGTAAGTTGTTGTCTTTGCTCCCCTTTCGTGCCCTGGCAACACACCGGTGAGAGGAAGACAATGATATATATTGGGGATATGCAGAAAAATGGATATACCAAGTTGAAAGTACAAATATTTCAGCTGTACTGCAAACTAACAGAACAACATTACACAGAGAAATTCCAGTCAACAATATACGTGAGAAGCAAACCCTAAGATAAAACATGGGCTGAAGTTCACAATCTTAACCCTAGAATAAAACGTGATGAAGTTCACAATCTTAATCTTCGGATAAAACATGTACTTGAAAACTACAGGGAGCTGGGTAGGGCAGTGGTTAGCGGGCTGGTTTCGCATATGAGTGGTCTTGGGTTCATTCCCCAGTTTGAGGCGGAAACATTTTTCAAATCACAAAGGCCCCCGGGTCAACCCAGCCTTAATTGGGTACCGGATTAATCCAGGAAGTAAAGACTGCGTGGGAGAGGAGATGGCTACCACCCTCATATAGCAGAGCCACTGAAATGTGAGGTCATTAACATCTTACACCTCTACGGCATTTAATAAATGCTATGGTTAACTTTAACATTACTACTTGAAAACTAGCTCCAATAATGGCATAGCACCAGATCTGTAAATAAGGAAGTATGGGGTGGTGGTTTAGAAATTCAAACACAGCTATTTTCCCTTTCAGCTAAATAGAGTATTTAGAAAAAGTAAAGATATTGTACAAATATAAAGAATAATTAGATGCTAAAAAAATGCCTGAAAGCAAAGACGAATTGTCAAAAATGGCAGATAATCTCCCTCAATCCCACGTACTTCAAAATTTCAGGGAAGTAGCGTCTCCGCTAAAATAATCTGAGACTTTAGTGGAGAGAACTAAATGGAAACTACAGCCCCGAGCAAGACAGCATGAACAAATTCAACTGACAGGAACAAGTCAGGGTATTTCGACTGAGAATGGAACATTGCCATCTAAAAGCACACTTACCCAGAATCGGTATTAGCGACTCTGCAACCAACATGTGCAGAATAACAACACCTACCCAGAATATATACTACAGTATTAACCCAGAGAATTTGTTGACAGAGCAATATCCTGGTCCACAGGAATATCTCTACAAAACAAACTGTGGGAGACTCATGGCAACCTAAACAAACTATTCTATACAGGACCAATCGCCCATATAGTAACTTGGGCCTGGACTGCTGGTTCCGGGTACAAAGAATAAGGATACTGTCTTCTTTCCAGGAATGTTGTAATAGGTTACTAAGGAAAGTTGAGTGAAAAAAATCATCTTGTTTCAATTTCTTACTTTTGTTTTCTATCAAATAATCTTTGATCATGGATGCTGAAGAGCTACCGACCAGCAGACATTGCACCATTGTCCAGTTGTGGCAGAGGAATACTTAATGTGCATCACTGCGGATGTGTCAACAAATCTGACAGAAGAATGATGAGATTGTTGGCTCAGATGTGCGTACTGTGCTCCTAGCAGGATGTGATAATCCTAAGATACTGCCACAGTGGAATGCCTCCCTTTGGGGACAAAACATATGCATCTATAAACTCCCCCTAACCATCCATACCTTTCAGACAACCTTACGTGAGTCTGGCAGGCACCTCAGTTACACAACTGAGAAGAACCTGTGCTTATGTCAAAAAAGGCTATGGACTTTCAAGAGCTACCTGCTCACAGGTAACGGGATGCATCATCATCATGTGTCAAGAGCTATCTGTTCACAGGTAACGGATGCATCATCATCATCATGTGTCAAGAGCTACCTGCTCACAGATAACGGGATGCATCATCATCATGTGTCAAGAGCTACCTGCTCCCTGATAATGGGATGCATCATCATCATGTGTCAAGAGCTACCTGTTCACAGCTAAAGGGATTATTTCATCATCACCATGTGTAAAGAGCTACCTGTTCACAGCTAAAGGGATTATTTCATCATCACCATGTGTAAAGAGCTACCTGTTCACAGCTAAAGGGATTATTTTATCATCATCAAGTGTCAAGAGCTACTTGCTCACGGGTAAAGGGATTATGTCATCATTATCATGCGTGAACAATATCAAACTGGATGTATAATAATTGATCGCAGAAAAATGCTCGAGATACAAATAGCATGTCTAAATCAACAATATTGCGACATAAAATTAAATATACCAGGCCAAAATGCATACATATTGCAGCTTTTCTGTAAACTAGACAGCTAATGTAGTTTTACTCAACTACATTATGTCACAATAAGAAATATAAATGGTCAGCTGGAACAACAAGAGAAAAATCAACAATATTACAGAAAACATAAATCTATTTCAAATAGTTCATGATAAAAAAACACAGAAAATAAAACACACAAATAATACAGGATTCAGATAATAAACTCCATGCAGTGTAATCCCTCTATCCTTCAGCCTTCCTAATCCCCCAACCCTTTAATAGTTCTTCATGTTGTGGCGGTCCCAAAATTATAAAATTATTTTTGTTGCTACTTCATATGTGTTTTCCGATGGTCTTAGACGTGCGATGAGAAAAGTAAACCTTCAACATTTAATAACAACTGGAAAGATCAAGGGGAGAAGAGACAGAGGAAGACAAAGAGATAAATTTCTGGATGGGTTGTCAGTGTGGTACAAAATGACGTCATCAATTGAATTACTTAACAACACAAGAGGCAGAAAGTTGTGGAGAAGCATGATTACCTACACCAATTGGCATGGCACTTGATTGATTATTTGTAGGTAAGGAGATCTAACTGTCTTGCTACAAAACCCATATCTAATTTAGCGAGCTAAGTTCCAGCTTAGTAATAGAGTTCATCTATATGCCTATTCTCATAATTACACAGCGATTAATTAATTATTCCCATACTTGATTAAAACTCATCCTTGACAACTGGCCCTTCCAGCTTTATAACACCGTCAATCTGTGTTTCTGTCTCATCAGGTCTTGCTATGTTTGTGTCTACCATCAGTTCACTGTCTGCAGCACCTTTACGAGCATGACCCTTGTCAATGATGATTGAATCTTCAGTGTCGAATATGTAATATGGTTCTCCAGTAATGTGTTGGATATAGAAGGTAAGGCTCCGCTGATAGGCCAACTAGGTCCCGTGGAGAAAAATAATGTTTCCACTGTTCTCTAAACGATAATTTAAAATTTAAAAAAAATTACAAGTAACAATTTACAATAAGTAACTTATAATATGCTAAATTTATAAGTAACAATTTATAATAAGTAAAAATTTACAATAAGTAACAATTTATAAGCAAAAATGGAACAATACAGGATCAAGTGTCCATGTAGCATTTCCTGCTTACACTTTTTTTTTAAATGCGCTCCTGTCGTATTTTTTAGAACTTGGTAATGCCATTCACAATTCCGTTACGTCACTCTTCCACTACATATCTTTAGTAAAATGGCTGCCGTATGTATGTTGAATTTGCCTTTGACTGACAAAGACGCAGTACAATTGTTGCAGTCACGAAGAGTACTTACAAACGGGAAATGCGCACAGTGTCATACTATAACATTTAACTTCTATTGTGACAATTAAATTCATTATCCGACACAAAATAATACCCTGCATTCAAACCCAATCATGTTTCCACTCATACAACCCTCCAATCAAATACTCCCCCATTTATTGTCTTGGCATATTTATATATGTAAAACCTGCCCAATAATTGTCGCTCAAATATTTGCATGGAAGGTAATACTTCTTCTTCAGCGTTCATTCTAAAACTCTCGTTGGATCTTCTTTGTAGCAGGACCATAGTCCTACTAGATTTCCAGTTCAGAGAATGGAAATGCGTTGTGTCACCATTTTATTTGCGCCAATGGCCAGATACATCCATCTTCGGCGAGAGAGGTAATACATAAACAAAGAGTAAGCAGAAATCATTTGTCTCCCTTTCAATGTAGTTACCAACTTGAATTGATTAAATCAGAAAGGGGGTTTGCGTTAGAATTAGTCCTAACACTGAGTCTAATCATCCCCCCCCCCAACACAACATCTAAATTCTAACAGTACCTCATATCATGAAAATACAAAAACCATTAAATCGTTGCAAGTTTTAATCTCCGTGTGTAACTACTATTAGCTATTTTGAATTACAGTGACAAGATCTGTAAATAATGTAATTTCATTTTTTTTAAATTTCAAACTTTTCAACACATCTCATAAATGTATCTACCGGTAGTTTATCATTAGAAATATATTTTTTGATTTTCAAACATTTCAACACATTTCATAAATGTATCTAGTTTATCATTAGAAATATTTTTTTTTTTTAAATTTCAAACTTTTCAACACATCTCATAAATGTATCTACCGGTAGTTTATCATTAGAAATATATTTTTTGATTTTCAAACATTTCAACACATTTCATAAGTATATCTAGTTTATCATTAGAAATATGTTTTTTTTTAAATTTCAAACTTTTCAACACATTTCATAACTGTATCAGTTTATCATTAGAAATAAAAAAATTTTTAAATTTCAAACGTTTCAACACATCTCATAAATGTATCTAGTTTATCATTAGAAATATATTTTTTTTTCAAACTTATCAACACATTTCATAAATGTATCTAGTTCATCACTAGAAATATATCTTTTCATTTTCTTTTTCAAACTTTTCATAAATGAATATAGTTTATCATTAGAAATATATTATTTTAATGATCTTGTTCAAACTTTTCAACATATTTCATAAATGTATATAGTTTATCACTAGAAATATATTTTTTGAATTTCTTTTCCAAATTTTCAACACATTTCATAAATGTATCTAGTTTATCATTAGAAATATTTTTTTTTTTAAATTTCATACTTTTCAACACATCTCATAAATGTATCTACCGGTAGTTTATCATTAGAAATATATTTTTTGATTTTCAAACTTTTCAACACATTTCATAAGTATATATAGTATATCAATAGAAATTTATTTTTCATTTTCTTTTTCAAACTTTTCAACACATTTCATAAATATAGTTTATCATTAGAAATATTTTTTTTTTGATTTTCAAACTTTTCAACACATTTCATAAATGTATATAGTTTATCATTAGAAATATATTTTTTTATTTTCTTTTTCAAACTTTTCAACACATCTCATAAATCTATCTACCAGTAGAGTATACTAGAAATATATTTTTTTATTTTCTTTTTCAAACGTTTCAACACATAAATTGATTGTCAAATTATTAGAAATATATTTTTTGATTTTCTTTTTCAAACTTCCAACACATCTCATAAATGTATCTACCGGTAGATTATCACTAGAAATATATCTTTTCATTTTCTTTTTCAAACTTTTCAATACATTTCATAAATGTATATAGTTTATCATTATAAATATTTTTTTTTATTTTCAAAGTTTTGAACACATTTCATAAGTGTATATAGTTTATCAATAGAAATTAATTTTTTGATTTTCTTTTTGAAATTTTTCAACACATTTCATAAATATATCTAGTTTTTATCATTAGAAATATATTTTTTTAATTTTCAAACAACTTTTCATAACATCTCATAAATGTATCTACCAGTAGTTTATCATTGGAAATATATTTTTTATTTACTTTTTCAATCTTTTCAACACATCTCATAAATGTATTTAGTTTATCATTAGAAATATATATTTTTTATTTTCAAACTGTTCAACACAACTCATAAATGTATCTACGGGTAGAGTATCACTAGAAATATATTTTTTGATTTTATTTTTCAAACTTTTAAACACATCTCATAAATGTATCTACTGGTAGATTATCACTAGAAATATATCTTTTCATTTTCTTTTTCAAACTTTTCATAAATGTATATAGTTTATCATTAGAAATATTTTTTTCTTATTTTCTTGTTCAAACTTTTCAACACATTTCATAAATGAATTTAGTTTATCATTAGAAATATATTTTTTAAATTTTCTTGTTCAAACTTTTCAACATACTGGGTATTTCATAAATGTATCTAGGTTATCATTAGAAATATATTTTTTGATTTTCTTTTCCAAATTTTCAACACATTTCATAAATGTATCTAGTTTTTATCATTAGAAATATATTTTTTTGATTTTCAAACAACTTTTCAACACATCTCATAAATGTATCTACCGGTAGTTTATCATTAGAAATATATTTTTTTATTTTCTTTTTCAATCTTTTCAACACATCTCATAAATGTATCTAGTTTATCATTAGAAATATATTTTTTAAATTTTCAAACTGTTCAACACATCTCATAAATGTATCTACCGGTAGAGTATCACTAGAAATATATTTTTTGATTTTCTTTTTCAAACTTTTCATAAATGTATATAGTTTATCATTAGAAATATTTTTTTCTTATTTTCTTGTTCAAACTTTTCAACACATTTCATAAATGAATATAGTTTATCATTAGAAATATATTTTTTAAATTTTCTTTTCCAAATTTTCAACACATTTCATAAATGTATATAGTTTATCATTAGAAATATATTGTTTATTTTCTTTTTCAAACTTTTCAACACATCTCATAAATGTATCTACAGGTAGATTATCACTAGAAATATATCTTTTCATTTTCTTGTTCAAACATTTCAACACATTTCATAAATGTATATAGTTTATCATTATAAATATTTTTTTTTTATTTTCAAAGTTTTGAACACATTTCATAAGTGTATATAGTTTATCAATAGAAATTTATTTTTTGATTTTCTTTTTGAAATTTTTCAACACATTTCATAAATGTATCTAGTTTTTATCATTAGAAATATATTTTTTTGATTTTCAAACAACTTTTCAACACATCTCATAAATGTATCTACCAGTAGTTTATCATTAGAAATATATTTTTTATTTTCTTTTTCAATCTTTTCAACACATCTCATAAATGTATTTAGTTTATCATTAGAAATATATTTTTTTTATTTTCAAATTGTTCAACACATCTCATAAATGTATCTACTAGTAGAGTATCACTAGAAATATATTTTTTCGATTTTCTTTTTCAAACTTTTCAACACATCTCATTAATGTATCTACTGGTAGATTATCACTAGAAATATATCTTTTCATTATCTTTTTCAAACTTTTCATAAATCATTAGAAATATTTTTTTTTTGATTTTCAACACATTTCATAAATCTATCTACCAGTAGAGTATCACTAGAAATATATTTTTTATTTTCTTTTTCAAACGTTTCAACACATAAATTGATTGTCAAATTATTAGAAATATATTTTTTGATTTTCTTTTTCAAAATTCCAACACATCTCATAAATGTATCTACCGGTAGATTATCACTAGAAATATATCTTTTCATTTTCTTTTTCAAACTTTTCAATACATTTCATAAATGTATATAGTTTATCATTATAAATATTTTTTTTTATTTTTAAAGTTTTGAACACATTTCATAAGTGTATATAGTTTATCAATAGAAATTAATTTTTTTTTTTTTTTGGTGAAATTTTTCAACACATTTCATAAATATATCTAGTTTTTATCATTAGAAATATATTTTTTTGATTTTCAAACAACTTTTCAACACATCTCATAAATGTATCTACCGGTAGTTTATCATTAGAAATATATTTTTTTATTTTCTTTTTCAATCTTTTCAACACATCTCATAAATGTATCTAGTTTATCATTAGAAATATATATTTTTTACTTTCAAACTGTTCAACACATCTCATAAATGTATCTACTGGTAGATTATCACTAGAAATATATCTTTTCATTTTCTTGTTCAAACTTTTCAACACATTTCATAAATGAATATAGTTTATCATTAGAAATAAATTTTTTTAATTTCCTTGTTCAAACTTTTCAACATACTGGGTATTTCATAAATGTATCTAGGTTATCATTAGAAATATATTTTTTTATTTTCTTTTTCAATCTTTTCAACACATCTCATAAATGTATCTAGTTTATCTTTAGAAATATATTTTTAAAATTTTCAAACTGTTCAACACATCTCATAAATGTATCTACCAGTAGATTATCACTAGAAATATATTTTTTGATTTTCTTTTTCAAACTTTTCATAAATGTATATAGTTTATCATTAGAAATATTTTTTTCTTATTTTCTTGTTCAAACTTTTCAACACATTTCATAAATGAATATAGTTTATCATTAGAAATATTTTTTTTAAATTTTCTTGTTCAAACTTTTCAACACATTTCATAAATGTATATAGTTTATCATTAGAAATATTTTTTTTTTATTTTCAAAGTTTTGAACACATTTCATAAGTGTATATAGTTTATCAATAGAAATTTATTTTTTTGATTTTCAAACAACTTTTCAACGCATCTCATAAATGTTATCTACCAGTAGTTTATCATTAGAAATATATTTTTTATTTTCTTTTTCAATCTTTTCAACACATCTCATAAATGTATTTAGTTTATCATTAGAAATACATATTTTTTATTTTCAAATTGTTCAACACATCTCATAAATGTATCTACTGGTAGAGTATCACTAGAAATATATTTTTTGATTTTCCTTTTCAAACTTTTCAACACATCTCATAAATGTATCTACTGGTAGATTATCACTAGAAATATATCTTTTCATTTTCTTTTTCAAACTTTTCATAAATGTATATAGTTTATCACTAGAAATATATTTTTTTATTTTCTTTTCCAAATTTTCAACACATTTCATAAATGTATATAGTTTATCATTAGAAATATATCTTTTCATTTTCTAGTTCAAACTTTTCAACACATTTCATAAATGAATATAGTTTATCATTAGAAATAAATTTTTTAAATTTTCTTGTTCAAACTTTTCAACATACTGGGTATTTCATAAATGTATATAGTTTATCACTAGAAATATATTTTTTTATTTTCTTTTCCAAATTTTCAACACATTTCATAAATGTATCTAGTTTTTATCATTAGAAATATATTTTTTTAATTTTCAAACAACTTTTCAACACATCTCATAAATATATCTACTTTATCATTAGAAATATATTTATTTTTTTTCAAACTGTTCAACACATCTCATAAATGTATCTACCGGTAGAGTATCACTAGATATATATTTTTTGATTTTCTTTTTCAAACTTTTCAACACATCTCATAAATGTATCTACCGGTAGATTATCACTAGAAATATATCTTTTAATTTTATTTTTCAAACTTTTCATAAATGTATATAGTTTATCACTAGAAATATATTTTTTTATTTTCTTTTTCAATCTTTTCAACACATCTCATAAATGTATCTAGTTTATCATTAGAAATATATTTTTTAAATTTTCAAACTGTTCAACACATCTCATAAATGTATCTACCGGTAGAGTATCACTAGAAATATATTTTTTGATTTTCTTTTTCAAACTTTTCATAAATGTATATAGTTTATCATTAGAAATATTTTTTTCTTATTTTCTTGTTCAAACTTTTCAACACATTTCATAAATGAATATAGTTTATCATTAGAAATATATTTTTTAAATTTTCTTTTCCAAATTTTCAACACATTTCATAAATGTATATAGTTTATCACTAGAAATATATCTTTTCATTTTCTTGTTCAAACTTTTCAACACATTTCATAAATGTATATAGTTTATCATTAGAAATATTTTTTTTTTATTTTCAAAGTTTTGAACACATTTCATAAGTGTATATAGTTTATCAATAGAAATTTATTTTTTTGATTTTCAAACAACTTTTCAACACATCTCATAAATGTATCTACCAGTAGTTTATCATTAGAAATATATTTTTTATTTTCTTTTTCAATCTTTTCAACACATCTCATAAATGTATTTAGTTTATCATTAGAAATATATATTTTTTATTTTCAAATTGTTCAACACATCTCATAAATGTATCTACCAGTAGAGTATCACTAGAAATATATTTTTATTTTCTTTTTCAAACGTTTCAACACATAAATTGATTGTCAAATTATTAGAAATATATTTTTTGATTTTCTTTTTCAAAATTCCAACACATCTCATAAATGTATCTACCGGTAGATTATCACTAGAAATATATCTTTTCATTTTCTTTTTCAAACATTTCAATACATTTCATAAATGTATATAGTTTATCATTATAAATATTTTTTTTTATTTTTAAAGTTTTGAACACATTTCATAAGTGTATATAGTTTATCAATAGAAATTAATTTTTTGTTTTATTTTGTGAAATTTTTCAACACATTTCATAAATATATCTAGTTTTTATCATTAGAAATATATTTTTTTGATTTTCAAACAACTTTTCAACACATCTCATAAATGTATCTACCAGTAGTTTATCATTGGAAATATATTTTTTATTTTCTTTTTCAATCTTTTCAACACATCTCATAAATGTATTTAGTTTATCATTAGAAATATTTATTTTTTATTTTCAAACTGTTCAACACATCTCATAAATGTATCTACTGGTAGAGTATCACTAGAAATATATTTTTTTATTTTCTTTTTCAAACTTTTCAACACATCTCATAAATGTATCTACTGGTAGATTATCACTAGAAATATATCTTTTCATTTTCTTTTTCAAACTTTTCATAAATGTATATAGTTTATCACTAGAAATATATTTTTTTATTTTCTTTTCCAAATTTTCAACACATTTCATAAATGTATATAGTTTATCACTAGAAATATATCTTTTCATTTTTTTTTTCAAACTTTTCAACACATCTCATAAATGTATCTACAGGTAGATTATCACTAGAAATATATCTTTTCATTTTCTTGTTCAAACTTTTCAACACATTTCATAAATGAATATAGTTTATCATTAGAAATAAATTTTTTAAATTTTCTTGTTCAAACTTTTCAACATACTGGGTATTTCATAAATGTATCTAGGTTATCATTAGAAATATATTTTTTGATTTTCTTTTCCAAATTTTCAACACATTTCATAAATGTATCTAGTTTTTATCATTAGAAATATATTTTTTGATTTTCAAACAACTTTTCAACACATCTCATAAATGTATCTACCGGTAGTTTATCATTAGAAATATATTTTTTTATTTTCTTTTTCAATCTTTTCAACACATCTCATAAATGTATCTAGTTTATCATTAGAAATATATTTTTTAAATTTTCAAACTGTTCAACACATCTCATAAATGTATCTACCGGTAGAGTATCACTAGAAATATATTTTTTGATTTTCTTTTTCAAACTTTTCATAAATGTATATAGTTTATCACTAGAAATATATTTTTTTATTTTCTTTTCCAAATTTTCAACACATTTCATAAATGTATATAGTTTATCATTAGAAATATATCTTTTCATTTTCTAGTTCAAACTTTTCAACACATTTCATAAATGAATATAGTTTATCATTAGAAATAAATTTTTTAAATTTTCTTGTTCAAACTTTTCAACATACTGGGTATTTCATAAATGTATATAGTTTATCACTAGAAATATATTTTTTGAAATTTTTCAACACATTTCATAAATGTATCTAGTTTTTATCATTAGAAATATATTTTTTTGATTTTCAAACAACTTTTCAACACATCTCATAAATGTATCTACCAGTAGTTTATCATTAGAAATATATTTTTTATTTTCTTTTTCAATCTTTTCAACACATCTCATAAATGTATTTAGTTTATCATTAGAAATATATTTTTTTTATTTTCAAATTGTTCAACACATCTCATAAATGTATCTACTAGTAGAGTATCACTAGAAATATATTTTTTCGATTTTCTTTTTCAAACTTTTCAACACATCTCATTAATGTATCTACTGGTAGATTATCACTAGAAATATATCTTTTCATTATCTTTTTCAAACTTTTCATAAATCATTAGAAATATTTTTTTTTTGATTTTCAACACATTTCATAAATCTATCTACCAGTAGAGTATCACTAGAAATATATTTTTTATTTTCTTTTTCAAACGTTTCAACACATAAATTGATTGTCAAATTATTAGAAATATATTTTTTGATTTTCTTTTTCAAAATTCCAACACATCTCATAAATGTATCTACCGGTAGATTATCACTAGAAATATATCTTTTCATTTTCTTTTTCAAACTTTTCAATACATTTCATAAATGTATATAGTTTATCATTATAAATATTTTTTTTTATTTTTAAAGTTTTGAACACATTTCATAAGTGTATATAGTTTATCAATAGAAATTAATTTTTTTTTTTTTTTGGTGAAATTTTTCAACACATTTCATAAATATATCTAGTTTTTATCATTAGAAATATATTTTTTTGATTTTCAAACAACTTTTCAACACATCTCATAAATGTATCTACCGGTAGTTTATCATTAGAAATATATTTTTTTATTTTCTTTTTCAATCTTTTCAACACATCTCATAAATGTATCTAGTTTATCATTAGAAATATATATTTTTTACTTTCAAACTGTTCAACACATCTCATAAATGTATCTACCGGTAGAGTATCACTAGAAATATATTTTTTGATTTTCTTTTTCAAACTTTTCATAAATGTATATAGTTTATCACTAGAAATATATTTTTTTATTTTCTTTTCCAAATTTTCAACACATTTCATAAATGTATATAGTTTATCATTAGAAATATATCTTTTCATTTTCTAGTTCAAACTTTTCAACACATTTCATAAATGAATATAGTTTATCATTAGAAATAAATTTTTTAAATTTTCTTGTTCAAACTTTTCAACATACTGGGTATTTCATAAATGTATATAGTTTATCACTAGAAATATATTTTTTGAAATTTTTCAACACATTTCATAAATGTATCTAGTTTTTATCATTAGAAATATATTTTTTTGATTTTCAAACAACTTTTCAACACATCTCATAAATGTATCTACCAGTAGTTTATCATTAGAAATATATTTTTTATTTTCTTTTTCAATCTTTTCAACACATCTCATAAATGTATTTAGTTTATCATTAGAAATATATTTTTTTTATTTTCAAATTGTTCAACACATCTCATAAATGTATCTACTAGTAGAGTATCACTAGAAATATATTTTTTCGATTTTCTTTTTCAAACTTTTCAACACATCTCATTAATGTATCTACTGGTAGATTATCACTAGAAATATATCTTTTCATTATCTTTTTCAAACTTTTCATAAATCATTAGAAATATTTTTTTTTTGATTTTCAACACATTTCATAAATCTATCTACCAGTAGAGTATCACTAGAAATATATTTTTTATTTTCTTTTTCAAACGTTTCAACACATAAATTGATTGTCAAATTATTAGAAATATATTTTTTGATTTTCTTTTTCAAAATTCCAACACATCTCATAAATGTATCTACCGGTAGATTATCACTAGAAATATATCTTTTCATTTTCTTTTTCAAACTTTTCAATACATTTCATAAATGTATATAGTTTATCATTATAAATATTTTTTTTTATTTTTAAAGTTTTGAACACATTTCATAAGTGTATATAGTTTATCAATAGAAATTAATTTTTTTTTTTTTTTGGTGAAATTTTTCAACACATTTCATAAATATATCTAGTTTTTATCATTAGAAATATATTTTTTGATTTTCAAACAACTTTTCAACACATCTCATAAATGTATCTACTGGTAGTTTATCATTAGAAATATATTTTTTTATTTTCTTTTTCAATCTTTTCAACACATCTCATAAATGTATCTAGTTTATCATTAGAAATATATTTTTTAAATTTTCAAACTGTTCAACACATCTCATAAATGTATCTACCGGTAGAGTATCACTAGAAATATATTTTTTGATTTTCTTTTTCAAACTTTTCATAAATGTATATAGTTTATCACTAGAAATATATTTTTTTATTTTCTTTTCCAAATTTTCAACACATTTCATAAATGTATATAGTTTATCATTAGAAATATATCTTTTCATTTTCTAGTTCAAACTTTTCAACACATTTCATAAATGAATATAGTTTATCATTAGAAATAAATTTTTTAAATTTTCTTGTTCAAACTTTTCAACATACTGGGTATTTCATAAATGTATATAGTTTATCACTAGAAATATATTTTTTGAAATTTTTCAACACATTTCATAAATGTATCTAGTTTTTATCATTAGAAATATATTTTTTTGATTTTCAAACAACTTTTCAACACATCTCATAAATGTATCTACCAGTAGTTTATCATTAGAAATATATTTTTTATTTTCTTTTTCAATCTTTTCAACACATCTCATAAATGTATTTAGTTTATCATTAGAAATATATTTTTTTTATTTTCAAATTGTTCAACACATCTCATAAATGTATCTACTAGTAGAGTATCACTAGAAATATATTTTTTCGATTTTCTTTTTCAAACTTTTCAACACATCTCATTAATGTATCTACTGGTAGATTATCACTAGAAATATATCTTTTCATTATCTTTTTCAAACTTTTCATAAATCATTAGAAATATTTTTTTTTTGATTTTCAACACATTTCATAAATCTATCTACCAGTAGAGTATCACTAGAAATATATTTTTTATTTTCTTTTTCAAACGTTTCAACACATAAATTGATTGTAAAATTATTAGAAATATATTTTTTGATTTTCTTTTTCAAAATTCCAACACATCTCATAAATGTATCTACCGGTAGATTATCACTAGAAATATATCTTTTCATTTTCTTTTTCAAACTTTTCAATACATTTCATAAATGTATATAGTTTATCATTATAAATATTTTTTTTTATTTTTAAAGTTTTGAACACATTTCATAAGTGTATATAGTTTATCAATAGAAATTAATTTTTTTTTTTTTTGGTGAAATTTTTCAACACATTTCATAAATATATCTAGTTTTTATCATTAGAAATATATTTTTTTGATTTTCAAACAACTTTTCAACACATCTCATAAATGTATCTACCAGTAGTTTATCATTAGAAATATATTTTTTATTTTCTTTTTCAATCTTTTCAACACATCTCATAAATGTATTTAGTTTATCATTAGAAATATATTTTTTTTATTTTCAAATTGTTCAACACATCTCATAAATGTATCTACTAGTAGAGTATCACTAGAAATATATTTTTTCGATTTTCTTTTTCAAACTTTTCAACACATCTCATTAATGTATCTACTGGTAGATTATCACTAGAAATATATCTTTTCATTATCTTTTTCAAACTTTTCATAAATCATTAGAAATATTTTTTTTTTGATTTTCAACACATTTCATAAATCTATCTACCAGTAGAGTATCACTAGAAATATATTTTTTATTTTCTTTTTCAAACGTTTCAACACATAAATTGATTGTCAAATTATTAGAAATATATTTTTTGATTTTCTTTTTCAAAATTCCAACACATCTCATAAATGTATCTACCGGTAGATTATCACTAGAAATATATCTTTTCATTTTCTTTTTCAAACTTTTCAATACATTTCATAAATGTATATAGTTTATCATTATAAATATTTTTTTTTATTTTTAAAGTTTTGAACACATTTCATAAGTGTATATAGTTTATCAATAGAAATTAAATTTTTTTTTTTTTTGGTGAAATTTTTCAACACATTTCATAAATATATCTAGTTTTTATCATTAGAAATATATTTTTTTGATTTTCAAACAACTTTTCAACACATCTCATAAATGTATCTACCGGTAGTTTATCATTAGAAATATATTTTTTTATTTTCTTTTTCAATCTTTTCAACACATCTCATAAATGTATCTAGTTTATCATTAGAAATATATATTTTTTACTTTCAAACTGTTCAACACATCTCATAAATGTATCTACTGGTAGATTATCACTAGAAATATATCTTTTCATTTTCTTGTTCAAACTTTTCAACACATTTCATAAATGTATATAGTTTATCATTAGAAATATATCTTTTCATTTTCTAGTTCAAACTTTTCAACACATTTCATAAATGAATATAGTTTATCATTAGAAATAAATTTTTTAAATTTTCTTGTTCAAACTTTTCAACATACTGGGTATTTCATAAATGTATCTAGGTTATCATTAGAAATATATTTTTTGATTTTCTTTTCCAAATTTTCAACACATTTCATAAATGTATCTAGTTTTTATCATTAGAAATATATTTTTTGATTTTCAAACAACTTTTCAACACATCTCATAAATGTATCTACCGGTAGTTTATCATTAGAAATATATTTTTTTATTTTCTTTTTCAATCTTTTCAACACATCTCATAAATGTATCTAGTTTATCATTAGAAATATATTTTTTAAATTTTCAAACTGTTCAACACATCTCATAAATGTATCTACCGGTAGAGTATCACTAGAAATATATTTTTTGATTTTCTTTTTCAAACTTTTCATAAATGTATATAGTTTATCACTAGAAATATATTTTTTTATTTTCTTTTCCAAATTTTCAACACATTTCATAAATGTATATAGTTTATCATTAGAAATATATCTTTTCATTTTCTAGTTCAAACTTTTCAACACATTTCATAAATGAATATAGTTTATCATTAGAAATAAATTTTTTAAATTTTCTTGTTCAAACTTTTCAACATACTGGGTATTTCATAAATGTATATAGTTTATCACTAGAAATATATTTTTTGAAATTTTTCAACACATTTCATAAATGTATCTAGTTTTTATCATTAGAAATATATTTTTTTGATTTTCAAACAACTTTTCAACACATCTCATAAATGTATCTACCAGTAGTTTATCATTAGAAATATATTTTTTATTTTCTTTTTCAATCTTTTCAACACATCTCATAAATGTATTTAGTTTATCATTAGAAATATATTTTTTTTATTTTCAAATTGTTCAACACATCTCATAAATGTATCTACTAGTAGAGTATCACTAGAAATATATTTTTTCGATTTTCTTTTTCAAACTTTTCAACACATCTCATTAATGTATCTACTGGTAGATTATCACTAGAAATATATCTTTTCATTATCTTTTTCAAACTTTTCATAAATCATTAGAAATATTTTTTTTTTGATTTTCAACACATTTCATAAATCTATCTACCAGTAGAGTATCACTAGAAATATATTTTTTATTTTCTTTTTCAAACGTTTCAACACATAAATTGATTGTCAAATTATTAGAAATATATTTTTTGATTTTCTTTTTCAAAATTCCAACACATCTCATAAATGTATCTACCGGTAGATTATCACTAGAAATATATCTTTTCATTTTCTTTTTCAAACTTTTCAATACATTTCATAAATGTATATAGTTTATCATTATAAATATTTTTTTTTATTTTTAAAGTTTTGAACACATTTCATAAGTGTATATAGTTTATCAATAGAAATTAATTTTTTTTTTTTTTTGGTGAAATTTTTCAACACATTTCATAAATATATCTAGTTTTTATCATTAGAAATATATATTTTTGATTTTCAAACAACTTTTCAACACATCTCATAAATGTATCTACCGGTAGTTTATCATTAGAAATATATTTTTTTATTTTCTTTTTCAATCTTTTCAACACATCTCATAAATGTATCTAGTTTATCATTAGAAATATATATTTTTTACTTTCAAACTGTTCAACACATCTCATAAATGTATCTACTGGTAGATTATCACTAGAAATATATCTTTTCATTTTCTTGTTCAAACTTTTCAACACATTTCATAAATGTATATAGTTTATCATTAGAAATATATCTTTTCATTTTCTAGTTCAAACTTTTCAACACATTTCATAAATGAATATAGTTTATCATTAGAAATAAATTTTTTAAATTTTCTTGTTCAAACTTTTCAACATACTGGGTATTTCATAAATGTATATAGTTTATCACTAGAAATATATTTTTTTATTTTCTTTTCCAAATTTTCAACACATTTCATAAATGTATCTAGTTTTTATCATTAGAAATATATTTTTTTAATTTTCAAACAACTTTTCAACACATCTCATAAATATATCTACTTTATCATTAGAAATATATTTTTTTTTTTTCAAACTGTTCAACACATCTCATAAATGTATCTACCGGTAGATTATCACTAGAAATATATCTTTTAATTTTATTTTTCAAACTTTTCATAAATGTATATAGTTTATCACTAGAAATATATTTTTTTATTTTCTTTTTCAATCTTTTCAACACATCTCATAAATGTATCTAGTTTATCATTAGAAATATATCTTTTAAATTTTCAAACTGTTCAACACATCTCATAAATGTATCTACCGGTAGAGTATCACTAGAAATATATTTTTTGATTTTCTTTTTCAAACTTTTCATAAATGTATATAGTTTATCATTAGAAATATTTTTTTCTTATTTTCTTGTTCAAACTTTTCAACACATTTCATAAATGAATATAGTTTATCATTAGAAATATATTTTTAAAATGTTCTTTTCCAAATTTTCAACACATTTCATAAATGTATATAGTTTATCACTAGAAATATATCTTTTCATTTTCTTGTTCAAACTTTTCAACACATTTCATAAATGTATATAGTTTATCATTAGAAATATATTTTTTTGATTTTCAAACAACTTTTCAACACATCTCATAAATGTATCTACCAGTAGTTTATCATTGGAAATATATTTTTTATTTTCTTTTTCAATCTTTTCAACACATCTCATAAATGTATTTAGTTTATCATTAGAAATATTTATTTTTTATTTTCAAACTGTTCAACACATCTCATAAATGTATCTACTGGTAGAGTATCACTAGAAATATATTTGTTTATTTTCTTTTTCAAACTTTTCAACACATCTCATAAATGTATCTACTGGTAGATTATCACTAGAAATATATCTTTTCATTTTCTTTTTCAAACTTTTCATAAATGTATATAGTTTATCACTAGAAATATATTTTTTTATTTTCTTTTTCAATCTTTTCAACACATCTCATAAATGTATCTAGTTTATCATTAGAAATATATTTTTTAAATTTTCAAACTGTTCAACACATCTCATAAATGTATCTACCGGTAGAGTATCACTAGAAATATATTTTTTGATTTTCTTTTTCAAACTTTTCATAAATGTATATAGTTTATCATTAGAAATATTTTTTTTTTTTTTTCTTGTTCAAACTTTTCAACACATTTCATAAATGAATATAGTTTATCATTAGAAATATATTTTTAAAATGTTCTTTTCCAAATTTTCAACACATTTCATAAATGTATATAGTTTATCACTAGAAATATATCTTTTCATTTTCTTGTTCAAACTTTTCAACACATTTCATAAATGTATATAGTTTATCATTAGAAATATATTTTTTTGATTTTCAAACAACTTTTCAACACATCTCATAAATGTATCTACCAGTAGTTTATCATTGGAAATATATTTTTTATTTTCTTTTTCAATCTTTTCAACACATCTCATAAATGTATTTAGTTTATCATTAGAAATATTTATTTTTTATTTTCAAACTGTTCAACACATCTCATAAATGTATCTACTGGTAGAGTATCACTAGAAATATATTTGTTTATTTTCTTTTTCAAACTTTTCAACACATCTCATAAATGTATCTACTGGTAGATTATCACTAGAAATATATCTTTTCATTTTCTTTTTCAAACTTTTCATAAATGTATATAGTTTATCACTAGAAATATATTTTTTTATTTTCTTTTCCAAATTTTCAACACATTTCATAAATGTATATAGTTTATCATTAGAAATATATCTTTTCATTTTTTTTTTCAAACTTTTCAACACATCTCATAAATGTATCTACAGGTAGATTATCACTAGAAATATATCTTTTCATTTTCTTGTTCAAACTTTTCAACACATTTCATAAATGAATATAGTTTATCATTAGAAATAAATTTTTTAAATTTTCTTGTTCAAACTTTTCAACATACTGGGTATTTCATAAATGTATCTAGGTTATCATTAGAAATATATTTTTTGATTTTCTTTTCCAAATTTTCAACACATTTCATAAATGTATCTAGTTTTTATCATTAGAAATATATTTTTTTGATTTTCAAACAACTTTTCAACACATCTCATAAATGTATCTACCGGTAGTTTATCATTAGAAATATATTTTTTTATTTTCTTTTTCAATCTTTTCAACACATCTCATAAATGTATCTAGTTTATCATTAGAAATATATTTTAAAAATTTTCAAACTGTTCAACACATCTCATAAATGTATCTACCGGTAGAGTATCACTAGAAATATATTTTTTGATTTTCTTTTTCAAACTTTTCATAAATGTATATAGTTTATCACTAGAAATATATTTTTTTATTTTCTTTTCCAAATTTTCAACACATTTCATAAATGTATATAGTTTATCATTAGAAATATATCTTTTCATTTTCTAGTTCAAACTTTTCAACACATTTCATAAATGAATATAGTTTATCATTTGAAATAAATTTTTTAAATTTTCTTGTTCAAACTTTTCAACATACTGGGTATTTCATAAATGTATATAGTTTATCACTAGAAATATATTTTTTTATTTTCTTTTCCAAATTTTCAACACATTTCATAAATGTATCTAGTTTTTATCATTAGAAATATATTTTTAAAATTTTCAAACAACTTTTCAACACATCTCATAAATATATCTACTTTATCATTAGAAATATATTTATTTTTTTTCAAACTGTTCAACACATCTCATAAATGTATCTACCGGTAGAGTATCACTAGATATATATTTTTTGATTTTCTTTTTCAAACTTTTCAACACATCTCATAAATGTATCTACCGGTAGATTATCACTAGAAATATATCTTTTAATATTATTTTTCAAACTTTTCATAAATGTATATAGTTTATCACTAGAATATATTTTTTTATTTTCTTTTTCAATCTTTTCAACACATCTCATAAATGTATCTAGTTTATCATTAGAAATATATTTTTTAAATTTTCAAACTGTTCAACACATCTCATAAATGTATCTACCGGTAGAGTATCACTAGAAATATATTTTTTGATTTTCTTTTTCAAACTTTTCATAAATGTATATAGTTTATCATTAGAAATATTTTTTTCTTATTTTCTTGTTCAAACTTTTCAACACATTTCATAAATGAATATAGTTTATCATTAGAAATATATTTTTTAAATTTTCTTTTCCAAATTTTCAACACATTTCATAAATGTATATAGTTTATCACTAGAAATATATCTTTTCATTTTCTTGTTCAAACTTTTCAACACATTTCATAAATGTATATAGTTTATCATTAGAAATATTTTTTTTTATTTTCAAAGTTTTGAACACATTTCATAAGTGTATATAGTTTATCAATAGAAATTTATTTTTTTGATTTTCAAACAACTTTTCAACACATCTCATAAATACCAGTAGTTTATCATTAGAAATATATTTTTTATTTTCTTTTTCAATCTTTTCAACACATCTCATAAATGTATTTAGTTTATCATTAGAAATATATATTTTTTATTTTCAAATTGTTCAACACATCTCATAAATGTATCTACCAGTAGAGTATCACTAGAAATATATTTTTATTTTCTTTTTCAAACGTTTCAACACATAAATTGATTGTCAAATTATTAGAAATATATTTTTTGATTTTCTTTTTCAAAATTCCAACACATCTCATAAATGTATCTACCGGTAGATTATCACTAGAAATATATCTTTTCATTTTCTTTTTCAAACATTTCAATACATTTCATAAATGTATATAGTTTATCATTATAAATATTTTTTTTTATTTTTAAAGTTTTGAACACATTTCATAAGTGTATATAGTTTATCAATAGAAATTAATTTTTTGTTTTATTTTGTGAAATTTTTCAACACATTTCATAAATATATCTAGTTTTTATCATTAGAAATATATTTTTTTGATTTTCAAACAACTTTTCAACACATCTCATAAATGTATCTACCAGTAGTTTATCATTGGAAATATATTTTTTATTTTCTTTTTCAATCTTTTCAACACATCTCATAAATGTATTTAGTTTATCATTAGAAATATTTATTTTTTATTTTCAAACTGTTCAACACATCTCATAAATGTATCTACTGGTAGAGTATCACTAGAAATATATTTTTTTATTTTCTTTTTCAAACTTTTCAACACATCTCATAAATGTATCTACTGGTAGATTATCACTAGAAATATATCTTTTCATTTTCTTTTTCAAACTTTTCATAAATGTATATAGTTTATCACTAGAAATATATTTTTTTATTTTCTTTTCCAAATTTTCAACACATTTCATAAATGTATATAGTTTATCATTAGAAATATATCTTTTCATTTTTTTTTTCAAACTTTTCAACACATCTCATAAATGTATCTACAGGTAGATTATCACTAGAAATATATCTTTTCATTTTCTTGTTCAAACTTTTCAACACATTTCATAAATGAATATAGTTTATCATTAGAAATAAATTTTTTAAATTTTCTTGTTCAAACTTTTCAACATACTGGGTATTTCATAAATGTATCTAGGTTATCATTAGAAATATATTTTTTGATTTTCTTTTCCAAATTTTCAACACATTTCATAAATGTATCTAGTTTTTATCATTAGAAATATATTTTTTTGATTTTCAAACAACTTTTCAACACATCTCATAAATGTATCTACCGGTAGTTTATCATTAGAAATATATTTTTTTATTTTCTTTTTCAATCTTTTCAACACATCTCATAAATGTATCTAGTTTATCATTAGAAATATATTTTTTAAATTTTCAAACTGTTCAACACATCTCATAAATGTATCTACCGGTAGAGTATCACTAGAAATATATTTTTTGATTTTCTTTTTCAAACTTTTCATAAATGTATATAGTTTATCATTAGAAATATTTTTTTCTTATTTTCTTGTTCAAACTTTTCAACACATTTCATAAATGAATATAGTTTATCATTAGAAATATATTTTTTAAATTTTCTTGTTCAAACTTTTCAACACATTTCATAAATGTATATAGTTTATCATTAGAAATATTTTTTTTTTATTTTCAAAGTTTTGAACACATTTCATAAGTGTATATAGTTTATCAATAGAAATTTATTTTTTTGATTTTCAAACAACTTTTCAACACATCTCATAAATGTTATCTACCAGTAGTTTATCATTAGAAATATATTTTTTAATTTCTTTTTCAATCTTTTCAACACATCTCATAAATGTATTTAGTTTATCATTAGAAATACATATTTTTTATTTTCAAATTGTTCAACACATCTCATAAATGTATCTACTGGTAGAGTATCACTAGAAATATATTTTTTTATTTTCTTTTCCAAATTTTCAACACATTTCATAAATGTATATAGTTTATCATTAGAAATAAATTTTTTAAATTTTCTTGTTCAAACTTTTCAACATACTGGGTATTTCATAAATGTATATAGTTTATCACTAGAAATATATTTTTTGATTTTCTTTTCCAAATTTTCAACACATTTCATAAATGTATCTAGTTTTTATCATTAGAAATATATTTTTTTAATTTTCAAACAACTTTTCAACACATCTCATAAATGTATCTAGTTTATCATTAGAAATATATTTTTTTTTTTCAAACTGTTCAACACATCTCATAAATGTATCTACCGGTAGAGTATCACTAGATATATATTTTTTGATTTTCTTTTTTAAACTTTTCAACACATCTCATAAATGTATCTACCGGTAGATTATCACTAGAAATATATCTTTTAATTTCCTTTTTCAAACTTTTCATAAATGTATATAGTTTATCCTTAGAAATATTTTTTTCTTATTTTCTTGTTCAAACTTTTCAACACATTTCATAAATGAATATAGTTTATCATTAGAAATATATTTTTTAAATTTTCTTGTTCAAACTTTTCAACATTCTGGGTGTTTCATAAATGTATATAGTTTATCACTAGAAATATATTTTTTTATTTTCTTTTCCAAATTTTCAACACATTTCATAAATGTATCTAGTGTATCATTAGAAATATATTTTTTTTTAAATTCAAACTTTTCAACACATCTCATAAATGTATCTACCGGTAGTTTATCATTAGAAATATTTTTTTTATTTTCAAAATTTTGAACCCATTTCTTTCATAAGTGTATATAGTTTATCAATAGAAATTAATTTTTTTATTTTCTTTTTGAAATTTTTCCACACATTTCATAAATGTATCTAGTTTTTATCATTAGAAATATATTTTTTTGATTTTCAAACAACTTTTCAACACATCTCATAAATGTATCTACCGGTAGTTTATCATTAGAAATATATTTTTTTTATTTTCTTTTTCAATCTAATCAACACATCTCATAAATGTATCTAGTTTATCATTAGAAATATATTTTTTTAATTTTCATACTGTTCAACACATCTCATAAATGTATCTACCGGTAGAGTATCACTAGAAATATATTTTTTGATTTTCTTTTTCAAACTTCTCAACACATCTCATAAATGTTTCTACCGGTAGATTATCACTAGAAATATATCTTTTCATTTTCTTTTTCAAACTTTTCATAAATGTATATAGTTTATCATTAGAAATAATTTTTTCTTATTTTCTTGTTCAAACTTTTCAACACATTTCATAAATGAATATAGTTTATCATTAGAAATATATTTTTTAAATTTTCTTGTTCAAACTTTTCAACATATTTCATAAATGTATCTAGTTAATCATTAGAAATATATTTTTTAATTTTCATTTCCAAACTTTTCAACACATTTCATAAATGTATCTAGTTTATCACTAGAAATATATTTTTGTGTTTTTGAAACTTTTCAACACATTTCAGCAATGTATCTAGTTTATCATTAGAAATATATTTTTTTATTTTCTTTTTCAAACTTTTCAACACATCTCATAAATGTATCTACCAGTAGAGTATCACTAGAAATATATTTTTTAATTTTCTTTTTCAAACGTTTCAACACATCTCATAAATTGATTGTCAAATTATTAGAAATATATTTTTTTATTTTCTTTTTCAAACTTCTCAACACATCTCATAAACGTATTTACCGGTAGATTATCACTAGAAATATATCTTTTCATTTTCTTTTTCAAACTTTTCATAAATGTATATAGTTTATCATTAGAAATATTTTTTTCTTATTTTCTTGTTCAAACTTTTCAACACATTTCATAAATGAATATAGTTTATCATTAGAAATAATTTTTTAAATTTTCTTGTTCAAAATTTTCAACATACTGGGTATTTCATAAATGTATATAGTTTATCACTAGAAACATATTTTTTTATTTTCTTTTCCAAATTTTCAACACATTTCATAAATGTATCTAGTTTTTATCATTAGAAATATTTTTTTTTTATTTTCAAACAACTTTTCAACACATCTCATAAATGTATCTAGTTTATCATTAGAAATATATTTTTTTTTCCAAACTGTTCAACACATCTATTAAATGTATCTACCGGTAGAGTATCACTAGATATATATTTTTTTGATTTTCTTTTTCAAACTTTTCAACACATCTCATGGGGTGCAAAGGGAACGCATTGCTCTAGGCGGACCCAGGGTTAGCAGATAACCAAGATCCCAAATGTACCTCCACGTGGTGCACCCTGGAAACAGAAATACAGCAGCTCGTGCTGATTCTGGCCAAATCATTTGGGGATCGTGTCCGAGAATGTGGAGGGAGCAGATGGAAAGAGATTTGACTGCACAAGAGACAGACAATATCTCCGACACCACCAGCATCACCACATATAGCAACACTGTCGACATACAGTGAAGCTAGTCAGTCCAGTCCGAACATTGGAGGGGCGGCCAATGTAAAATGCACGTAAAGGTAAATGCATGGCGAGAGACAAATATGTTTCACACGGAGTACAATGAAACAATGAAAGGGCAGAACAGCGCTAGAGGGCAGCGCGAACTGCAAATAGAAAGTGAAAAGTCCCTAGGAAAGGGAACTACAAGCTCCGTCAGCTCGAGACGGGCTTCTAGTTACCAGAATTCCTAACAGGCAGAGACCCAGACCCATCCATCGGCGTTTGGTAAAGCAAAAGACCTAACCCAACTCTAATGTCGAGCCTTCCTAAACCGGAAATATGCTTGCAAAGAGAAAGGGTTCTGTACCCGATGGGTGTAGGCAAGAAAGGGACAACGATGGCAGTCCTGGCCCAACTCTACTGTCAAGGTTTCCTATACCGGAAGTAACTTGCAGAGAGAAAGGGTTCTGTACTCGATTCTGTGCTCAGGCACAAAAGGGACAACGATTTAGCCCTGGCCCAACTCTACTGTCAGGTTTTCCTACACCGGAAATACACTTGAAGAGAGAAAGGGTTCAGTACCTGATGGGCTCAGGCGCTATTGGGACAAGGACGCTCAGCTCGAGAACGCCTTGCTCTCAAACGCGTGGTGTGAGACTCGAACTTGGACAAGGGGTACACGATGTCGGTGAATGACACCTCGGCTAAGAGGGCGAAAGAGCCAGGGTCCAACTCCTCTGTTGAGTTCTTCCCCTTAAGGAACCAGGCTCACGGATGAGAAACGGTTCAGTACCCAATGGGCACAGGCACAGCACGTCCAATTACACGAGACAAGTTCATAGACAGTGGAACACCTCGTTTGAGTCAGACTAAGAGCAAGAAAATAGTCTGGGCGAAGAGTCTCCACTACGCGTGCCTGGAGACAGATATAGAGGCTGTCACAGGCTAAGGGTAGCCCACCCGAATTGTCAAGGCATGCCGAAATCGGATGTGCTAGGCCTACAAGGCGCATAACGGTGGCACAACGTAATCACGCTCCCGGCGGAAATCGCACGGATATCCGTGATGGTTACAATGGAGCGAACGAAAAACAAACAACACATCTCATAAATGTATCTACCGGTAGATTATCACTAGAAATATATCTTTTCATTTTCTTTTTCAAACTTTTCATAAATGTATATAGTTTATCATTAGAAATATTTTTTTCTTATTTTCTTGTTCAAACTTTTCAACACATTTCATAAATGAATATAGTTTATCATTAGAAATATATTTTTTTAATTTTCTTGTTCAAACTTTTCAACATACTGGGTGTTTCATAAATGTATATATTTTATCACTAGAAATATATTTTTTTATTTTCTTTTCCAAATTTTCAACACATTTCATAAATGTATCTAGTGTATCATTAGAAATATATTTTTTTTTAAATTCAAACTTTTCAACACATCTCATAAATGTATCTACCGGTAGTTTATCATTAGAAATATTTTTTTTATTTTCAAAATTTTGAACCCATTTCTTTCATAAGTGTATATAGTTTATCAATAGAAATTTATTTTTTTATTTTCTTTTTGAAATTTTTCAACACATTTCATAAATGTATCTAGTTTTTATCATTAGAAATATATTTTTTTGATTTTCAAACAACTTTTCAACACATCTCATAAATGTATCTACCGGTAGTTTATCATTAGAAATATATTTTTTTATTTTCTTTTTCAATCTAATCAACACATCTCATAAATGTATCTAGTTTATCATTAGAAATATATTTTTTGATTTTCTTTTTCAAACTTCTCAACACATCTCATAAATGTATCTACAGGTAGATTATCACTAGAAATATATCTTTTCATTTTCTTTTTCAAACGTTTCATAAATGTATATAGTTTATCATTAGAAATAATTTTTTCTTATTTTCTTGTTCCAACTTTTCAACACATTTCATAAATGAATATAGTTTATCATTAGAAATATATTTTTTAAATTTTCTTGTTCAAACTTTTCAACATATTTCATAAATGTATCTAGTTAATCACTAGAAATATATTTTTTTGTTTTTGAAACTTTTCAACACATTTCAGCAATGTATCTAGTTTATCATTAGAAATATATTTTTTGATTTTCTTTTTCAAACTTTTCAACACATCTCATAAATGTATCTACAGGTAGATTATCACTAGAAATATATCTTTTCATTTTCTTTTTCAAACGTTTCATAAATGTATATAGTTTATCATTAGAAATAATTTTTTCTTATTTTCTTGTTCCAACTTTTCAACACATTTCATAAATGAATATAGTTTATCATTAGAAATATATTTTTTAAATTTTCTTGTTCAAACTTTTCAACATATTTCATAAATGTATCTAGTTAATCACTAGAAATATATTTTTTTGTTTTTGAAACTTTTCAACACATTTCAGCAATGTATCTAGTTTATCATTAGAAATATATTTTTTTATTTTCTTTTTCAAACTTTTCAACACATCTCATAAATGTATCTACCAGTAGAGTATCACTAGAAATATATTTTTTTATTTTCTTTTTCAAACGTTTCAACACATCTCATAAATTGATTGTCAAATTATTAGAAATATATTTTTTTATTTTCTTTTTCAAACTTCTCAACACATCTCATAAATGTATTTACCGGTAGATTATCACTAGAAATATATCTTTTCATTTTCTTTTTCAAATTTTTCATAAATGTATATAGTTTATCATTAGAAATATTTTTTTCTTATTTTCTTGTTCAAACTTTTCAACACATTTCATAAATGTATATAGTTTATCATTATAAATATTTATTTTTATTTTCAAAGTTTTGAACACATTTCATAAGTGTATATAGTTTATCAATAGAAATTTATTTTTTGATTTTCTTTTTGAAATTTTTCAACACATTTCATAAATGTATCTAGTTTTTATCATTAGAAATATATTTTTTTGATTTTCAAACAACTTTTCAACACATCTCATAAATGTATCTACCGGTAGAGTATCAATAGAAATATATTTTTTATTTTCTTTTTCAATCTTTTCAACACATCTCATAAATGTATTTAGTTTATCATTAGAAATATATATTTTTTATTTTCAAACTGTTCAACACATCTCATAAATGTATCTACCGGTAGAGTATCACTAGAAATATATTTTTTTATTTTCTTTTCCAAATTTTCAACACATTTCATAAATGTATCTAGATTTTATCATTAGAAATATATTTTTTTGATTTTCAAACAACTTTTCAACACATCTCATAAATGTATCTACCGGTAGTTTATCATTAGAAATATATTTTTTTAATTTTCAAACAACTTTTCAACACATCTCATAAATGTATCTAGTTTATCATTAGAAATATATTTTTTTTATTTTCAAACTGTTCAACACATCTCATAAATGTATCTACCGGTAGAGTATCACTAGAAATATATTTTTTGATTTTCTTTTTCAAACTTTTCAACACATCTCATAAATGTATCTACCGGTAGATTATCATTAGAAATATATCTTTTCATTTTCTTTTTCAAACTTTTCATAAATGTATATAGTTTATCATTAGAAATATTTTTTTCTTATTTTCTTGTTCAAACTTTTCAACACATTTCATAAATGAATATAGTTTATCATTAGAAATATATTTTTTTAATTTTCTTGTTCAAACTTTTCAACATACTGGGTGTTTCATAAATTTATATAGTTTATCACTAGAAATATATTTTTTTTTTTTTTTTCGAAATTTTCAACACATTTCATAAATGTATATAGTTTATCATTAGAAATAAATCTTTTCATTTGCTTGTTCAAACTTTTCAACACATTTCATAAATGTATATAGCTTATCATTATAAATATTTTTTTTTTATTTTCAAAGTTTTGAACACATTTCATAAGTGTATATAGTTTATCAATAGAAATTTATTTTTTTATTTTCTTTTTGAAATTTTTCAACACATTTCATAAATGTATCTAGTTTTTATCATTTGAAATATATTTTTTTGATTTTTAAACAACTGTTCAACAAATCTCATAAATGTATCTACCGGTAGAGTATCAATAGAAATATATTTTTTTATTTTCTTTTTCAAACTTTTCAACACATCTCATAAATGTATCTACCAGTAGAGTATCACTAGAAATATATTTTTTAATTTTCTTTTTCAAACGTTTCAACACATCTCATAAATTGATTGTCAAATTATTAGAAATATATTTTTTTATTTTCTTTTTCAAACTTCTCAACACATCTCATAAATGTATCTACCGGTAGATTATCACTAGAAATATATCTTTTCATTTTCTTTTTAAAACTTTTCATAAATGTATATAGTTTATCATTAGAAATATTTTTTTCTCATTTTCTTGTTCAAACTTTTCAACACATTTCATAAATGTATATAGTTTATCATTATAAATATTTTTTTTTATTTTCAAACTTTTGAACACATTTCATAAGTGTATATAGTTTATCAATAGAAATTTATTTTTTGATGTTCTTTTTTAAAATTTTTAAACACATTTCATAAATGTATCTAGTTTTTATCATTAGAAATATATTTTTTTGATTTTCTAACAACTTTTCAACACATCTCATAAATGTATCTACCAGTAGTTTATCATTAGAAATATATTTTTTTGATTTTCTTTTTCAATCTTTTCAACACATCTCATAAATGTATTTAGTTTATCATTAGAAATATATATTTTTTATGTTCAAACTGTTCAACACATCTCATAAATGTATCTACCGGTAGAGTATCACTAGAAATATATTTTTTGATTTTCTTTTCCAAATTTTCAACACATTTCATAAATGTATCTAGTTTTTATCATTAGAAATATATTTTTTTGATTTTCATACAACTTTTCAACACATCTCATAAATGTATCTACCGGTAGTTTATCATTAGAAATATATTTTTTTGATTTTCAAACAACTTTTCAACACATCTCATAAATGTATCTAGTTTATCATTAGAAATTTTTTTTTTTATTTTCAAACTGTTCAACACATCTCATAAATGTATCTACCAGTAGAGTATCACTAGAAATATATTTTTTTATTTTCTTTTTCAAACATTTTAACACATCTCATAAATTGCTTGTCAAATTATTAGAAATATATTTTTTGATTTTCTTTTTCAAACTTCTCAACACATCTCATAAATGTATCTACCGGTAGATTATCACTAGAAATATATCTTTTCATTTTCTTTTTCAAACTTTTCATAAATGTATATAGTTTATCATTAGAAATATTTTTTTCTTATTTTCTTGTTCAAACTTTTCAACACATTTCATAAATGTATATAGTTTATCATTATAAATATTTTTTTTTATTTTCAAAGTTTTGAACACATTTCATAAGTGTATATAGTTTATCAATAGAAATTTATTTTTTGATTTTCTTTTTGAAATTTTTCAACACATTTCATAAATGTGTCTAGTTTTTATCATTAGAAATATATTTTTTTGATTTTCAAACAACTTTTCAACACATCTCATAAATGTATCTACCAGTAGTTTATCATTAGAAATATATTTTTTTGATTTTCTTTTTCAATCTTTTCAACACATCTCATAAATGTATCTAGTTTATCATTAGAAATATATTTTTTTTATTTTCAAACTGTTCAACACATCTCATAAATGTATCTACCGGTAGAGTATCACTAGAAATATATTTTTTGATTTTCTTTTTCAATCTAATCAACACATCTCATAAATGTATCTAGTTTATCATTAGAAATATATTTTTTGATTTTCTTTTTCAAACTTTTCAACACATCTCATAAATGTATCTACAGGTAGATTATCACTAGAAATATATCTTTTCATTTTCTTTTTCAAACGTTTCATAAATGTATATAGTTTATCATTAGAAATAATTTTTTCTTATTTTCTTGTTCCAACTTTTCAACACATTTCATAAATGAATATAGTTTATCATTAGAAATATATTTTTTAAATTTTCTTGTTCAAACTTTTCAACATATTTCATAAATGTATCTAGTTAATCACTAGAAATATATTTTTTTGTTTTTGAAACTTTTCAACACATTTCAGCAATGTATCTAGTTTATCATTAGAAATATATTTTTTTATTTTCTTTTTCAAACTTTTCAACACATCTCATAAATGTATCTACCAGTAGAGTATCACTAGAAATATATTTTTTTATTTTCTTTTTCAAACGTTTCAACACATCTCATAAATTGATTGTCAAATTATTAGAAATATATTTTTTTATTTTCTTTTTCAAACTTCTCAACACATCTCATAAATGTATTTACCGGTAGATTATCACTAGAAATATATCTTTTCATTTTCTTTTTCAAATGTTTCATAAATGTATATAGTTTATCATTAGAAATATTTTTTTCTTATTTTCTTGTTCAAACTTTTCAACACATTTCATAAATGTATATAGTTTATCATTATAAATATTTTTTTTTATTTTCAAACTTTTGAACACATTTCATAAGTGTATATAGTTTATCAATAGAAATTTATTTTTTGATGTTCTTTTTTAAAATTTTTAAACACATTTCATAAATGTATCTAGTTTTTATCATTAGAAATATATTTTTTTGATTTTCTAACAACTTTTCAACACATCTCATAAATGTATCTACCAGTAGTTTATCATTAGAAATATATTTTTTTGATTTTCTTTTTCAATCTTTTCAACACATCTCATAAATGTATTTAGTTTATCATTAGAAATATATATTTTTTATGTTCAAACTGTTCAACACATCTCATAAATGTATCTACCGGTAGAGTATCACTAGAAATATATTTTTTTGATTTTCAAACAACTTTTCAACACATCTCATAAATGTATCTAGTTTATCATTAGAAATTTTTTTTTTTATTTTCAAACTGTTCAACACATCTCATAAATGTATCTACCAGTAGAGTATCACTAGAAATATATTTTTTTATTTTCTTTTTCAAACATTTTAACACATCTCATAAATTGCTTGTCAAATTATTAGAAATATATTTTTTGATTTTCTTTTTCAAACTTCTCAACACATCTCATAAATGTATCTACCGGTAGATTATCACTAGAAATATATCTTTTCATTTTCTTTTTCAAACTTTTCATAAATGTATATAGTTTATCATTAGAAATATTTTTTTCTTATTTTCTTGTTCAAACTTTTCAACACATTTCATAAATGTATATAGTTTATCATTATAAATATTTTTTTTTATTTTCAAAGTTTTGAACACATTTCATAAGTGTATATAGTTTATCAATAGAAATTTATTTTTTGATTTTCTTTTTGAAATTTTTCAACACATTTCATAAATGTGTCTAGTTTTTATCATTAGAAATATATTTTTTTGATTTTCAAACAACTTTTCAACACATCTCATAAATGTATCTACCAGTAGTTTATCATTAGAAATATATTTTTTTGATTTTCTTTTTCAATCTTTTCAACACATCTCATAAATGTATCTAGTTTATCATTAGAAATATATTTTTTTTATTTTCAAACTGTTCAACACATCTCATAAATGTATCTACCGGTAGAGTATCACTAGAAATATATTTTTTGATTTTCTTTTTCAATCTAATCAACACATCTCATAAATGTATCTAGTTTATCATTAGAAATATATTTTTTGATTTTCTTTTTCAAACTTTTCAACACATCTCATAAATGTATCTACAGGTAGATTATCACTAGAAATATATCTTTTCATTTTCTTTTTCAAACGTTTCATAAATGTATATAGTTTATCATTAGAAATAATTTTTTCTTATTTTCTTGTTCCAACTTTTCAACACATTTCATAAATGAATATAGTTTATCATTAGAAATATATTTTTTAAATTTTCTTGTTCAAACTTTTCAACATATTTCATAAATGTATCTAGTTAATCACTAGAAATATATTTTTTTGTTTTTGAAACTTTTCAACACATTTCAGCAATGTATCTAGTTTATCATTAGAAATATATTTTTTTATTTTCTTTTTCAAACTTTTCAACACATCTCATAAATGTATCTACCAGTAGAGTATCACTAGAAATATATTTTTTTATTTTCTTTTTCAAACGTTTCAACACATCTCATAAATTGATTGTCAAATTATTAGAAATATATTTTTTTATTTTCTTTTTCAATCTTTTCAACACATCTCATAAATGTATCTAGTTTATCATTAGAAATATATTTTTTTTATTTTCAAACTGTTCAACACATCTCATAAATGTATCTACCGGTAGAGTATCACTAGAAATATATTTTTTGATTTTCTTTTTCAAACTTTTCAACACATCTCATAAATGTATCTACCGGTAGATTATCACTAGAAATATATCTTTTCATTTTCTTTTTCAAACTTTTCATAAATGTATATAGTTTATCATTAGAAATATTTTTTTCTTATTTTCTTGTTCAAACTTTTCAACACATTTCATAAATGAATATAGTTTATCATTAGAAATATATTTTTTTAATTTTCTTGTTCAAAATTTTCAACATACTGGGTGTTTCATAAATTTATATAGTTTATCACTAGAAATATATTTTTTAAATTTCTTTTCCAAATTTTCAACACATTTCATAAATGTATATAGTTTATCATTAGAAATATATCTTTTCATTTTCTTTTTCAAACTTTTCAACACATCTCATAAATGTATCTACAGGTAGATTATCACTAGAAATATATCTTTTCATTTTCTTGTTCAAACTTTTCAACACATTTCATAAATGTATATAGTTTATCATTATAAATATTTTTTATTTATTTTCAAAGTTTTGAACACATTTCATAAGTGTATATAGTTTATCAATAGAAATGTATTTTTTGATTTTCTTTTTCAAACTTTTCAACACATCTCATAAATGTATCTAGTTTATCATTAGAAATATATATTTTTTATTTTCAAACTTTTCAACACATCTCATAAATGTGTCTACCGGTAGTTTATCATTAGAAATATATCTTTTCATTTTCTTTTTCAAACTTTTCAACACATTTCATAAATGTATCAGTTTATCATTAGAAATATATTTTTTTTAAATTTCCAACTTTTAAACACATTTCATAAATGTATCCAGTTTATCACTAGAAATATATTTTTGATTTTCATTTCCAAACTTTTCAACACATCTCATAAATGAATCTACCGGTAGTTTATCATTAGAAATTTATTTTTTGATTTTCTTTTCCAGACTTTTCAACACATTTCATAAACTAGTTTAACATTAGAAATATATTTTTTTATTTTTTTTTCCAAACCTTTCAACATATTTCATAAATGTATATAGTTTATCATTAGAAATATTTATTTTTATTTTCTTGTTCAAACTTTTCAACACATTTCATAAATGTATCTAGTTTTTATCATTAGAAATATATTTTTTTGATTTTCAAACAACTTTTCAACACATCTCATAAATGTATCTACCAGTAGTTTATCATTAGAAATATATTTTTTGATTTTCTTTTTCAAACTTTTCAACACATCTCATAAATGTATCTAGTTTATCATTAGAAATATATATTTTTTATTTTCAAACTTTTCAACACATCTCATAAATGTATCTACCGGTAGATTATCACTAGAAATATATCTTTTCATTTTCTTTTTCAAACTTTTCATAAATGTATATAGTTTATCATTAGAAATATTTTTTTCTTATTTTCTTGTTCAAACTTTTCAACACATTTCATAAATGAATATAGTTTATCATTAGAAATATATTTTTTTAATTTTCTTGTTCAAAATTTTCAACATACTGGGTGTTTCATAAATTTATATAGTTTATCACTAGAAATATATTTTTTAAATTTCTTTTCCAAATTTTCAACACATTTCATAAATGTATATAGTTTATCATTAGAAATATATCTTTTCATTTTCTTTTTCAAACTTTTCAACACATCTCATAAATGTATCTACAGGTAGATTATCACTAGAAATATATCTTTTCATTTTCTTGTTCAAACTTTTCAACACATTTCATAAATGTATATAGTTTATCATTATAAATATTTTTTATTTATTTTCAAAGTTTTGAACACATTTCATAAGTGTATATAGTTTATCAATAGAAATGTATTTTTTGATTTTCTTTTTCAAACTTTTCAACACATCTCATAAATGTATCTAGTTTATCATTAGAAATATATATTTTTTATTTTCAAACTTTTCAACACATCTCATAAATGTGTCTACCTGTAGTTTATCATTAGAAATATATCTTTTCATTTTCTTTTTCAAACTTTTCAACACATTTCATAAATGTATCAGTTTATCATTAGAAATATATTTTTTTTAAATTTCCAACTTTTAAACACATTTCATAAATGTATCCAGTTTATCACTAGAAATATATTTTTGATTTTCATTTCCAAACTTTTCAACACATCTCATAAATGAATCTACCAGTAGTTTATCATTAGAAATTTATTTTTTGATTTTCTTTTCCAAACTTTTCAACACATTTCATAAACTAGTTTAACATTAGAAATATATTTTTTTATTTTTTTTTCCAAACCTTTCAACATATTTCATAAATGTATATAGTTTATCATTAGAAATATTTATTTTTATTTTCTTGTTCAAACTTTTCAACACATTTCATAAATGTATCTAGTTTTTATCATTAGAAATATATTTTTTTGATTTTCAAACAACTTTTCAACACATCTCATAAATGTATCTACCAGTAGTTTATCATTAGAAATATATTTTTTGATTTTCTTTTTCAAACTTTTCAACACATCTCATAAATGTATCTAGTTTATCATTAGAAATATATATTTTTTATTTTCAAACTTTTCAACACATCTCATAAATGTATCTACCGGTAGTTTATCATTAGAAATATATCTTTTCATTTTCTTTTTCAAATTTTTCAACACATTTCATAAATGTATCAGTTTATCATTAGAAATATTTTTTTTTTAAATTTCCAACTTTTAAACACATTTCATAAATGTATCCAGTTTATCACTAGAAATATATTTTTGATTTTCATTTCCAAACTTTTCAACACATCTCATAAATGTATCTACCGGTAGTTTATCATTAGAAATTTTTTTTTTTCTTTTCCAAACTTTTCAACACATATCATAAACTAGTTTAACATTAGAAATATATTTTTTATTTTTTTTTCCAAACCTTTCAACATATTTCATAAATGTATATAGTTTATCATTAGAAATATTTATTTTTATTTTCTTGTTCAAACTTTTCAACACATTTCATAAATGTATCTAGTTTAACATTAGAAATATTTCTTTTTAGTTTCTTTTCCAAACTTTTCAACACATTTCATAAATGTATCTTGTTTATCATTAGAAAGATATACCGGGTATTTTTTATTTTCAAACTGTTCAACAGATCTCATAAATGTATCTAATAGTAGAGTATCACTAGAAATATATTTTTTTATTTTCTTTTTCAAACATTTTAACACATCTCATAAATTGCTTGTCAAATTATTAGAAATATATTTTTTGATTTTCTTTTTCAAACTTCTCAACACATCTCATAAATGTATCTACCGGTAGATTATCACTAGAAATATATCTTTTCATTTTCTTTTTCAAACTTTTCATAAATGTATATAGTTTATCATTAGAAATATTTTTTTCTTATTTTCTTGTTCAAACTTTTCAACACATTTCATAAATGTATATAGTTTATCATTATAAATATTTTTTTTTATTTTCAAAGTTTTGAACACATTTCATAAGTGTATATAGTTTATCAATAGAAATTTATTTTTTGATTTTCTTTTTGAAATTTTTCAACACATTTCATAAATGTGTCTAGTTTTTATCATTAGAAATATATTTTTTTGATTTTCAAACAACTTTTCAACACATCTCATAAATGTATCTACCAGTAGTTTATCATTAGAAATATATTTTTTTGATTTTCTTTTTCAATCTTTTCAACACATCTCATAAATGTATCTAGTTTATCATTAGAAATATATTTTTTTTATTTTCAAACTGTTCAACACATCTCATAAATGTATCTACCGGTAGAGTATCACTAGAAATATATTTTTTGATTTTCTTTTTCAATCTAATCAACACATCTCATAAATGTATCTAGTTTATCATTAGAAATATATTTTTTGATTTTCTTTTTCAAACTTTTCAACACATCTCATAAATGTATCTACAGGTAGATTATCACTAGAAATATATCTTTTCATTTTCTTTTTCAAACGTTTCATAAATGTATATAGTTTATCATTAGAAATAATTTTTTCTTATTTTCTTGTTCCAACTTTTCAACACATTTCATAAATGAATATAGTTTATCATTAGAAATATACCCCATCGAGGCCAGCTCCTTGGCGTGGAGATGGGGCTTAGTCCAGCCAGCAGAGGCTGGAAACTAAGACTGGCCGGGCCCTCCCACATTCGGGCAGGACCACAGTCTTGCCTAGCAAGTAAAGGTGCTGAAGTCAGCGACATTTGGCCAGAAGGCGCACCGCAACAATCAGAATGTCATGCATTATCGCACATGAATGTCTATATCTGCATTACCCCGTTATGGTGCTAACCCTGTGACGACTCACCAGGCAGGAGTAGCACCGGGCCCTATACCTCGAAAGGGCCCACCCCATACGACTGGAGGTCCTCTTCGATTGCCTTGTGGAGCCAGGAGGCACAAGAGTAATATCACTGACCAACAAATATTACCAACCAATGAGACATCACTTACAATAATGCACTGGAATGCTGAGGGTGTAAATAGCAAAAAAGATGGCTTTAGCAAGAAATTAGAATTAGAAAACACCCTTCACAAGGAACAGGTCAGCATTTGTTGCATACAAGAGACACACCTCAGCAAAGATGTAGCCTTTAAAATTGCAGGTTATCAGTGCTTTAGAGCTGATCGAGTAGACAGAAGAAAAGGAGGTATACTAACTCTAGTCAAAAATAATATCAGCGCACATCAAACTGAGCTATACATGGAAGGAGCAGAATATCAGGTCCTTCAACTAAAGACCAAGAACACAGACTTCAACCTATTAAATTATTATTGTCCAAATGACCAGTCCCTTTCCCTGGACACAATACCGTACAGAGGAAGACTGATAGTATGTGGAGATTTTAATAGTCACTCACAAAGCTGGGGTTATGACCACATGGATAAAAGAGGAGAAGAACTTGAAAGCTGGCAAGACGATAAATGTCTTCTATTGCTTAATAAGCCAAAAGATCCTCCAACATACTACTCAAGAGCATGGCAAACCACTTCCACGCCAGACTTGGCATTGTACTCAGCAGACCTAAACTGGGAAATCAATAGAACAGTGGGGAAGCAACTTGGAGGTAGCGACCATCGACCAGTCCTCCTTAGTATTAAAAATGAACTCACAGGAAATGCATGTAGCCTTCCAAGATGGAATTATAAAAAAGCAAATTGGGGACTATTTAAACACCGCAGTAGTGTTTTAGCTGGACAAATAGACATGGAAGGAAAAGACATAAACGCCATAGTCAAAGAGTTCAATAAATGTATTCATCAAGCTGCTAAGGAAGCAATACCAAGAGGAGCACGCAAACAATACAAGCCATACTGGAGTGAACAACTAGAACTGCTGCAAGAGGAATTAGAAAAAGCACGGACGGAAGTGGAAAATAACCCAAGCCAGGAACATCACAACAAACATCAACACGCAAAAGCTAAATTCCAAAGAGCCAAACTAGAAGCTAGAAGAAAGAGCTGGAAAGAGAAAACAGAATCCTTAAATTTTGAAAAGGATGGAAGAAAACTGTGGAAACTGGTCAAACAACTAAATGATGAGGGAACAGGAAGAAGCACAAACATAACACTCGTACAGAATGGCAAAATGATTACAGGAAAGCAAGCAGTAGATAATTTCGCTAGGATATTTGCTCAAGACTGCAATATTGAAATTAGTCCAGAGAAACAGCATACAGTGCGGAGCGACCAAAAAAGTAAATTGGAACATGCTCAGACTAGAATCAGTGATGAAAACAGTGCAGATGAAATTATGGATACATTGTTCACATATAATGAATTGAAATTAGCAGTCTCTAAACTAAAGCTAAATAAGTCTCCAGGAATTGATGAAATATCAAATGAAATGATAAAGAATCTAGGAACAACAGCCAGAAGGAAACTATTGGACATCCTAAATATTAGCTGGTCTACTGGGAAAATACCACAAATCTGGAGAGAATCAATTATGGTCCCTCTGCTTAAACCTGGAAAAGATGGAACAACACCAACTAGCTACAGACCAATTAGTCTTACAAGTTGCCTGTGCAAAACAATGGAGCGCATCATAAACCTAAGACTAAAATTTCACCTGGAAAGTAGAAAATTCCTTGCACCACAGCAGGCAGGTTTCAGGCAATGCTACTCCACAGAGGATCAAACCACATACCTCTCACAGGAAATTGAGGATGCTTTCCAAGACAAAAAATCAGTTTTAGTGGCATGGATTGATTTACAGAAGGCCTTTGATAAAGTATGGAAAGAAGGATTGCTTCAAAAAATGAGAAACTACAAGATATGTGGAAATATGTATAGATGGACGAAAGCCTTTCTTCACAATAGAAGAGCCAGAGTACAAGTAAATGGCAAAAAAAGTAGGAAAGTATTACTACGCCATGGAGTGCCTCAGGGAGGAGTTCTATCACCCACTCTTTTTCTCATATTTATCAATGATCTAATTGAAGAAATACCCTGTGGAACTAAGGCAGCACTATATGCAGATGACTTGGTTCTCTGGTGCACACATGAGAGCGCCATGGTTACCACAAAAATGCTTCAGAGAGCCATGGACATTTTGACTAATTGGGCTGACAAATGGTGTGTAAGTATCAATATAGAGAAGTCAGCAACAACCCTTTTTACACTTTCACCAAAACAAAGAGCAGGAAACATCTATGTAAATAAAACTATCTTAAAGGTAGATGACCAACCCACATATCTTGGTGTAACATTTGATGCCAAAATGACATGGAAACATCATATCAGCAAAGCAGAAACAAAGGCTAGAAGGAAGATAGCTATACTAAGAAAACTGAGTGGGACAACTTGGGGAGCTAATGAAAGAATTCTAAAAAATGTATACCAACAAGCCATTCGACCACACTTGGAATATGGTTCTACAGCATGGAGTTCATCATCAAACACTACACTACAAAACCTAGATAGAGTACAGAACCAAGCACTTAGAATCATTACAGGCGCAATGAGATCCACACCAATCATAGAAATGCAGAATATCGAAGGGATGCAGTCATTGAAAGAGCGTAGAGATACTAAAATTATAATTCATGGAGAAAAGTTTCTTTCCCACCATAGTCACCCAATGAAGGAAAGATTCCAGAATCTATCACAAGGACGGCTTAAAAGAAGCAGCTTCATACACCAGGCCAAGCGTCTACGTAGACAGGTATCGGATCTACCAGAGGTAACAATACCACTGACATCTCAACCAGAACACACCCCATGGGAAAAACGGACATGCCTACCAGTGACCATCCAAACAACAGTAGCAGGTGTGCATGGGGATGAACATCAGAATAATCTGCAGAAAAGAGTAGCAGCTCTAAGTTTCCTTGATGATGTTTACCCAAGTGATCTATGGACCAGAGTATATACAGATGGATCAGCACAGAATGCAGTAAAAAATGGAGGAAGTGGTGTATATGTAGAATACCCAGATGGCACCACTGATACCACTTGTATACCAACAGGGAATTACTGCAACAACTATGACTCTGAAGTCAAAGCTATTTATACAGCTGCAGAGAAACTGTTAACATTGGACAGGACCTCACACCCTATTGTAATACTTACAGATGCAAGGTCAGTACTAGAGGCATTACAATCCAATAAACTTCCAGAGTTAAAAGAGGTATTGTCCATAGTACAAAATAGGTGTAGAGTTATACTGCAATGGATTCCATCACACTGTGGAATAGCAGGAAATGAGAGAGCTGATCAACTCGCCAAGGAAGGTGCTAACATGCAGCAACCGGATATACCAATCAGCTATCACCAAAAGAAATCCATGATAAAGGCACAACGAAAGCCTAACTTACCTCCACGGGATGACTACCACCTACTTAACAGACAAGAACAGGTCATCATATTTCGACTGAGAACTGGACACAATAGACTAAACAGCCATATGTATACAAAATTTAAAATTGGCACAACAGCAAAGTGTAATTGTGGACAAGTCAACCAGACTTCAGAACATATCCTTCAAGAATGTGCAAACTATGACACATTAAGATGCACATACTGGCCTTCTGATACACCAATGAATGTTAAACTTTATGGTACAAAACAAGAAATGGAAAACACTGTTCAATTTATACAAGAAACAACACTGCAGATATAGACATTATTAGCGAACGAAAGAAGAAGAAGAATTAGAAATATATTTTTTAAATTTTCTTGTTCAAACTTTTCAACATATTTCATAAATGTATCTAGTTAATCACTAGAAATATATTTTTTTGTTTTTGAAACTTTTCAACACATTTCAGCAATGTATCTAGTTTATCATTAGAAATATATTTTTTTATTTTCTTTTTCAAACTTTTCAACACATCTCATAAATGTATCTACCAGTAGAGTATCACTAGAAATATATTTTTTTATTTTCTTTTTCAAACGTTTCAACACATCTCATAAATTGATTGTCAAATTATTAGAAATATATTTTTTTATTTTCTTTTTCAATCTTTTCAACACATCTCATAAATGTATCTAGTTTATCATTAGAAATATATTTTTTTTATTTTCAAACTGTTCAACACATCTCATAAATGTATCTACCGGTAGAGTATCACTAGAAATATATTTTTTGATTTTCTTTTTCAAACTTTTCAACACATCTCATAAATGTATCTACCGGTAGATTATCACTAGAAATATATCTTTTCATTTTCTTTTTCAAACTTTTCATAAATGTATATAGTTTATCATTAGAAATATTTTTTTCTTATTTTCTTGTTCAAACTTTTCAACACATTTCATAAATGAATATAGTTTATCATTAGAAATATATTTTTTTAATTTTCTTGTTCAAAATTTTCAACATACTGGGTGTTTCATAAATTTATATAGTTTATCACTAGAAATATATTTTTTAAATTTCTTTTCCAAATTTTCAACACATTTCATAAATGTATATAGTTTATCATTAGAAATATATCTTTTCATTTTCTTTTTCAAACTTTTCAACACATCTCATAAATGTATCTACAGGTAGATTATCACTAGAAATATATCTTTTCATTTTCTTGTTCAAACTTTTCAACACATTTCATAAATGTATATAGTTTATCATTATAAATATTTTTTATTTATTTTCAAAGTTTTGAACACATTTCATAAGTGTATATAGTTTATCAATAGAAATGTATTTTTTGATTTTCTTTTTCAAACTTTTCAACACATCTCATAAATGTATCTAGTTTATCATTAGAAATATATATTTTTTATTTTCAAACTTTTCAACACATCTCATAAATGTGTCTACCGGTAGTTTATCATTAGAAATATATCTTTTCATTTTCTTTTTCAAACTTTTCAACACATTTCATAAATGTATCAGTTTATCATTAGAAATATATTTTTTTTAAATTTCCAACTTTTAAACACATTTCATAAATGTATCCAGTTTATCACTAGAAATATATTTTTGATTTTCATTTCCAAACTTTTCAACACATCTCATAAATGAATCTACCGGTAGTTTATCATTAGAAATTTATTTTTTGATTTTCTTTTCCAGACTTTTCAACACATTTCATAAACTAGTTTAACATTAGAAATATATTTTTTTATTTTTTTTTCCAAACCTTTCAACATATTTCATAAATGTATATAGTTTATCATTAGAAATATTTATTTTTATTTTCTTGTTCAAACTTTTCAACACATTTCATAAATGTATCTAGTTTTTATCATTAGAAATATATTTTTTTGATTTTCAAACAACTTTTCAACACATCTCATAAATGTATCTACCAGTAGTTTATCATTAGAAATATATTTTTTGATTTTCTTTTTCAAACTTTTCAACACATCTCATAAATGTATCTAGTTTATCATTAGAAATATATATTTTTTATTTTCAAACTTTTCAACACATCTCATAAATGTATCTACCGGTAGATTATCACTAGAAATATATCTTTTCATTTTCTTTTTCAAACTTTTCATAAATGTATATAGTTTATCATTAGAAATATTTTTTTCTTATTTTCTTGTTCAAACTTTTCAACACATTTCATAAATGAATATAGTTTATCATTAGAAATATATTTTTTTAATTTTCTTGTTCAAAATTTTCAACATACTGGGTGTTTCATAAATTTATATAGTTTATCACTAGAAATATATTTTTTAAATTTCTTTTCCAAATTTTCAACACATTTCATAAATGTATATAGTTTATCATTAGAAATATATCTTTTCATTTTCTTTTTCAAACTTTTCAACACATCTCATAAATGTATCTACAGGTAGATTATCACTAGAAATATATCTTTTCATTTTCTTGTTCAAACTTTTCAACACATTTCATAAATGTATATAGTTTATCATTATAAATATTTTTTATTTATTTTCAAAGTTTTGAACACATTTCATAAGTGTATATAGTTTATCAATAGAAATGTATTTTTTGATTTTCTTTTTCAAACTTTTCAACACATCTCATAAATGTATCTAGTTTATCATTAGAAATATATATTTTTTATTTTCAAACTTTTCAACACATCTCATAAATGTGTCTACCTGTAGTTTATCATTAGAAATATATCTTTTCATTTTCTTTTTCAAACTTTTCAACACATTTCATAAATGTATCAGTTTATCATTAGAAATATATTTTTTTTAAATTTCCAACTTTTAAACACATTTCATAAATGTATCCAGTTTATCACTAGAAATATATTTTTGATTTTCATTTCCAAACTTTTCAACACATCTCATAAATGAATCTACCGGTAGTTTATCATTAGAAATTTATTTTTTGATTTTCTTTTCCAAACTTTTCAACACATTTCATAAACTAGTTTAACATTAGAAATATATTTTTTTATTTTTTTTTCCAAACCTTTCAACATATTTCATAAATGTATATAGTTTATCATTAGAAATATTTATTTTTATTTTCTTGTTCAAACTTTTCAACACATTTCATAAATGTATCTAGTTTTTATCATTAGAAATATATTTTTTTGATTTTCAAACAACTTTTCAACACATCTCATAAATGTATCTACCAGTAGTTTATCATTAGAAATATATTTTTTGATTTTCTTTTTCAAACTTTTCAACACATCTCATAAATGTATCTAGTTTATCATTAGAAATATATATTTTTTATTTTCAAACTTTTCAACACATCTCATAAATGTATCTACCGGTAGTTTATCATTAGAAATATATCTTTTCATTTTCTTTTTCAAATTTTTCAACACATTTCATAAATGTATCAGTTTATCATTAGAAATATTTTTTTTTTAAATTTCCAACTTTTAAACACATTTCATAAATGTATCCAGTTTATCACTAGAAATATATTTTTGATTTTCATTTCCAAACTTTTCAACACATCTCATAAATGTATCTACCGGTAGTTTATCATTAGAAATTTTTTTTTTTCTTTTCCAAACTTTTCAACACATATCATAAACTAGTTTAACATTAGAAATATATTTTTTAATTTTTTTTTCCAAACCTTTCAACATATTTCATAAATGTATATAGTTTATCATTAGAAATATTTATTTTTATTTTCTTGTTCAAACTTTTCAACACATTTCATAAATGTATCTAGTTTAACATTAGAAATATTTCTTTTTAGTTTCTTTTCCAAACTTTTCAACACATTTCATAAATGTATCTTGTTTATCATTAGAAAGATATACCGGGTATTTTTTATTTTCAAACTGTTCAACAGATCTCATAAATGTATCTAATAGTAGAGTATCACTAGAAATATATTTTTGATTTTCTTTTTCAAACTTTTCAACACATCTCATAAATGTATCTACCGGTAGATTATCACTAGAAATATATCTTTTCATTTTGTTTTTCAAACTTTTCAACACATCTCATAAATGTATCTACAGGTAGATTATCACTAGAAATATATCTTTTCATTTTCTTGTTCAAACTTTTCAACACATTTCATAAATGTATATAGTTTATCATTATAAATATTTTTTATTTATTTTCAAAGTTTTGAACACATTTCATAAGTGTATATAGTTTATCAATAGAAATTTATTTTTTGATTTTCTTTTTAAATTTTTCAACACATTTCATAAATATATCTAGTTTTTATCACTAGAAATATATCTTTTCATTTTCTTTTTCAAACTTTTCAACACATTTCATAAATGTATAAATAACCTAATGGTCAGAGGGTGTCCGACAAATGTGCTATGGAGACGGGGCTTGATGAAATCTAGTCATCTATTTTGTTTTTATTTTGTTGTTTTCTGTTGTATGTCTCTTGAAAAAGGTTCACTTTGAGCCGATACGTGGAGAATTGTCCTGTTTAGTTTTATTGTATGTTTTTTTATATATACTTTTTTAAAATATATCTTTATTAATAGGCAAGGTAAGTGTTTTAGTAACCTGTTTAATTCATTTTGCTTGACTATTCATAAATGTATATAGTTTATCATAAGAAATAAATTTTTTTATATTTTCTTGTTCAAACTTTTCAACATGTTTCATAAATGTATCTAGTTTATCACTAGAAATGGGGTGCAAAGGGAACGCATTGCTCTAGGCGGACCCAGGGTTAGCAGATAACCAAGATCCCAAATGTACCTCCACGCGGTGCACCCTGGAAACAGAAATACAGCAGCTCGAGCTGATTCTGGCCAAATCATTTGGGGATCGTGTCCGAGAATGTGGAGGTAGAAGATGGAAAGAGATTTGACTGCACAATAGACAGACAATATCTCCGACACCACCAGCATCACCACATATAGCGACACTGTCGACATACAGTGAAGCAAGTCAGTCCAGTCCGAACATTGGAGGGGCGGTCAATGTAAAATGCACGTAAAGGTAGATGCATGGCGAGAGACAAATAGATTTCATACCGAGTACAATGAAACAATGAAAGGGCAGAAAAGCGCTAGAGGGCAGCGCGAACTGCAAATAGAAAGTGAAAAGTCCCTAGGAAAGGGGAACTACAAGCTCCGTCAGCTCAAGACGAGCTTCTAGTTACCTGTGTTCCTTACAGGCAGAGACCCAGACCCATCCATTGGCGTTTGGTAAAGCAAGAAGACCTAACCCAACTCTTATGTCGAGCCTTCCTAAACCGGAAATATGCTCGCGAAGAGAAAGGGTTCTGTACCCGATGGGCTTAGGCAAGAAAGGGACAACGATGGTAGTCCTGGTCCAACTCTACTGTCAAGGTTTCCTATAACGGATGTACACTTGCAGAGAGAAAGGGTTCCGTACCCGATGGGCTCAGGCACAAAAGGGACAACGATTTAGCCCTGGTCCAACTCTACTGTCAGGTTTTCCTACACCTGAAATACACTTGAAGAGAGAAAGGGTTCCGTACCCGATGGGCTCAGGCACAAAAGGGACAATGATTTAGCCCTGGCCCAACTCTACTGTCAGATTCATAAATGTATATAGTTTATCATTAGAAATATTTGTTTCTTATTTTCTTGTTCAAACTTTTCAACACATTTCATAAATGAATATAGTTTATCATTAGAAATATATTTTTTAAATTTTCTTCTTCAAACTTTTCAACATATTTCATAAATGTATATAGTTTATCACTAGAAATATATTTTTTGATTTTATTTTCCAAATTTTCAACACATTTCATAAATGTATATAGTTTATCATTAGAAATATATTTTTTTTAAATTTCAAACGTTTCAACACATCTCATAAATGTATCTACCGGTAGTTTATCATTAGAAATATATTTTTTGATTTTCAAACTTTTCAACACATTTCATAAGTATATATAGTGTATCAATAGAAATTTAATTTTTGATTTTCTTTTCCAAACTTTTCAACACATTTCATAAATGTATCTAGTTTATCACTAGAAATATATTTTTTTTCATTTTCAAACTTTTCAACACATTTCATAAATGTCATAGTGTATCTGTAGAAATATATTTTGTGGTTTTCTTTTTCAAACTTTTCAACACATCTCATAAATGTATCTACCGGTAGATTATCACTAGAAATATATCTTTTCATTTTCTTTTTCAAACTTTTCAACACATTTCATAAATGTATATAGTTTATCATTAGAAATATTTTTTTTTTATTCTTGTTCAAACTTTTCAACACATCTCATAAATTTATATGCAAGATAAATTTTATAAAAATATTTACTTCTGATTTTTGCACTATAAGAATTAAGTAGAAAAAGAATGTGTTTATATGTCATATATTTATATACAAGGTAAATTTTATAAAAATATTTACTTCTTCTTTTTTTTCTTTCGTTCACTTGAAACATGTCTATATCTGTAATTCTGTCTCCTTAATAAAACTCACTGTCTTTTGTAGTTCATACAGTGTCCCATAGAGTTTTGATTCCAGTGTTGTTTCCTCTGGCCAATATGTCTGCCTCAGCGTTTCATGCTCAGAACACTCTTAAAGTATATGTTTGGCACTCTGTGCTGCCTGTCCACATGTACACATGGCCGTGTTGCCAATCTTGAACTTTGTATACATGTGACTGCGGAGTCGGTTGTGTCCTGTTCTGAGACGTAGAATTATAACTTGTTCTGGTCTGTTCATAATATGATAGTCATCTTGTGTTGGTGTTTGTGGCTTTCTTATTGACTTGATCATCTGTTTTTTCTGATGGTAGGTGATTGGTATGTCTGGTTGGTCTTCGGCAGCACCTTCCTTAGCCAGTTGGTCTGCTTTTTCATTTCCTGATATTCCACAGTAAGAGGGTATCCACTGCATGGTTACCCTATACTGGTAAGACAATTCACTAAGTAGTTTTTTCAAGTCTGTTAGATTTCCAGACTGGAGAGCTTGAAGCACTGACCTTGCATCTGTCAGGAATACCACAGGATGTATGTCAGAGTTGGAGTTCAGCAGTTTTTTAGCTGCTACACTAATTGCCTGGATTTCTGCATCATAATTATTGCAGAATTTTCCTGTCGGTGTTCTGATTGTATCTCTAGGCTTGTGTGGATATTCTATATATACACCTGCACCTCCATTCCTCACGGCATTCTGTGCTTACCCATCTGTGTATACTCTGACCCATATATCTTGTGGATATTCCTCATCCAGGAAACTGAGGGTGACTGTCCTTCGCTGCACACTGTTCTGTTCGTCCTCGCTTAGTATTCCTTTCTCATGGGTCTGAATGTATATTGGCATTCCATGGCTTTCACTCCACGGGGTTTGTTCTGGTACAGGCCTTAAGGGGCTGTCAACTTCAGGTAGGTCTGTAAGTTGTCTGCGGAGTCGTTTAGCTTGATGGATAAAGCTGCTTCTTTTCAGTCGCCCCATTGCTAGATTTTGGAATCTTTCCTTCATTGGATGACTTGGCATACACTGAAACTTTTCTGCCTGAATTAGTACTTGTGTGTCTCTGCGATCGCCAAGTGTTTGCATTCTTCCCATTTTCTGCATCTCTGCTATGGGTGTTGATTTAATTGCTCCCAACATTATTCTAAGTGCCTGGTTTTGCACTTTATCTAGATCTTGTAATGTGGTGTTTGATGTAGAACACCATGCAGCTGAACCATATTCAAGGTGTGGTCTTATGCCTTGCTGGTAAACTTTACTGAGTATATTCCCACTGGCTCCCCATGTGGTTCCACTTAGTTTTCTCAGGGTAGCTAACTTCCTCCTGGCTTTTGTTGTTGCTTTGTTTATGTGCTGCTTCCATATCAGTTTTATCATCAAAAGTAACTCCGAGGTATGTGGGTTGTTTGTCTTCTTTAGAGAGTTCTCCATCTATTTTGATATGACCGGCTTTTTGTTTTGGTGAGAGGGTAAAGAGTGTAGTGCTGCACTTATCTGTGTTAATGCTGACGCACCATCTATTAGCCCATAAGGTTAGAGCATCGATAGCTCTTTGTATTTGTTTAGTGGCCACTGTCGCATGTTCTTCCGTGCACCATATCACCAGGTCGTCAGCATACATTGCTACTTTGATCCCATGTGGTGTGTTCAGCAACTAGCTCATTGATGTAAACCAAGAAAAGTGTGGGTGACAGGACTCCTCCCTGGGGGACTCCATGACGCAGTAGAACTTTCTTGCTCTTGCGACCATCTAATTGTACCCTGGCTCTTCTATTATGCAGGTATGCTTTTACCCATTTGTACATTCTTGAGCTTACCCTGCAATTTTGCAATTTCTTTAGGAGCCCTTCTTTCCAGACCTTATCAAATGCTTTTCTGAGGTCTATCCATGCTGCTAGTACCAGTTTCTTATCTTGGAAGGCATCCTCAATCTCTTGGGAGAGGTAAGTTGCCTGATCTTCAGTAGAGTAGCACTGTCTGAAACCTGCTTGCTGTGATACCAGAAGGTTTTCACTTTCAAGATACCACTGCATCCTAAGATTGATAATGCGTTCCATTGTTTTGCATAGACAGCTTGTGAGGCTGATGGGCCTGTAGTTGGAGACTGTGTTGCCATATTTTCCTGATTTGAGGAGTGGTATCATTATTGCTTCTCTCCATGCCTGTGGTACATTACCTGTGGACCAGCTTGTGTTAAAGTAGCTTTGCTCTTGCTGCAATTCCCAGGTTTTTAATCATTTCATTAGACACTCCATCAGCTCCAGGGGACTTTTTCATTTTTAATTTGGATATTGCATGCTCCAGTTCTCTCATTGTGATTGGTGCCTCCATGACTTCAGGTATTGGTTCGCCTTGTCCAATGTTTTGCTGGTTCTCTCGAACCTCCTGTTGTTTGACTGGGCTGACTTTGATGTTATTGTCTTCTGCAAAGGAATCTGCAAAGTAATCAGCTGCATGTTTACCTGTTAAAATGTTTCTATCTTTATAAAGTGTGATCCTGGTATTTCTCACTGTACCTTCATCATTTAGTTGTTTTACAAGTTTCCATAATTTCCTAGTATCTCTTTCTAGGTTCAGCGACTCTGTTTTTTTCTTGCCAGCTGCTCCGTCTGGCTTGTAACTTGGCTCTTTGAAATTTATCCTTTGTTTGCTGATATTTGTTGTGATGTTCTTGGCTAGGTCTGTTCTCAGCCCGCTGTCTAGATGTTTCCATCTCATTTTGCAGCTTTTCCAGTTCATCATTCCAGTAGGGTTTGTAGTTTTTGCGTGCCCCCCTGGGTATGGTTTTACTAGCAGCATGTAGTATACATCTATTAAATTCACTCACTGCTCTATTGATGTCTTTGTCCAAGTTCATGTCCTTAGCTAGAACACTGGTTAAATGCTGGTACATTTTCCAGTCTGCCCTCTTATAGTTCCACCTAGTGAGCGTGCTGCTGTCCTTGGTAAATTCATTGTGGATTTCCAGAAATACTGGTCTGTGGTCACTACTCCCAAGCTGCTTTCCAACGACACGTGTGATATTCCATTCCAGGCCTGGTGAGTGGAATGCCAGATCTGGTGTAGAGGTGGTGTGCCATGCTCTCGAGTAGAAGGTTGGTGAGTCTGCTGGCTGGTTAATAAGGATGAGATTATTTTCATCCTGCCAGCTCTCAAGTTCCTCACCTCTCTTGTCGATATGATCGTAGCCGCAGCTCTGAGAGTGGCTGTTGAAGTCACCACACACCATAAGTCTCTCTTTATCTGGAATTGTGTCTAGTGCCAATGGTTTATCATTTGGGCAGTAGTAGTTCAGAAGATGGAATTCTGCACTGTCTGTATTTAGGTGGAGCATCTGGTATTCTGCCCCTTCCATATATACTTCCAGCTGACATGCGCTGATATTGTTTTTAACAAGTGTCAGAATTCCACCCTTTCGCCTGTCCTTTCGGTCAGATCGGTAGCACTGGTAGCCTCTGATTTTGAAGGCTATGGCGCTGCTGAGGTGTGTTTCTTGGATACAGCATATATTAACTTGTTCTTCACTGAGGACATTTTCAAGTTCCAATTTTTTGCTGTATCCATCTCTTTTACTGTTGACACCGTCAGCATTCCAGTGTATTATTTTCATTGGTCGTTTAAAGTTTGTTTGGCCAGTAGCTCTATTCCCTTGCCTCCTGGCTCCTCGAGGCAATTGAGAAGGACTTTCAGTAACTGAGGTTGGGCCCTTTCGAGGTATAGAGCCCGGCACTGTCCCTGCCTGAACGTCCGCCACAGGGCAGGCACCATAACTATTTATAGATACAGACATGTTTCCATTGTGTTTTGTGCGTGGCATCCTGATTATCTGTGCGCCTTTTGGCTGGATGCCTCCGTCTTCAACACTCTGCTTACTTGGGCAGGACTATGGTCCTGCTCGAATGGGACTGCCCGACCAGTCTTAGTTTCCAGCCCCTGATGGCTGAACTAAGCCCCATCACCACTGCAAGGTGCTGGCCTTGATGGGGATATTTACTTCTGATTTTTGCACTATAGGAACTAAGTAGAAATAGAATGTGTTTATATGTCGCATAAAAAAGGAATTTAAAAAAAAAATTATTTTTGAATTTTGCACTATAGGATCTAAGTAGAAAAAGAATGTGTTTATATGTCATATATTTATATACATGGTAAATTTTAAAAAAATATTTACTTCTGATTTTTGCATTATAGGAACTAAGTAGAAATAGAGTGTGTTTATATGTCGCATAAAAAAGAAATTTAAAAAAAAATTTATTTTTGAATTTTGCACTATAGGATCTAAGTAGAAAAATAATGTGTTTATATGTCGCATAAAAAGAAAAAAGGAAATTTTATAAATATGTTTATTTGTTAATTTTGCACTATAGGATCTAAGTAGAAAAATAACGTGTTTATATGTCATATATTTATATACAAGGTAAATTTTATAAAAATATTTACTTCTGAATTTTGCACTATAGGATCTAAGTAGAAAAGAATGTGTTTATATATCACATAAAAAGAAAAAAGGAAATTTAAAAAAAAATGTTTATTATTGAATTTTGCACTATAGGATCTAAGTAGAAAAAGAATGTGTTTATATGTCGCATATTTACATACAAAGTATATTTTATAAAAATGTTTACTTCTGAATTTTGCACTATAGGAACTAACTAGAAATAGAATGTGTTTATATGTCGCATAAAAAGAAAAGAGGAAATTTTTTTTAATGTTTATTTTTGAATTTTGCACTATAGGAACTAAGTAGAAACGAATGTGTTTATATGTTGCATAAAAAGAAAAGAGTAAATTTTTTTTTAAATGTTTATTTTTGAATTTTGCACTATAAGAACTAAGGAGAAAAAAATAATGTGTTAATATGTCACATATTTACATACAATGTATATTTTATAAAAATGTTTACTTCTGAATTTTGCACTATAGGAACTAAGTAGAAAAAGAATGTGTTTATATGTAATGTTGTTCGTCCATCACAAGTGATGATGACCATTTGTTACATCCACTTTTGAAAATTCAATTTTAGTTATGTCCTTGATTATGAGTTCGTAGATGGCTAATGAGCCCTATTCGAGCTGTAAATGTCCTTGGACAGTTTGGACATGGAATAACGACTGTAGACGGATCTTGGTCTATCCGTGACTTTCTAGCTGCTCTCCGCTGTTGAGCTACTGCATTTCTCTTCTTTTCACAAGATGATGCGCTCTTTTTAATTTTAGAACGCCATGTAGATCTATTTTGTGCAAGTTCTTCCCATGTATCGTGGTCTATTTCAAAGGCTTTCAGTGAGTCCTTTAACGAGTCCTTGTAGCGCTTCCTTTGGCCACCTTGAGATCGTATACCCTTCTCTAGCTCACCATAGAGAAGTATCTTTGGCAGACGATGGTCTGGCATACGCACCAAATGACCTGCCTAATGAATCTGTGTCTGCATCAGGATCGTGTCAATGCTTGGGATACCAGCTCTATCAAGGACAGTGGTATCTGGAATATTGTCTTGCCATCTGATGTTCATAACTTTTCTGAGACAATTTGTATGAAAATGATTGAGTTTTCTCACATGACGTCTATACACAGTCCATGTTTCACTAGCGTATAGCAGCACTGGAAGTACCACTGCTCTGTAAACTTTCAGCTTAGTCTGAAGGTTAATGCCATTTCTACGCCAAACATTTGCGTACAATCTGCAGAAAGTACTTGTGAAAATGACTTGCACTGGGGATTTTGATTAAAGTGAGGAAGAGTTTATATGTAATATATTTATATACAAGGCAAATTTTATAATAATATTTAGTTCTCATTTTTGCATTATAGGAACTAAGTAGAAATAGAACGTGTTTATATGTCGCATAAAAAGAAAAAAGTACATTTTTTTTAATGTATATTTTTTTGTATTTTGAAATATAGGATCTAAGTAGACAAAATAATATGTTAATATGTCGCATATTTACATACATAGTATATTTTATAAAAATATTTACTTCTGAATTTTGCACTATAGGAACTAAGTAGAAAAAGAATGTGTTTATATATCATATATTTATATACAAAGTAAATTTTATAAAAATATTTACTTCTGATTTTTGCACTATAGGAACTAAGTAGAAATAGAATGTGTTTATATGTCGCATAAAAAGAAAAAAATACATTTTAAAAAAATATTTATTTTTGAATTTTGCACTATAGGAACTAAGTAGAAAAAGAATGTGTTTATATGTCGCATAATGGGAAAAGAGTAAATTTTTTTTTAAATGTTTATTTTCTAATTTTGCACTATAAGAACTAAGGAGAAAAAAATAATGTGTTAATATGTCGCATATTTACATACAATGTATATTTTATAAAAATGTTTACTTCTGAATTTTGCACTATAGGAACTAAGTAGAAAAAGAATGTGTTTATATGTAATGTTGTTCGTCCATCACAAGTGATGATGACCATTTGTTACATCCACTTTTGAAAATTCAATTTTAGTTATGTCCTTGATTATGAGTTCTTAGACGGCTAATGAGCCCTATTCGAGCTGTAAATGTCCTTGGACAGTTTGGACATGGAATAACGACTGTAGACGAATCTTGGTCTATCTATGACTTTCTAGATGCTCTCTGCTGTTGAGCTGCTGCATTTCTCTTCTTTTCACAAGATGATGCGCTCTTTTTTATTTTAGAGCGCCATGTAGATCTATTTTGTGCAAGTTCTTCCCATGTATCGTGGTCTATTTCAAAGGCTTTCAGTGAGTCCTTTAACGAGTCCTTGTAGCGCTTCCTTTGGCCACCTTGAGATCGTATACCCTTCTCTAGCTCACCATAGAGAAGTATCTTTGGCAGACGATGGTCTGGCATACGCACCAAATGACCTGCCCAACGAATCTGTGTCTGCATCAGGATCGTGTCAATGCTTGGGATACCAGCTCTATCTAGGACAGTGGTATCTGGAATCTTGTCTTGCCATCTGATGTTCATAACTTTTCTGGGACAATTTGTATGAAAATGATTGAGTTTTTTCACATGACGTCTATACACAGTCCATGTTTCACTAGCGTATAGCAGCACTGGAAGTACCACTGCTCTGTAAACTTTCAGCTTAGTCTGAAGGTTAATGCCATTTCTACGCCAAACATTTGCGTACAATCTGCAGAAAGTACTTGTGAAAATGACTTGCACTGGGGATTTTGATTAAAGTGAGGAAGAGTTTATATGTAATATATTTATATACAAGGCAAATTTTATAATAATATTTAGTTCTGATTTTTGCATTATAGGAACTAAGTAGAAATAGAATGTGTTTATATGTCGCATAAAAAGTAAAAAGTACATTTTTTTTAATGTATATTTTTTTGTATTTTGAAATTTAGGATCTAAGTAGAAAAAATAATATGTTAATATGTCGCATATTTACATACATAGAATATTTTATAAAAATACGATGGCAACAAAATAAAACTTTTTTTAATCATCTGAAACCAAAATACACTTTTCTAAAGGATTTTTTGGCGCTGATTTCAGATCTGGTATCAGTTTTTTTCTATCACGTCAAGTTTTAAAGTTATGAGTGATGTTAGTTTTCACTGAACTTGGCTGTATTTTTTCGAGAATCGCAAACATCAATTAAGCAAATGATTCACATCTTCTAGACTAAATCAAATATACTCACATCACAGCATAGATATGTAGAATGTTTCTTCAAAAATGCTTGGAATTTGATTTTCTGTTATATTCTTCGCCTGGATTATCACGGAATAGCATCCAGCAGAAGTCGGCCATCATACTCTCATTCCACAAACCTTGATAACGGCGCTCCATTAACTGAATGTCCTGGTGAAAACGTTCTCCTTGCTCTTCACTCACCATACCAAGATTTTCTGGGAAGAAATCTACATGGGAGTGCAAGAAGTGCACTTTTAATGACATGCGACAGCCAAGGTTCTGGTAAGAATCTATTAGACGCTGAACTCCTTCCCTGTACGTAGGGGACTTATGATTACCAAGAAAGTTTTCACAGACCCACTTGAATGCCTCCCAGGCTTCTAGCTCAGCTCCTGACAGAGACTGTTTGAAACCTTCATCTTGTAAAACAGATCTGATTTGTGGACCTATAAATATCCCTTCCTTCATTTTTGCAGCAGTGATGTTTGGGAATTTATTAACAAGGTACTGAAAACCTTCTGAGTTTGTCTTACCCATGGTCTTCACAAGGGTTTTCATCAGTCCTAGCTTAATATGGAGAGGTGGCAGAAATATTTTCTGTGGATCAACAAGGGGCATATTTTGGACACTGCTTGCTCCTGGCGTATAGATATGCCTGGGCTCCCAGACACGTTTGACATAATGTTCCGCTGTTGCTCGACTATCCCATAGGCATAGGAAACAGCAGTATTTAGTGAATCCTCCTTGCATGCCCATCAACATGCCAATGACCTTTAGATCACCACAGATGTTCCACTGGTGTGTTTTATAATGGATAACTTCAAGCAAACTGTTCATGTTGTAATAAGATTCTTTCAGATAAACAGAATGTGCAACTGGTATGCTTGGTTTAAAATTTCCATTGTGCAAAAGAACTGCCTTTAAGCTTCTTCGCGAGGAATCAATGAAGAGACGCCATTCTGATGGATCATGCACTTGTGATAAACTGTTGAAGAGACCATCGATGTCCTGACAATAACTCAATGAGCCGTCAACATTGAAGAACGTCGTCATGTTGAGATTTCGTTTTCTATAATAAGTTATGTTAACGTCCCTTGCAAGCAAATGCTTTTGCTTAAGCCTTGAAGCAAGAAGTTCTGCTTTATCTTTAGACAGATTTAGATCACGAATAAGATCATTCAGCTCTGCCTGTGTAAAAGTCTTAGGTTCTAAACATTCATCAACAGTATAATCTGGATCAGTTGAGTCTGCATTGTGAACAGCTGTGTTTTCACTGCATTCCTCCCCATCTTGCATAGATACGAGTCCACCAGAAGGAGGTAAAGGAATAGGCAATGAATCGTCATGTGGAACAGGCCTGATGGCAGAATCTAAGCTAGGATATACAATGTTCTGTTTATTTTTAGCAGAGAATCCATTTGTGTTCACCAGACAAAAGTAGCAATCATTGACATGGTCTCGCGGTTCCCTCCATAACATTGGAATTGCAAATGGCATAGCTGCCTTGCGGCCATTTAGCCAGTCACGTAGTCCGCTTGAACAACTGGTACATATGAAATGTGGAGCCCAAGATTTATCCTGATCACCCAGTGGACAGCCAAAATACAATATGTATATCTTCTTTAGATCATCTGAAATTGTGCGCCGCTGTGATTTCGTCACAAATGAACCACACACAAAACAGAAACAGTTTGGATGATTGATGCATCTTCTAGGCATGATAATAAGTTAATAAATACACAAAATAAGTTATCAAGTACACAAATGCAAGGTTTTTGCAACCTTTAAAATAAAAGAAAGTACAAAACAACGAAATCTCATAATATACTTGTCGTAATTACTTTTAGCAAACACCACACGTGTATAAATGGATTTACTATCCTATCGAATACACAAAAATGGTAGCATCGATACTAAATCACGTGACCCGAAACTGAACAAAATTGTAACAGCCAGTAATAAAGTATCGATACCAATCTAAATAAAACATTGTACTAGATTTGTGGTCATAACCACTGTTGAAAGATATTATAATTAGCTATTACAAAAAAATGTTACGTGGTAGAAAAAAACTAAAGACAGATTTGAAATCAGCTAACCAAATACTACAAAACCCATATAAAATTATCTGTGATGATTTTTGTGTGTTGCCTTGTGTATTTACTTCTGAATTTTGCAATATAGGAACTAAGTAGAAATAGAATGTGTTTATATGTCGCATAAAAAGAAAAGAGGAAATTTTTTTTAATGTTTATTTTTGAATTTTGCACTATAGGAACTAAGTAGAAACGAATGTGTTTATATGTCGCATAAAAAGAAAAGAGTAAATTTGTTTTTTTTAAATGTTTATTTTTGAATTTTGCACTATAGGAACTAAGTAGAAAAAATTAATATGTTAATATGTCGCATATTTACATACAAAGTATATTATAAAAATGTTTACATCTGAATTTTGCACTATAGGATCTAATTAGAAAAATAATGTGTTTATATGTCGCATAAAAAGAAAAAAGGAAATTTTATAAATATGTTTATTTTTTAATTTTGCACTATAGGATCTAAGTAGAAAAATAACGCGTTTATATGTCATATATTTATATACAAGGTAAATTTTATAAAAATATTTACTTCTGATTTTTGCACTATAGGATGTAAGTAGAAAAAGAATGTGTTTATATATCACATAAAAAGAAAAAAGGAATTTTAAAAAAATGTTTATTATTGAATTTTGCACTATAGGATCTAAGTAGAAAAAGAATGTGTTTATATGTCGCATATTTACATACAAAGTATATTTTATAAAAATGTTTACTTCTGAATTTTGCACTATAGGAATTCAGTAGAAAAAGAATGTGTTTATATGTCGCATAAAAAGAAAATAGTAAAATTTTTTTAAATGTTTATTTTTGAATTTTGCACTATAGGAACTAAGTAGAAACGAATGTGTTTATATGTCGCATAAAAAGAAAAGAGTACATTTTTTTTTAATTGTTTATTTTTGAATTTTGCACTATAAGAACTAAGGAGAAAAAAATAATGTGTTAATATGTCACATATTTACATACAATGTATATTTTATAAAAATGTTTACTTCTGAATTTTGCACTATAGGAACTAAGTAGAAAAAGAATGTGTTTATATGTAATGTTGTTCATCCATCACAAGTGATGATGACCATTTGTTACATCCACTTTTGAAAATTCAATTTTAGTTATGTCCTTGATTATGAGTTCGTAGATGGCTAATGAGCCCTATTCGAGCTGTAAATGTCCTTGGACAGTTTGGACATGGAATAACGACTGTAGACGGATCTTGGTCTATCCGTGACTTTCTAGCTGCTCTCCGCTGTTGAGCTGCTGCATTTCTCTTCTTTTCACAAGATGATGCGCTCTTTTTTATTTTAGAACGCCATGTAGATCTATTTTGTGCAAGTTCTTCCCATGTATCGTGGTCTATTTCAAAGGCTTTCAGTGAGTCCTTTAACGAGTCCTTGTAGCGCTTCCTTTGGCCACCTTGAGATCGTATACCCTTCTCTAGCTCACCATAGAGAAGTATCTTTGGCAGACGATGGTCTGGCATACGCACCAAATGACCTGCCCAACGAATCTGTGTCTGCATCAGGATCGTGTCAATGCTTGGGATACCAGCTCTATCAAGGACAGTGGTATCTGGAATCTTGTCTTGCCATCTGATGTTCATAACTTTTCTGAGACAATTTGTATGAAAATGATTGAGTTTTTTCACATGACGTCTATACAGTCCATGTTTCACTAGCGTATAGCAGCACTGGAAGTACCACTGCTCTGTAAACTTTCAGCTTAGTCTGAAGGTTAATGCCATTTCTACGCCAAACATTTGCGTACAATCTGCAGAAAGTACTTGTGAAAATGACTTGCACTGGGGATTTTGATTAAAGTGAGGAAGAGTTTATATGTAATATATTTATATACAAGGCAAATTTTATAATAATATTTAGTTCTCATTTTTGCATTATAGGAACTAAGTAGAAATAGAATGTGTTTATATGTCGCATAAAAAGAAAAAAGTACATTTTTTTAATGTATATTTTTTTGTATTTTGAAATTTAGGATCTAAGTAGAAAAAATAATATGTTAATATGTCGCATATTTACATACATAGTATATTTTATAAAAATATTTACTTCTGAATTTTGCAATATAGGAACTAAGTAGAAAAAGAATGTGTTTATATGTCGCATATTTACATACAAAGTATATTTTATAAAAATGTTTACTTCTGAATTTTGCACTATAGGAACTAACTAGAAATAGAATGTGTTTATATGTCGCATAAAAAGAAAAGAGGAAATTTTTTTTTAAATGTTTATTTTTGAATTTTGCACTATAAGAACTAAGGAGAAAAAAATAATGTGTTAATATGTCACATATTTACATACAATGTATATTTTATAAAAATGTTTACTTCTGAATTTTGCACTATAGGAACTAAGTAGAAAAAGAATGTGTTTATATGTAATGTTGTTCATCCATCACAAGTGATGATGACCATTTGTTACATCCACTTTTGAAAATTCAATTTTAGTTATGTCCTTGATTATGAGTTCGTAGATGGCTAATGAGCCCTATTCAAGCTGTAAATGTCCTTGGACAGTTTGGACATGGAATAACGACTGTAGACGGATCTTGGTCTATCCGTGACTTTCTAGCTGCTCTCCGCTGTTGAGCTGCTGCATTTCTCTTCTTTTCACAAGATGATGCGCTCTTTTTTATTTTAGAACGCCATGTAGATCTATTTTGTGCAAGTTCTTCCCATGTATCGTGGTCTATTTCAAAGGCTTTCAGTGAGTCCTTTAACGAGTCCTTGTAGCGCTTCCTTTGGCCACCTTGAGATCGTATACCCTTCTCTAGCTCACCATAGAGAAGTATCTTTGGCAGACGATGGTCTGGCATACGCACCAAATGACCTGCTCAACGAATCTGTGTCTGCATCAGGATCGTGTCAATGCTTGGGATACCAGCTCTATCAAGGACAGTGGTATCTGGAATCTTGTCTTGCCATCTGATGTTCATGACTTTTCTGAGACAATTTGTATGAAAATGATTGAGTTTTTTCACATGACGTCTATACACAGTCCATGTTTCACTAGCGTATAGCAGCGCTGGAAGTACCACTGCTCTGTAAACTTTCAGCTTAGTCTGAAGGTTAATGCCATTTCTACGCCAAACATTTGCGTACAATCTGCAGAAAGTACTTGTGAAAATGACTTGCACTGGGGATTTTGATTAAAGTGAGGACGAGTTTATATGTAATATATTTATATACAAGGCAAATTTTATAATAATATTTAGTTCTCATTTTTGCATTATAGGAACTAAGTAGAAATATAATGTGTTTATTTGTCGCATAAAAAGAAAAAAGTACATTTTTTTAAATGTATATTTTTTTGTATTTTGAAATATAGGATCTAAGTAGAAAAAATAATATGTTAATATGTCGCATATTTACATACATAGTATATTTTATAAAAATATTTACTTCTGAATTTTGCACTATAGAAACAAAGTAGAAAAAAGAATGTGTTTATATGTTTCATAAAACGAAAAGATGAAATTTTTTTTAATGTTTGTTTTTGCATTTTACACTATAGGAACTAAGTAGAAAAGAGAATGTGTTAATATGTCACATATTTACATACAAAGTATATTTTATAAAAATGTTTACTTCTGAATTTTGCACTATAGGAACTAACTAGAAATAGAATGTGTTTATATGTCGCATAAAAAGAAAAGAGTAAATTTTTTTTTAAATGTTTATTTTTGAATTTTGCACTATAAGAGCTAAGGAGAAAAAAATAATGTGTTAATATGTCACATATTTACATACAAAGTATATTTTATAAAAATGTTTACTTCTGAATTTTGCACTATAGGAACTAAGTAGAAAAAGAATGTGTTTATATGTAATGTTGTTTGTCCATCACAAGTGATGATGACCATTTGTAACATCCACTTTTGAAAATTCAATTTTAGTTATGTCCTTGATTATGAGTTCGTAGATGGCTAATGAGCCCTAATCGAGCTGTAAATGTCCTTGGACAGTTCTGACATGGAATAACGACTGAAGACGGATCTTGGTCTATCCATGACTTTCTAGCTGCTCTCCGCTGTTGAGCTGCTGCATTTCTCTTCTTTTCACAAGATGATGCGCTCTTATTTATTTTAGAACGTCATGTAGATCTATTTTGTGCACGTTCTTCCCATGTATCGTGGTCTATTTCAAAGGCTTTCAGTGAGTCCTTTAACGAGTCCTTGTAGCGCTTCCTTTGGCCACCATGAGATCGTATACCCTTCTCTAGCTCACCATAGAGAAGTATCTTTGGCAGACGATGATCTGGCATACGCACCAAATGACCTGCCCAACGAATCTGTGTCTGCATCAGGATCGTGTCAATGCTTGGGATACCAGCTCTATCAAGGACAGTGGTATCTGGAATCTTGTCTTGCCATCTGATGTTCATAACTTTTCTGAGACAATTTGTATGAAAATGATTGAGTTTTTTCAAATGACGTCTATACACAGTCCATGTTTCACTAGCGTATAGCGGGGTGCAACGGGAAAGCAATGCTCTAGGCGGACCCAGGGTTAGCAGATAACCAAGATCCCAAATGTACCTCCATGCGGTGCACCATGAAACAGAAATACAGCAGCTCGAGCTGATTCTAATTTTTTTTTTAATTTTAATTTTTGAATTTTGCACTATATAAACTAAGGAGAAAAAAATAATGTGTTAATATGTCGCATATTTACACACAAAGTATATTTTATAAAAATGTTTACTTCTGAATTTTGCACTATTGGAATTAAGCAGAAAAAGAATGTGCTTATATGACATATATTTATATACAAGGAAAATTTTGAAAAATATTTACTTCTGATGTTTGCACTATAGGAACTAAGTAGAAAAAGAATGTGTTTCTATGTCATATATTTATATACAAGGTAAATTTTATAAAACTATTTACTTCTGATTTTTGCACTATAGGAACTAAGTAGAAAAAAATGTGTTTATATGTCATATATTTATATGCAAGGTAAATATTATAAAAATATTTACTTCTGATTTTTGCACTATAGGAACTAAGTAGAAATAGAATGTGTTTATATGTCGCATAAAAAAGGGAAATTTTTTTTTAATGTTTATTTTTGAATTGTGCACTATATGATCTAAGTAGAAAAATAATGTGTTTATATGTCGCATAAAAAGAAAAAAGGAAATTTTATAAAAATGTTTATTTTTTAAATTTTGCACTATAGGATCTAAGTAGAAAAAGAATGTCTTTATATCGCATAAATATAAGAAAGTAAATTCTTTTTATGTTTATTTTTGAATTTTGCACTATAGGAACTAAGCAGAAAAAGAATGTGTTTATATGTAATGTTGTTCGTCCATCACAAGTGATGATGACCATTTGTTACATCCACTTTTGAAAATTCAATTTTAGTTATGTCCTTGATTATGAGTTCGTAGATGGCTAATGAGCCCTATTCGAGCTGTAAATGTCCTTGGACAGTTTGGACATGGAATAACGACTGTAGACGGATCTTGGTCTATCCGTGACTTTCTAGCTGCTCTCCGCTGTTGAGCTGCTGCATTTCTCTTCTTTTCACAAGATGATGCGCTCTTTTTTATTTTAGAACGCCATGTAGATCTATTTTGTGCAAGTTCTTCCCATGTATCGTGGTCTATTTCAAAGGCTTTCAGTGAGTCCTTTAACGAGTCCTTGTAGCGCTTCCTTTGGCCACCTTGAGATCGTATACCCTTCTCTAGCTCACCATAGAGAAGTATCTTTGGCAGACGATGGTCTGGCATACGCACCAAATGACCTGCCCAACGAATCTGTGTCTGCATCAGGATCGTGTCAATGCTTGGGATACCAGCTCTATCAAGGACAGTGGTATCTGGAATCTTGTCTTGCCATCTGATGTTCATAACTTTTCTGAGACAATTTGTATGAAAATGATTGAGTTTTTTCACATGACGTCTATACACAGTCCATGTTTCACTAGCGTATAGCAGCACTGGAAGTACCACTGCTCTGTAAACTTTCAGCTTAGTCTGAAGGTTAATGCCATTTCTACGCCAAACATTTGCGTACAATCTGCAGAAAGTACTTGTGAAAATGACTTGTACTGGGGATATTGATTAAAGTGAGGAAGAGTTTATATGTAATATATTTATATACAAGGCAAATTTTATAATAATATTTAGTTCTCATTTTTGCATTATAGGAACTAAGTAGAAATAGAATGTGTTTATATGTCGCATAAAAAGAAAAAAGTACATTTTTTTTAATGTATATTTTTTTGTATTTTGAAATTTAGGATCTAAGTAGAAAAAATAATATGTTTATATGTCGCATATTTACATACAAAGTATATTTTATAAAAATGTTTACTTCTGAATTTTGCACTATAGGAACTAACTAGAAATAGAATGTGTTTATATGTAATGTTGTTCATCCATCACAAGTGATGATGACCATTTGTTACATCCACTTTTGAAAATTCAATTTTAGTTATGTCCTTGATTATGAGTTCGTAGATGGCTAATGAGCCCTATTCGAGCTGTAAATGTCCTTGGACAGTTTGGACATGGAATAACGACTGTAGACGGATCTTGGTCTATCCGTGACTTTCTAGCTGCTCTCCGCTGTTGAGCTGCTGCATTTCTCTTCTTTTCACAAGATGATGCGCTCTTTTTTATTTTAGAACGCCATGTAGATCTATTTTGTGCAAGTTCTTCCCATGTATCGTGGTCTATTTCAAAGGCTTTCAGTGAGTCCTTTAACGAGTCCTTGTAGCGCTTCCTTTGGCCACCTTGAGATCGTATACCCTTCTCTAGCTCACCATAGAGAAGTATCTTTGGCAGACGATGGTCTGGCATACGCACCAAATGACCTGCCCAACGAATCTGTGTCTGCATCAGGATCGTGTCAATGCTTGGGATACCAGCTCTATCAAGGACAGTGGTATCTGGAATCTTGTCTTGCCATCTGATGTTCATAACTTTTCTGAGACAATTTGTATGAAAATGATTGAGTTTTTTCACATGACGTCTATACACAGTCCATGTTTCACTAGCGTATAGCAGCGCTGGAAGTACCACTGCTCTGTAAACTTTCAGCTTAGTCTGAAGGTTAATGCCATTTCTACGCCAAACATTTGCGTACAATCTGCAGAAAGTACTTGTGAAAATGACTTGCACTGGGGATTTTGATTAAAGTGAGGAAGAGTTTATATGTAATATATTTATATACAAGGCAAATTTTATAATAATATTTAGTTCTCATTTTTGCACTATAGGAACTAAGTAGAAATAGAATGTGTTTATTTGTCGCATAAAAAGAAAAAAGTACATTTTTTTTAATGTATATTTTTTTGTATTTTGAAATATAGGATCTAAGTAGAAAAAATAATATGTTAATATGTCGCATATTTACATACATAGTATATTTTATAAAAATATTTACTTCTGAATTTTGCACTATAGGAACAAAGTAGAAAAAAGAATGTGTTTATATGTTTCATAAAACGAAAAGATGAAATTTTTTTTAATGTTTGTTTTTGCATTTTACACTATAGGAACTAAGTAGAAAAGAGAATGTGTTAATATGTCACATATTTACATACAAAGTATATTTTATAAAAATGTTTACTTCTGAATTTTGCACTATAGGAACTAACTAGAAATAGAATGTGTTTATATGTCGCATAAAAAGAAAAGAGTAAATTTTTTTTTAAATGTTTATTTGTGAATTTTGCACTATAAGAGCTAAGGAGAAAAAAATAATGTGTTAATATGTCACATATTTACATGCAAAGTATATTTTATAAAAATGTTTACTTCTGAATTTTGCACTATAGGAACTAAGTAGAAAAAGAATGTGATTATATGTAATGTTGTTTGTCCATCACAAGTGATGATGACCATTTGTAACATCCACTTTTGAAAATTCAATTTTAGTTATGACCTTGATTATGAGTTCGTAGATGGCTAATGAGCCCTAATCGAGCTGTAAATGTCCTTGGACAGTTCTGACATGGAATAACGACTGAAGACGGATCTTGGTCTATCCATGACTTTCTAGCTGCTCTCCGCTGTTGAGCTGCTGCATTTCTCTTCTTTTCACAAGATGATGCGCTCTTATTTATTTTAGAACGTCATGTAGATCTATTTTGTGCACGTTCTTCCCATGTATCGTGGTTTATTTCAAAGGTTTTCAGTGAGTCCTTTAACGAGTCCTTGTAGCGCTTCCTTTGGCCACCTTGAGATCGTATACCCTTCTCTAGCTCACCATAGAGAAGTATCTTTGGCAGACGATGGTCTGGCATACGCACCAAATGACCTGCCCAACGAATCTGTGTCTGCATCAGGATCGTGTCAATGATTGGGATACCAGCTCTATCAAGGACAGTGGTATCTGGAATCTTGTCTTGCCATCTGATGTTCATGACTTTTCTGAGACAATTTGTATGAAAATGATTTAGTTTTTTCACATGACGTCTATACACAGTCCATGTTTCACTAGCGTATAGCAGCGCTGGAAGTACCACTGCTCTGTAAACTTTCAGCTTAGTCTGAAGGTTAATGCCATTTCTACGCCAAACATTTGCGTACAATCTGCAGAAAGTACTTGTGAAAATGACTTGCACTGGGGATTTTGATTAAAGTGAGGAAGAGTTTATATGTAATATATTTATATACAAGGCAAATTTTATAATAATATTTAGTTCTCATTTTTGCATTATAGGAACTAAGTAGAAATAGAATGTGTTTATATGTCGCATAAAAAGAAAAAAGTACATTTTTTTTAATGTATATTTTTTTGTATTTTGAAATTTAGGATCTAAGTAGAAAAAATAATATGTTTATATGTCGCATATTTACATACAAAGTATATTTTATAAAAATGTTTACTTCTGAATTTTGCACTAAAGGAACTAACTAGAAATAGAATGTGTTTATATGTAATGTTGTTCATCCATCACAAGTGATGATGACCATTTGTTACATCCACTTTTGAAAATTCAATTTTAGTTATGTCCTTGATTATGAGTTCGTAGATGGCTAATGAGCCCTATTCGAGCTGTAAATGTCCTTGGACAGTTTGGACATGGAATAACGACTGTAGACGGATCTTGGTCTATCCGTGACTTTCTAGCTGCTCTCCGCTGTTGAGCTGCTGCATTTCTCTTCTTTTCACAAGATGATGCGCTCTTTTTTATTTTAGAACGCCATGTAGATCTATTTTGTGCAAGTTCTTCCCATGTATCGTGGTCTATTTCAAAGGCTTTCAGTGAGTCCTTTAACGAGTCCTTGTAGCGCTTCCTTTGGCCACCTTGAGATCGTATACCCTTCTCTAGCTCACCATAGAGAAGTATCTTTGGCAGACGATGGTCTGGCATACGCACCAAATGACCTGCCCAACGAATCTGTGTCTGCATCAGGATCGTGTCAATGCTTGGGATACCAGCTCTATCAAGGACAGTGGTATCTGGAATCTTGTCTTGCCATCTGATGTTCATAACTTTTCTGAGACAATTTGTATGAAAATGATTGAGTTTTTTCACATGACGTCTATACACAGTCCATGTTTCACTAGCGTATAGCAGCGCTGGAAGTACCACTGCTCTGTAAACTTTCAGCTTAGTCTGAAGGTTAATGCCATTTCTACGCCAAACATTTGCGTACAATCTGCAGAAAGTACTTGTGAAAATGACTTGCACTGGGGATTTTGATTAAAGTGAGGAAGAGTTTATATGTAATATATTTATATACAAGGCAAATTTTATAATAATATTTAGTTCTCATTTTTGCACTATAGGAACTAAGTAGAAATAGAATGTGTTTATTTGTCGCATAAAAAGAAAAAAGTACATTTTTTTTAATGTATATTTTTTTGTATTTTGAAATATAGGATCTAAGTAGAAAAAATAATATGTTAATATGTCGCATATTTACATACATAGTATATTTTATAAAAATATTTACTTCTGAATTTTGCACTATAGGAACAAAGTAGAAAAAAGAATGTGTTTATATGTTTCATAAAACGAAAAGATGAAATTTTTTTTAATGTTTGTTTTTGCATTTTACACTATAGGAACTAAGTAGAAAAGAGAATGTGTTAATATGTCACATATTTACATACAAAGTATATTTTATAAAAATGTTTACTTCTGAATTTTGCACTATAGGAACTAACTAGAAATAGAATGTGTTTATATGTCGCATAAAAAGAAAAGAGTAAATTTTTTTTTAAATGTTTATTTGTGAATTTTGCACTATAAGAGCTAAGGAGAAAAAAATAATGTGTTAATATGTCACATATTTACATACAAAGTATATTTTATAAAAATGTTTACTTCTGAATTTTGCACTATAGGAACTAAGTAGAAAAAGAATGTGATTATATGTAATGTTGTTTGTCCATCACAAGTGATGATGACCATTTGTAACATCCACTTTTGAAAATTCAATTTTAGTTATGACCTTGATTATGAGTTCGTAGATGGCTAATGAGCCCTAATCGAGCTGTAAATGTCCTTGGACAGTTCTGACATGGAATAACGACTGAAGACGGATCTTGGTCTATCCATGACTTTCTAGCTGCTCTCCGCTGTTGAGCTGCTGCATTTCTCTTCTTTTCACAAGATGATGCGCTCTTATTTATTTTAGAACGTCATGTAGATCTATTTTGTGCACGTTCTTCCCATGTATCGTGGTTTATTTCAAAGGCTTTCAGTGAGTCCTTTAACGAGTCCTTGTAGCGCTTCCTTTGGCCACCTTGAGATCGTATACCCTTCTCTAGCTCACCATAGAGAAGTATCTTTGGCAGACGATGGTCTGGCATACGCACCAAATGACCTGCCCAACGAATCTGTGTCTGCATCAGGATCGTGTCAATGATTGGGATACCAGCTCTATCAAGGACAGTGGTATCTGGAATCTTGTCTTGCCATCTGATGTTTATGACTTTTCTGAGACAATTTGTATGAAAATGATTTAGTTTTTTCACATGACGTCTATACACAGTCCATGTTTCACTAGCGTATAGCAGCGCTGGAAGTACCACTGCTCTGTAAACTTTCAGCTTAGTCTGAAGGTTAATGCCATTTCTACGCCAAACATTTGCGTACAATCTGCAGAAAGTACTTGTGAAAATGACTTGCACTGGGGATTTTGATTAAAGTGAGGAAGAGTTTATATGTAATATATTTATATACAAGGCAAATTTTATAATAATATTTAGTTCTCATTTTTGCATTATAGGAACTAAGTAGAAATAGAATGTGTTTATTTGTCGCATAAAAAGAAAAAAGTACATTTTTTTAAATGTATATTTTTTTGTATTTTGAAATATAGGATCTAAGTAGAAAAAATAATATGTTAATATGTCGCATATTTACATACATAGTATATTTTATAAAAATATTTACTTCTGAATTTTGCAATATAGGAACTAAGTAGAAAAAGAATGTGTTTATATGTCGCATATTTACATACAAAGTATATTTTATAAAAATGTTTACTTCTGAATTTTGCACTATAGGAACTAACTAGAAATAGAATGTGTTTATATGTCGCATAAAAAGAAAAGAGTAAATTTTTTTTTAAATGTTTATTTGTGAATTTTGCACTATAAGAGCTAATGAGAAAAAAATAATGTGTTAATATGTCACATATTTACATACAAAGTATATTTTATAAAAATGTTTACTTCTGAATTTTGCACTATAGGAACTAACTAGAAATAGAATGTGTTTATATGTAATGTTGTTCATCCATCACAAGTGATGATGACCATTTGTTACATCCACTTTTGAAAATTCAATTTTAGTTATGTCCTTGATTATGAGTTCGTAGATGGCTAATGAGCCCTATTCGAGCTGTAAATGTCCTTGGACAGTTTGGACATGGAATAACGACTGTAGACGGATCTTGGTCTATCCGTGACTTTCTAGCTGCTCTCCGCTGTTGAGCTGCTGCATTTCTCTTCTTTTCACAAGATGATGCGCTCTTTTTTATTTTAGAACGCCATGTAGATCTATTTTGTGCAAGTTCTTCCCATGTATCGTGGTCTATTTCAAAGGCTTTCAGTGAGTCCTTTAACGAGTCCTTGTAGCGCTTCCTTTGGCCACCTTGAGATCGTATACCCTTCTCTAGCTCACCATAGAGAAGTATCTTTGGCAGACGATGGTCTGGCATACGCACCAAATGACCTGCCCAACGAATCTGTGTCTGCATCAGGATCGTGTCAATGCTTGGGATACCAGCTCTATCAAGGACAGTGGTATCTGGAATCTTGTCTTGCCATCTGATGTTCATAACTTTTCTGAGACAATTTGTATGAAAATGATTGAGTTTTTTCACATGACGTCTATACACAGTCCATGTTTCACTAGCGTATAGCAGCGCTGGAAGTACCACTGCTCTGTAAACTTTCAGCTTAGTCTGAAGGTTAATGCCATTTCTACGCCAAACATTTGCGTACAATCTGCAGAAAGTACTTGTGAAAATGACTTGCACTGGGGATTTTGATTAAAGTGAGGAAGAGTTTATATGTAATATATTTATATACAAGGCAAATTTTATAATAATATTTAGTTCTCATTTTTGCACTATAGGAACTAAGTAGAAATAGAATGTGTTTATTTGTCGCATAAAAAGAAAAAAGTACATTTTTTTTATGTATATTTTTTTGTATTTTGAAATATAGGATCTAAGTAGAAAAAATAATATGTTAATATGTCGCATATTTACATACATAGTATATTTTATAAAAATATTTACTTCTGAATTTTGCACTATAGGAACAAAGTAGAAAAAAGAATGTGTTTATATGTTTCATAAAACGAAAAGATGAAATTTTTTTTAATGTTTGTTTTTGCATTTTACACTATAGGAACTAAGTAGAAAAGAGAATGTGTTAATATGTCACATATTTACATACAAAGTATATTTTATAAAAATGTTTACTTCTGAATTTTGCACTATAGGAACTAACTAGAAATAGAATGTGTTTATATGTCGCATAAAAAGAAAAGAGTAAATTTTTTTTTAAATGTTTATTTGTGAATTTTGCACTATAAGAGCTAAGGAGAAAAAAATAATGTGTTAATATGTCACATATTTACATGCAAAGTATATTTTATAAAAATGTTTACTTCTGAATTTTGCACTATAGGAACTAAGTAGAAAAAGAATGTGATTATATGTAATGTTGTTTGTCCATCACAAGTGATGATGACCATTTGTAACATCCACTTTTGAAAATTCAATTTTAGTTATGACCTTGATTATGAGTTCGTAGATGGCTAATGAGCCCTAATCGAGCTGTAAATGTCCTTGGACAGTTCTGACATGGAATAACGACTGAAGACGGATCTTGGTCTATCCATGACTTTCTAGCTGCTCTCCGCTGTTGAGCTGCTGCATTTCTCTTCTTTTCACAAGATGATGCGCTCTTATTTATTTTAGAACGTCATGTAGATCTATTTTGTGCACGTTCTTCCCATGTATCGTGGTTTATTTCAAAGGCTTTCAGTGAGTCCTTTAACGAGTCCTTGTAGCGCTTCCTTTGGCCACCTTGAGATCGTATACCCTTCTCTAGCTCACCATAGAGAAGTATCTTTGGCAGACGATGGTCTGGCATACGCACCAAATGACCTGCCCAACGAATCTGTGTCTGCATCAGGATCGTGTCAATGATTGGGATACCAGCTCTATCAAGGACAGTGGTATCTGGAATCTTGTCTTGCCATCTGATGTTCATGACTTTTCTGAGACAATTTGTATGAAAATGATTTAGTTTTTTCACATGACGTCTATACACAGTCCATGTTTCACTAGCGTATAGCAGCGCTGGAAGTACCACTGCTCTGTAAACTTTCAGCTTAGTCTGAAGGTTAATGCCATTTCTACGCCAAACATTTGCGTACAATCTGCAGAAAGTACTTGTGAAAATGACTTGCACTGGGGATTTTGATTAAAGTGAGGAAGAGTTTATATGTAATATATTTATATACAAGGCAAATTTTATAATAATATTTAGTTCTCATTTTTGCATTATAGGAACTAAGTAGAAATAGAATGTGTTTATTTGTCGCATAAAAAGAAAAAAGTACATTTTTTTAAATGTATATTTTTTTGTATTTTGAAATATAGGATCTAAGTAGAAAAAATAATATGTTAATATGTCGCATATTTACATACATAGTATATTTTATAAAAATATTTACTTCTGAATTTTGCAATATAGGAACTAAGTAGAAAAAGAATGTGTTTATATGTCGCATATTTACATACAAAGTATATTTTATAAAAATGTTTACTTCTGAATTTTGCACTATAGGAACTAACTAGAAATAGAATGTGTTTATATGTCGCATAAAAAGAAAAGAGTAAATTTTTTTTTAAATGTTTATTTGTGAATTTTGCACTATAAGAGCTAAGGAGAAAAAAATAATGTGTTAATATGTCACATATTTACATACAAAGTATATTTTATAAAAATGTTTACTTCTGAATTTTGCACTATAGGAACTAAGTAGAAAAAGAATGTGTTTATATGTAATGTTGTTTGTCCATCACAAGTGATGATGACCATTTGTAACATCCACTTTTGAAAATTCAATTTTAGTTATGTCCTTGATTATGAGTTCGTAGATGGCTAATGAGCCCTAATCGAGCTGTAAATGTCCTTGGACAGTTCTGACATGGAATAACGACTGAAGACGGATCTTGGTCTATCCATGACTTTCTAGCTGCTCTCCGCTGTTGAGCTGCTGCATTTCTCTTCTTTTCACAAGATGATGCGCTCTTATTTATTTTAGAACGTCATGTAGATCTATTTTGTGCACGTTCTTCCCATGTATCGTGGTCTATTTCAAAGGCTTTCAGTGAGTCCTTTAACGAGTCCTTGTAGCGCTTCCTTTGGCCACCATGAGATCGTATACCCTTCTCTAGCTCACCATAGAGAAGTATCTTTGGCAGACGATGATCTGGCATACGCACCAAATGACCTGCCCAACGAATCTGTGTCTGCATCAGGATCGTGTCAATGCTTGGGATACCAGCTCTATCAAGGACAGTGGTATCTGGAATCTTGTCTTGCCATCTGATGTTCATAACTTTTCTGAGACAATTTGTATGAAAATGATTGAGTTTTTTCAAATGACGTCTATACACAGTCCATGTTTCACTAGCGTATAGCGGGGTGCAACGGGAAAGCAATGCTCTAGGCGGACCCAGGGTTAGCAGATAACCAAGATCCCAAATGTACCTCCATGCGGTGCACCATGAAACAGAAATACAGCAGCTCGAGCTGATTCTAATTTTTTTTTTAATTTTAATTTTTGAATTTTGCACTATATAAACTAAGGAGAAAAAAATAATGTGTTAATATGTCGCATATTTACACACAAAGTATATTTTATAAAAATGTTTACTTCTGAATTTTGCACTATTGGAATTAAGCAGAAAAAGAATGTGCTTATATGACATATATTTATATACAAGGAAAATTTTGAAAAATATTTACTTCTGATGTTTGCACTATAGGAACTAAGTAGAAAAAGAATGTGTTTCTATGTCATATATTTATATACAAGGTAAATTTTATAAAACTATTTACTTCTGATTTTTGCACTATAGGAACTAAGTAGAAAAAAATGTGTTTATATGTCATATATTTATATGCAAGGTAAATATTATAAAAATATTTACTTCTGATTTTTGCACTATAGGAACTAAGTAGAAATAGAATGTGTTTATATGTCGCATAAAAAAGGGAAATTTTTTTTTAATGTTTATTTTTGAATTGTGCACTATATGATCTAAGTAGAAAAATAATGTGTTTATATGTCGCATAAAAAGAAAAAAGGAAATTTTATAAAAATGTTTATTTTTTAAATTTTGCACTATAGGATCTAAGTAGAAAAAGAATGTCTTTATATCGCATAAATATAAGAAAGTAAATTCTTTTTATGTTTATTTTTGAATTTTGCACTATAGGAACTAAGCAGAAAAAGAATGTGTTTATATGTAATGTTGTTCGTCCATCACAAGTGATGATGACCATTTGTTACATCCACTTTTGAAAATTCAATTTTAGTTATGTCCTTGATTATGAGTTCGTAGATGGCTAATGAGCCCTATTCGAGCTGTAAATGTCCTTGGACAGTTTGGACAAGGAATAACGACTGTAGACGGATCTTGGTCTATCCGTGACTTTCTAGCTGCTCTCCGCTGTTGAGCTGCTGCATTTCTCTTCTTTTCACAAGATGATGCGCTCTTTTTTATTTTAGAACGCCATGTAGATCTATTTTGTGCAAGTTCTTCCCATGTATCGTGGTCTATTTCAAAGGCTTTCAGTGAGTCCTTTAACGAGTCCTTGTAGCGCGTCCTATGGCCACCTTGAGATCGTATACCCTTCTCTAGCTCACCATAGAGAAGTATCTTTGGCAGACGATGGTCTAGCATACGCACCAAATGACCTGCCCAACGAATCTGTGTCTGCATCAGGATAGTGTCAATGCTTGGGATACCAGCTCTATCAAGGACAGTGGTATCTGGAATCTTGTCTTGCCATCTGATGTTCATAACTTTTCTGAGACAATTTGTATGAAAATGATTGAGTTTTTTCACATGACGTCTATACACAGTCCATGTTTCACTAGCGTATAGCAGCGCTGGAAGTACCACTGCTCTGTAAACTTTCAGCTTAGTCTGAAGGTTAATGCCATTTCTACGCCAAACATTTGCGTACAATCTGCAGAAAGTACTTGTGAAAATGACTTGCACTGGGGATTTTGATTAAAGTGAGGAAGAGTTTATATGTAATATATTTATATACAAGGCAAATTTTATAATAATATTTAGTTCTCATTTTTGCACTATAGGAACTAAGTAGAAATAGAATGTGTTTATTTGTCGCATAAAAAGAAAAAAGTACATTTTTTTTAATGTATATTTTTTTGTATTTTGAAATATAGGATCTAAGTAGAAAAAATAATATGTTAATATGTCGCATATTTACATACATAGTATATTTTATAAAAATATTTACTTCTGAATTTTGCACTATAGGAACAAAGTAGAAAAAAGAATGTGTTTATATGTTTCATAAAACGAAAAGATGAAATTTTTTTTAATGTTTGTTTTTGCATTTTACACTATAGGAACTAAGTAGAAAAGAGAATGTGTTAATATGTCACATATTTACATACAAAGTATATTTTATAAAAATGTTTACTTCTGAATTTTGCACTATAGGAACTAACTAGAAATAGAATGTGTTTATATGTCGCATAAAAAGAAAAGAGTAAATTTTTTTTTAAATGTTTATTTGTGAATTTTGCACTATAAGAGCTAAGGAGAAAAAAATAATGTGTTAATATGTCACATATTTACATACAAAGTATATTTTATAAAAATGTTTACTTCTGAATTTTGCACTATAGGAACTAAGTAGAAAAAGAATGTGATTATATGTAATGTTGTTTGTCCATCACAAGTGATGATGACCATTTGTAACATCCACTTTTGAAAATTCAATTTTAGTTATGACCTTGATTATGAGTTCGTAGATGGCTAATGAGCCCTAATCGAGCTGTAAATGTCCTTGGACAGTTCTGACATGGAATAACGACTGAAGACGGATCTTGGTCTATCCATGACTTTCTAGCTGCTCTCCGCTGTTGAGCTGCTGCATTTCTCTTCTTTTCACAAGATGATGCGCTCTTATTTATTTTAGAACGTCATGTAGATCTATTTTGTGCACGTTCTTCCCATGTATCGTGGTTTATTTCAAAGGCTTTCAGTGAGTCCTTTAACGAGTCCTTGTAGCGCTTCCTTTGGCCACCTTGAGATCGTATACCCTTCTCTAGCTCACCATAGAGAAGTATCTTTGGCAGACGATGGTCTGGCATACGCACCAAATGACCTGCCCAACGAATCTGTGTCTGCATCAGGATCGTGTCAATGATTGGGATACCAGCTCTATCAAGGACAGTGGTATCTGGAATCTTGTCTTGCCATCTGATGTTCATGACTTTTCTGAGACAATTTGTATGAAAATGATTTAGTTTTTTCACATGACGTCTATACACAGTCCATGTTTCACTAGCGTATAGCAGCGCTGGAAGTACCACTGCTCTGTAAACTTTCAGCTTAGTCTGAAGGTTAATGCCATTTCTACGCCAAACATTTGCGTACAATCTGCAGAAAGTACTTGTGAAAATGACTTGCACTGGGGATTTTGATTAAAGTGAGGAAGAGTTTATATGTAATATATTTATATACAAGGCAAATTTTATAATAATATTTAGTTCTCATTTTTGCATTATAGGAACTAAGTAGAAATAGAATGTGTTTATTTGTCGCATAAAAAGAAAAAAGTACATTTTTTTAAATGTATATTTTTTTGTATTTTGAAATATAGGATCTAAGTAGAAAAAATAATATGTTAATATGTCGCATATTTACATACATAGTATATTTTATAAAAATATTTACTTCTGAATTTTGCAATATAGGAACTAAGTAGAAAAAGAATGTGTTTATATGTCGCATATTTACATACAAAGTATATTTTATAAAAATGTTTACTTCTGAATTTTGCACTATAGGAACTAACTAGAAATAGAATGTGTTTATATGTCGCATAAAAAGAAAAGAGTAAATTTTTTTTTAAATGTTTATTTGTGAATTTTGCACTATAAGAGCTAATGAGAAAAAAATAATGTGTTAATATGTCACATATTTACATACAAAGTATATTTTATAAAAATGTTTACTTCTGAATTTTGCACTATAGGAACTAAGTAGAAAAAGAATGTGTTTATATGTAATGTTGTTTGTCCATCACAAGTGATGATGACCATTTGTAACATCCACTTTTGAAAATTCAATTTTAGTTATGTCCTTGATTATGAGTTCGTAGATGGCTAATGAGCCCTAATCGAGCTGTAAATGTCCTTGGACAGTTCTGACATGGAATAACGACTGAAGACGGATCTTGGTCTATCCATGACTTTCTAGCTGCTCTCCGCTGTTGAGCTGCTGCATTTCTCTTCTTTTCACAAGATGATGCGCTCTTATTTATTTTAGAACGTCATGTAGATCTATTTTGTGCACGTTCTTCCCATGTATCGTGGTCTATTTCAAAGGCTTTCAGTGAGTCCTTTAACGAGTCCTTGTAGCGCTTCCTTTGGCCACCATGAGATCGTATACCCTTCTCTAGCTCACCATAGAGAAGTATCTTTGGCAGACGATGATCTGGCATACGCACCAAATGACCTGCCCAACGAATCTGTGTCTGCATCAGGATCGTGTCAATGCTTGGGATACCAGCTCTATCAAGGACAGTGGTATCTGGAATCTTGTCTTGCCATCTGATGTTCATAACTTTTCTGAGACAATTTGTATGAAAATGATTGAGTTTTTTTAAATGACGTCTATACACAGTCCATGTTTCACTAGCGTATAGCGGGGTGCAACGGGAAAGCAATGCTCTAGGCGGACCCAGGGTTAGCAGATAACCAAGATCCCAAATGTACCTCCATGCGGTGCACCATGAAACAGAAATACAGCAGCTCGAGCTGATTCTAATTTTTTTTTTAATTTTAATTTTTGAATTTTGCACTATATAAACTAAGGAGAAAATAATAATGTGTTAATATGTCGCATATTTACACACAAAGTATATTTTATAAAAATGTTTACTTCTGAATTTTGCACTATTGGAATTAAGCAGAAAAAGAATGTGCTTATATGACATATATTTATATACAAGGAAAATTTTGAAAAATATTTACTTCTGATGTTTGCACTATAGGAACTAAGTAGAAAAAGAATGTGTTTCTATGTCATATATTTATATACAAGGTAAATTTTATAAAACTATTTACTTCTGATTTTTGCACTATAGGAACTAAGTAGAAAAAAATGTGTTTATATGTCATATATTTATATGCAAGGTAAATATTATAAAAATATTTACTTCTGATTTTTGCACTATAGGAACTAAGTAGAAATAGAATGTGTTTATATGTCGCATAAAAAAGGGAAATTTTTTTTTAATGTTTATTTTTGAATTGTGCACTATATGATCTAAGTAGAAAAATAATGTGTTTATATGTCGCATAAAAAGAAAAAAGGAAATTTTATAAAAATGTTTATTTTTTAAATTTTGCACTATAGGATCTAAGTAGAAAAAGAATGTCTTTATATCGCATAAATATAAGAAAGTAAATTCTTTTTATGTTTATTTTTGAATTTTGCACTATAGGAACTAAGCAGAAAAAGAATGTGTTTATATGTAATGTTGTTCGTCCATCACAAGTGATGATGACCATTTGTTACATCCACTTTTGAAAATTCAATTTTAGTTATGTCCTTGATTATGAGTTCGTAGATGGCTAATGAGCCCTATTCGAGCTGTAAATGTCCTTGGACAGTTTGGACATGGAATAACGACTGTAGACGGATCTTGGTCTATCCGTGACTTTCTAGCTGCTCTCCGCTGTTGAGCTGCTGCATTTCTCTTCTTTTCACAAGATGATGCGCTCTTTTTTATTTTAGAACGTCATGTAGATCTATTTTGTGCAAGTTCTTCCCATGTATCGTGGTCTATTTCAAAGGCTTTCAGTGAGTCCTTTAACGAGTCCTTGTAGCGCGTCCTATGGCCACCTTGAGATCGTATACCCTTCTCTAGCTCACCATAGAGAAGTATCTTTGGCAGACGATGGTCTGGCATACGCACCAAATGACCTGCCCAACGAATCTGTGTCTGCATCAGGATAGTGTCAATGCTTGGGATACCAGCTCTATCAAGGACAGTGGTATCTGGAATCTTGTCTTGCCATCTGATGTTCATAACTTTTCTGAGACAATTTGTATGAAAATGATTGAGTTTTTTCACATGACGTCTATACACAGTCCATGTTTCACTAGTGTATAGCAGCACTGGAAGTACCACTGCTCTGTAAACTTTCAACTTAGTCTGAAGGTTAATGCCATTTCTACGCCAAACATTTGCATACAATCTGCAGAAAGTACTTGTGAAAATGACTTGCACTGGGGATTTTGATTAAAGTGAGGAAGAGTTTATATGTAATATATTTATATACAAGGCAAATTTTATAATAATATTTAGTTCTGATTTTTACTTTATAGGAACTAATTAGAAATAGAATGTGTTTATATGTCGCATAAAAAGAAAAAAGTACATTTTTTTTAATGTATATTTTTTTGTATTTTGAAATTTAGGATCTAAGTAGAAAAAATAATATGTTAATATGTCGCATATTTACATACATAGTATATTTTATAAAAATATTTACTTCTGAATTTTGCACTATAGGAACAAAGTAGAAAAAAGAATGTGTTTATATGTTTCATAAAACGAAAAGATGAAATTTTTTTTAATGTTTGTTTTTGCATTTTACACTATAGGAACTAAGTAGAAAAGAGAATGTGTTAATATGTCACATATTTACATACAAAGTATATTTTATAAAAATGTTTACTTCTGATTTTTGCACTATAGAAACTAAGTAGAAAAAGAATGTATTTATATATCGCATAAAAAAGAAAAAAGGAAATTTTAAAAAATGTTTATTTTTGAATTTTGCACTATAGGATCTAAGTAGAAAAAGAATGTGTTTATGTCGCATAAAAAGAAAAAAGTAAATTTTTTAAAATGTTTATTTTTGAATTTTGCACTATAGGAACTAAGTAGAAAAAGAATGTGTTTACATGTCGCATAACAAAGAAAAAAGTAAATTTTTTTTTAAATGTTTATTTTTGAATTTTGCACTATAAGAGCTAAGGAGAAAAAAATAATGTGTTAATATGTCACATATTTACATACAAAGTATATTTTATAAAAATGTTTACTTCTGAATTTTGCACTATAGGAACTAAGTAGAAAAAGAATGTGTTTATATGTAATGTTGTTCGTCCATCACAAGTGATGATGACCATTTGTAACATCCACTTTTGAAAATTCAATTTTAGTTATGTCCTTGATTATGAGTTCGTAGATGGCTAATGAGCCCTAATCGAGCTGTAAATGTCCTTGGACAGTTCTGATATGGAATAACGACTGAAGACGGATCTTGGTCTATCCGTGACGATCTAGCTGCTCTCCGCTGTTGAGCTGCTGCATTTCTCTTCTTTTCACAAGATGATGCGCTCTTTTTTATTTTAGAACGCCATGTAGATCTATTTTGTGCAAGTTCTTCCCATGTATCGTGGTCTATTTCAAAGGCTTTCATTCAGTGAGTCCTTTAACGAGTCCTTGTAGCGCTTCCTTTGGCCACCATGAGATCGTATACCCTTCTCTAGCTCACCATAGAGAAGTATCTTTGGCAGACGATGGTCTGGCATACGCACCAAATGACCTGCCCAACGAATCTGTGTCTGCATCAGGATCGTGTCAATGCTTGGGATACCAGCTCTATCAAGGACAGTGGTATCTGGAATCTTGTCTTGCCATCTGATGTTCATAACTTTTCTGAGACAATTTGTATGAAAATGATTGAGTTTTTTCAAATGACGTCTATACACAGTCCATGTTTCACTAGCGTATAGCGGGGTGCAACGGGAAAGCAATGCTCTAGGCGGACCCAGGGTTAGCAGATAACCAAGATCCCAAATGTACCTCCATGCGGTGCACCCTGGAAACAGAAATACAGCAGCTCGAGCTGATTCTAATTTTTTTTTTAATTTAAATTTTTGAATTTTGCACTATATGAACTAAGGAGAAAAAAATAATGTGTTAATATGTCGCATATTTACATACAAAGTATATTTTATAAAAATGTTTACTTCTGAATTTTGCACTATTGGAACTAAGCAGAAAAAGAATGTGCTTATATGACATATATTTATATACAAGGTAAATTTTATAAAACTATTTACTTCTGATTTTTGCACTATAGGAACTAAGTAGAAAAAGAATGTCTTTATATGTCATATATTTATATGCAAGGTAAATATTATAAAAATATTTACTTCTGATTTTTGCACTATAGGAACTAAGTAGAAATAGAATGTGTTTATATGTCGCATAAAAAAGGGAAATTTTTTTTAAATGTTTATTTTTGAATTGTGCACTATATGATCTAAGTAGAAAAATAATGTGTTTATATGTCGCATAAAAAGAAAAAAGGAAATTTTATAAAAATGTTTATTTTTTTAATTTTGCACTATAGGATCTAAGTAGAAAAAGAATGTCTTTATATCGCATAAATATAAGAAAGTAAATTCTTTTTATGTTTATTTTTGAATTTTGCACTATAGGAACTAAGCAGAAAAAGAATGTGTTTATATGTAATGTTGTTCGTCCATCACAAGTGATGATGACCATTTGTTACATCCACTTTTGAAAATTCAATTTTAGTTATGTCCTTGATTATGAGTTCGTAGATGGCTAATGAGCCCTATTCGAGCTGTAAATGTCCTTGGACAGTTTGGACATGGAATAACGACTGTAGACGGATCTTGGTCTATCCGTGACTTTCTAGCTGCTCTCCGCTGTTGAGCTGCTGCATTTCTCTTCTTTTCACAAGATGATGCGCTCTTTTTTATTTTAGAACGCCATGTAGATCTATTTTGTGCAAGTTCTTCCCATGTATCGTGGTCTATTTCAAAGGCTTTCAGTGAGTCCTTTAACGAGTCCTTGTAGCGCGTCCTATGGCCACCTTGAGATTGTATACCCTTCTCTAGCTCACCATAGAGAAGTATCTTTGGCAGACGATGGTCTGGCATACGCACCAAATGACCTGCCCAACGAATCTGTGTCTGCATCAGGATAGTGTCAATGCTTGGGATACCAGCTCTATCAAGGACAGTGGTATCTGGAATCTTGTCTTGCCATCTGATGTTCATAACTTTTCTGAGACAATTTGTATGAAAATGATTGAGTTTTTTCACATGACGTCTATACACAGTCCATGTTTCACTAGTGTATAGCAGCACTGGAAGTACCACTGCTCTGTAAACTTTCAACTTAGTCTGAAGGTTAATGCCATTTCTACGCCAAACATTTGCATACAATCTGCAGAAAGTACTTGTGAAAATGACTTGCACTGGGGATTTTGATTAAAGTGAGGAAGAGTTTATATGTAATATATTTATATACAAGGCAAATTTTATAATAATATTTAGTTCTGATTTTTACTTTATAGGAACTAATTAGAAATAGAATGTGTTTATATGTCGCATAAAAAGAAAAAAGTACATTTTTTTTAATGTATATTTTTTTGTATTTTGAAATTTAGGATCTAAGTAGAAAAAATAATATGTTAATATGTCGCATATTTACATACATAGTATATTTTATAAAAATATTTACTTCTGAATTTTGCACTATAGGAACAAAGTAGAAAAAAGAATGTGTTTATATGTTTCATAAAACGAAAAGATGAAATTTTTTTAAATGTTTGTTTTTGCATTTTACACTATAGGAACTAAGTAGAAAAGAGAATGTGTTAATATGTCACATATTTACATACAAAGTATATTTTATAAAAATGTTTACTTCTGATTTTTGCACTATAGAAACTAAGTAGAAAAAGAATGTATTTATATATCGCATAAAAAAGAAAAAAGGAAATTTTATAAAAATGTTTATTTTTGAATTTTGCACTATAGGATCTAAGTAGAAAAAGAATGTGTTTATGTCGCATAAAAAGAAAAAAGTAAATTTTTTTAAATGTTTATTTTTGAATTTTGCACTATAGGAACTAAGTAGAAAAAGAATGTGTTTACATGTCGCATAACAAAGAAAAAAGTAAATTTTTTTTAAATGTTTATTTTTGAATTTTGCACTATAAGAGCTAAGGAGAAAAAAATAATGTGTTAATATGTCACATATTTACATACAAAGTATATTTTATAAAAATGTTTACTTCTGAATTTTGCACTATAGGAACTAAGTAGAAAAAGAATGTGTTTATATGTAATGTTGTTCGTCCATCACAAGTGATGATGACCATTTGTAACATCCACTTTTGAAAATTCAATTTTAGTTATGTCCTTGATTATGAGTTCGTAGATGGCTAATGAGCCCTAATCGAGCTGTAAATGTCCTTGGACAGTTCTGATATGGAATAACGACTGAAGACGGATCTTGGTCTATCCGTGACGATCTAGCTGCTCTCCGCTGTTGAGCTGCTGCATTTCTCTTCTTTTCACAAGATGATGCGCTCTTTTTTATTTTAGAACGCCATGTAGATCTATTTTGTGCAAGTTCTTCCCATGTATCGTGGTCTATTTCAAAGGTTTTCAGTGAGTCCTTTAACGAGTCCTTGTAGCGCTTCCTTTGGCCACCTTGAGATCGTATACCCTTCTCTAGCTCACCATAGAGAAGTATCTTTGGCAGACGATGGTCTGGCATACGCACCAAATGACCTGCCCAACGAATCTGTGTCTGCATCAGGATCGTATCAATGCTTGGGATACCAGCTCTATCAAGGATAGTGGTATATGGAATCTTGTCTTGCCATCTGATATTCATAACTTTTCTGAGAAAATTTGTATGAAAATGATTGAGTTTTTTCACATGACGTCTATACACAGTCAATGTTTCACTAGCGTATAGCGGGGTGCAAAGGGAACACAATGCTCTAGGCGGACCCAGGGTTAGCAGATAACCAAGATCCCAAATGTACCTCCACGCGGTGCACCCTGGAAACAGAAATACAGCAGCTCGAGCTGATTCTAAATTTTTTTTTAATTTTAATTTTTGAATTTTGCACTATAAGAACTAAGGAGAAAAAATAATGTGTTAATATGTCGCATATTTACATACAAAGTATATTTTATAAAAATGTTTACTTCTGAATTTTGCACTATTGGAACTAAGCAGAAAAAGAATGTGCTTATATGACATATATTTATATACAAGGTAAATTTTATAAAACTATTTACTTCTGATTTTTGCACTATAGGAACTAAGTAGAAAAAAAATGTGTTTATATTTCGCATAACAAAGGGAAATTTTTTTTTAATGTTTATTTTTGAATTGTGCACTATATGATCTAAGTAGAAAAATAATGTGTTTATGTCGCATAAAAAGAAAAAAGGAAATTTTATAAAAATGTTTATTTTTTAATTTTGCACTATAGGATCTAAGTAGAAAAAGAATGTCTTTATGTCGCATAAATATAAAAAAGTAAATTTTTTTAATGTTTATTTTTGAATTTTGAACTATAGGAACTAAGCAGAAAAAGAATGTGTTTATATGTAATGTTGTTCGTCCATCACAAGTGATGATGACCATTTGTTACATCCACTTTTGAAAATTCAATTTTAGTTATGTCCTTGATTATGAGTTCGTAGATGGCTAATGAACCCTATTCGAGCTGTAAATGTCCTTGGACAGTTTGGACATGGAATAACGACTGTAGACGGATCTTGGTCTATCCGTGACTTTCTAGCTGCTCTCTGCTGTTGAGCTGCTGCATTTCTCTTCTTTTCACAAGATGATGCGCTTTTTTATTTTAGAATGCCATGTAGATCTATTTTGTGCAAGTTCTTCCCATGTATCGTGGTCTATTTCAAAGGTTTTCAGTGAGTCCTTTAACGAGTCCTTGTAGCGCTTCCTTTGGCCACCTTGAGATCGTATACCCTTCTCTAGCTCACCATAGAGAAGTATCTTTGGCAGACGATGGTCTGGCATACGCACCAAATGACCTGCCCAACGAATCTGTGTCTGCATCAGGATCGTATCAATGCTTGGGATACCAGCTCTATCAAGGATAGTGGTATATGGAATCTTGTCTTGCCATCTGATATTCATAACTTTTCTGAGAAAATTTGTATGAAAATGATTGAGTTTTTTTCACATGACGTCTATACACAGTCAATGTTTCACTAGCGTATAGCGGGGTGCAAAGGGAACACAATGCTCTAGGCGGACCCAGGGTTAGCAGATAACCAAGATCCCAAATGTACCTCCACGCGGTGCACCCTGGAAACAGAAATACAGCAGCTCGAGCTGATTCTAATTTTTTTTTAAATTTTAATTTTTGAATTTTGCACTATAAGAACTAAGGAGAAAAAATAATGTGTTAATATGTCGCATATTTACATACAAAGTATATTTTATAAAAATGTTTACTTCTGAATTTTGCACTATAGGAATTCAGTAGAAAAAGAATGTGTTTATGTCGCATAAAAAGAAAAAAGTAAATTTTTTTTAATATTTATTTTTAATATTTGCACTATAGGAACTAAGTAGAAAAAGAATGTGTTAATATGTCGCATATTTACATACAAAGTATATTTTATAAAATTGTTTACTTCTGAATTTTGCACTATAGGAACTAAGTAGAAAAAGAATGTGTTTATATGTAATGTTGTTCGTCCATCACAAGTGATGATGACCATTTGTAACATCCACTTTTGAAAATTCAATTTTAGTTATGTCCTTGATTATGAGTTCGTAGATGGCTAATGAGCCCTATTCGAGCTGTAAATGTCCTTGGACAGTTTGGACATGGAATAACGACTGTAGACGGATCTTGGTCTATCCGTGACTTTCTAGCTGCTCTCCGCTGTTGAGCTGCTGCATTTCTCTTCTTTTCACAAGATGATGCGCTCTTTTTTATTTTAGAACGCCATGTAGATCTATTTTGTGCAAGTTCTTCCCATGTATCGTGGTCTATTTCAAAGGCTTTCAGTGAGTCCTTTAACGAGTCCTTGTAGCGCGTCCTATGGCCACCTTGAGATCGTATACCCTTCTCTAGCTCACCATAGAGAAGTATCTTTGGCAGACGATGGTCTGGCATACGCACCAAATGACCTGCCCAACGAATCTGTGTCTGCATCAGGATAGTGTCAATGCTTGGGATACCAGCTCTATCAAGGACAGTGGTATCTGGAATCTTGTCTTGCCATCTGATGTTCATAACTTTTCTGAGACAATTTGTATGAAAATGATTGAGTTTTTTCACATGACGTCTATACACAGTCCATGTTTCACTAGTGTATAGCAGCACTGGAAGTACCACTGCTCTGTAAACTTTCAACTTAGTCTGAAGGTTAATGCCATTTCTACGCCAAACATTTGCATACAATCTGCAGAAAGTACTTGTGAAAATGACTTGCACTGGGGATTTTGATTAAAGTGAGGAAGAGTTTATATGTAATATATTTATATACAAGGCAAATTTTATAATAATATTTAGTTCTGATTTTTACTTTATAGGAACTAATTAGAAATAGAATGTGTTTATATGTCGCATAAAAAGAAAAAAGTACATTTTTTTTAATGTATATTTTTTTGTATTTTGAAATTTAGGATCTAAGTAGAAAAAATAATATGTTAATATGTCGCATATTTACATACATAGTATATTTTATAAAAATATTTACTTCTGAATTTTGCACTATAGGAACAAAGTAGAAAAAAGAATGTGTTTATATGTTTCATAAAACGAAAAGATGAAATTTTTTTAAATGTTTGTTTTTGCATTTTACACTATAGGAACTAAGTAGAAAAGAGAATGTGTTAATATGTCACATATTTACATACAAAGTATATTTTATAAAAATGTTTACTTCTGATTTTTGCACTATAGAAACTAAGTAGAAAAAGAATGTATTTATATATCGCATAAAAAAGAAAAAAGGAAATTTTATAAAAATGTTTATTTTTGAATTTTGCACTATAGGATCTAAGTAGAAAAAGAATGTGTTTATGTCGCATAAAAAGAAAAAAGTAAATTTTTTAAAATGTTTATTTTTGAATTTTGCACTATAGGAACTAAGTAGAAAAAGAATGTGTTTACATGTCGCATAACAAAGAAAAAAGTAAATTTTTTTAAAATGTTTATTTTTGAATTTTGCACTATAAGAGCTAAGGAGAAAAAAATAATGTGTTAATATGTCACATATTTACATACAAAGTATATTTTATAAAAATGTTTACTTCTGAATTTTGCACTATAGGAACTAAGTAGAAAAAGAATGTGTTTATATGTAATGTTGTTCGTCCATCACAAGTGATGATGACCATTTGTAACATCCACTTTTGAAAATTCAATTTTAGTTATGTCCTTGATTATGAGTTCGTAGATGGCTAATGAGCCCTAATCGAGCTGTAAATGTCCTTGGACAGTTCTGATATGGAATAACGACTGAAGACGGATCTTGGTCTATCCGTGACGATCTAGCTGCTCTCCGCTGTTGAGCTGCTGCATTTCTCTTCTTTTCACAAGATGATGCGCTCTTTTTTATTTTAGAACGCCATGTAGATCTATTTTGTGCAAGTTCTTCCCATGTATCGTGGTCTATTTCAAAGGTTTTCAGTGAGTCCTTTAACGAGTCCTTGTAGCGCTTCCTTTGGCCACCTTGAGATCGTATACCCTTCTCTAGCTCACCATAGAGAAGTATCTTTGGCAGACGATGGTCTGGCATACGCACCAAATGACCTGCCCAACGAATCTGTGTCTGCATCAGGATCGTATCAATGCTTGGGATACCAGCTCTATCAAGGATAGTGGTATATGGAATCTTGTCTTGCCATCTGATATTCATAACTTTTCTGAGAAAATTTGTATGAAAATGATTGAGTTTTTTCACATGACGTCTATACACAGTCAATGTTTCACTAGCGTATAGCGGGGTGCAAAGGGAACACAATGCTCTAGGCGGACCCAGGGTTAGCAGATAACCAAGATCCCAAATGTACCTCCACGCGGTGCACCCTGGAAACAGAAATACAGCAGCTCGAGCTGATTCTAATTTTTTTTTTAATTTTAATTTTTGAATTTTGCACTATAAGAACTAAGGAGAAAAAATAATGTGTTAATATGTCGCATATTTACATACAAAGTATATTTTATAAAAATGTTTACTTCTGAATTTTGCACTATTGGAACTAAGCAGAAAAAGAATGTGCTTATATGACATATATTTATATACAAGGTAAATTTTATAAAACTATTTACTTCTGATTTTTGCACTATAGGAACTAAGTAGAAAAAAAATGTGTTTATATTTCGCATAACAAAGGGAAATTTTTTTTTAATGTTTATTTTTGAATTGTGCACTATATGATCTAAGTAGAAAAATAATGTGTTTATGTCGCATAAAAAGAAAAAAGGAAATTTTATAAAAATGTTTATTTTTTAATTTTGCACTATAGGATCTAAGTAGAAAAAGAATGTCTTTATGTCGCATAAATATAAAAAAGTAAATTTTTTTAATGTTTATTTTTGAATTTTGAACTATAGGAACTAAGCAGAAAAAGAATGTGTTTATATGTAATGTTGTTCGTCCATCACAAGTGATGATGACCATTTGTTACATCCACTTTTGAAAATTCAATTTTAGTTATGTCCTTGATTATGAGTTCGTAGATGGCTAATGAACCCTATTCGAGCTGTAAATGTCCTTGGACAGTTTGGACATGGAATAACGACTGTAGACGGATCTTGGTCTATCCGTGACTTTCTAGCTGCTCTCTGCTGTTGAGCTGCTGCATTTCTCTTCTTTTCACAAGATGATGCGCTTTTTTATTTTAGAATGCCATGTAGATCTATTTTGTGCAAGTTCTTCCCATGTATCGTGGTCTATTTCAAAGGTTTTCAGTGAGTCCTTTAACGAGTCCTTGTAGCGCTTCCTTTGGCCACCTTGAGATCGTATACCCTTCTCTAGCTCACCATAGAGAAGTATCTTTGGCAGACGATGGTCTGGCATACGCACCAAATGACCTGCCCAACGAATCTGTGTCTGCATCAGGATCGTATCAATGCTTGGGATACCAGCTCTATCAAGGATAGTGGTATATGGAATCTTGTCTTGCCATCTGATATTCATAACTTTTCTGAGAAAATTTGTATGAAAATGATTGAGTTTTTTTCACATGACGTCTATACACAGTCAATGTTTCACTAGCGTATAGCGGGGTGCAAAGGGAACACAATGCTCTAGGCGGACCCAGGGTTAGCAGATAACCAAGATCCCAAATGTACCTCCACGCGGTGCACCCTGGAAACAGAAATACAGCAGCTCGAGCTGATTCTAATTTTTTTTTAAATTTTAATTTTTGAATTTTGCACTATAAGAACTAAGGAGAAAAAATAATGTGTTAATATGTCGCATATTTACATACAAAGTATATTTTATAAAAATGTTTACTTCTGAATTTTGCACTATAGGAATTCAGTAGAAAAAGAATGTGTTTATGTCGCATAAAAAGAAAAAAGTAAATTTTTTTTAATGTTTATTTTTAATATTTGCACTATAGGAACTAAGTAGAAAAAGAATGTGTTAATATGTCGCATATTTACATACAAAGTATATTTTATAAAATTGTTTACTTCTGAATTTTGCACTATAGGAACTAAGTAGAAAAAGAATGTGTTTATATGTAATGTTGTTCGTCCATCACAAGTGATGATGACCATTTGTAACATCCACTTTTGAAAATTCAATTTTAGTTATGTCCTTGATTATGAGTTCGTAGATGGCTAATGAGCCCTATTCGAGCTGTAAATGTCCTTGGACAGTTTGGACATGGAATAACGACTGTAGACGGATCTTGGTCTATCCGTGACTTTCTAGCTGCTCTCCGCTGTTGAGCTGCTGCATTTCTCTTCTTTTCACAAGATGATGCGCTCTTTTTTATTTTAGAACGCCATGTAGATCTATTTTGTGCAAGTTCTTCCCATGTATCGTGGTCTATTTCAAAGGCTTTCAGTGAGTCCTTTAACGAGTCCTTGTAGCGCGTCCTATGGCCACCTTGAGATCGTATACCCTTCTCTAGCTCACCATAGAGAAGTATCTTTGGCAGACGATGGTCTGGCATACGCACCAAATGACCTGCCCAACGAATCTGTGTCTGCATCAGGATAGTGTCAATGCTTGGGATACCAGCTCTATCAAGGACAGTGGTATCTGGAATCTTGTCTTGCCATCTGATGTTCATAACTTTTCTGAGACAATTTGTATGAAAATGATTGAGTTTTTTCACATGACGTCTATACACAGTCCATGTTTCACTAGTGTATAGCAGCACTGGAAGTACCACTGCTCTGTAAACTTTCAACTTAGTCTGAAGGTTAATGCCATTTCTACGCCAAACATTTGCATACAATCTGCAGAAAGTACTTGTGAAAATGACTTGCACTGGGGATTTTGATTAAAGTGAGGAAGAGTTTATATGTAATATATTTATATACAAGGCAAATTTTATAATAATATTTAGTTCTGATTTTTACTTTATAGGAACTAATTAGAAATAGAATGTGTTTATATGTCGCATAAAAAGAAAAAAGTACATTTTTTTTAATGTATATTTTTTTGTATTTTGAAATTTAGGATCTAAGTAGAAAAAATAATATGTTAATATGTCGCATATTTACATACATAGTATATTTTATAAAAATATTTACTTCTGAATTTTGCACTATAGGAACAAAGTAGAAAAAAGAATGTGTTTATATGTTTCATAAAACGAAAAGATGAAATTTTTTTTAATGTTTGTTTTTGCATTTTACACTATAGGAACTAAGTAGAAAAGAGAATGTGTTAATATGTCACATATTTACATACAAAGTATATTTTATAAAAATGTTTACTTCTGATTTTTGCACTATAGAAACTAAGTAGAAAAAGAATGTATTTATATATCGCATAAAAAAGAAAAAAGGAAATTTTATAAAAATGTTTATTTTTGAATTTTGCACTATAGGATCTAAGTAGAAAAAGAATGTGTTTATGTCGCATAAAAAGAAAAAAGTAAATTTTTTAAAATGTTTATTTTTGAATTTTGCACTATAGGAACTAAGTAGAAAAAGAATGTGTTTACATGTCGCATAACAAAGAAAAAAGTAAATTTTTTTAAAATGTTTATTTTTGAATTTTGCACTATAAGAGCTAAGGAGAAAAAAATAATGTGTTAATATGTCACATATTTACATACAAAGTATATTTTATAAAAATGTTTACTTCTGAATTTTGCACTATAGGAACTAAGTAGAAAAAGAATGTGTTTATATGTAATGTTGTTCGTCCATCACAAGTGATGATGACCATTTGTAACATCCACTTTTGAAAATTCAATTTTAGTTATGTCCTTGATTATGAGTTCGTAGATGGCTAATGAGCCCTAATCGAGCTGTAAATGTCCTTGGACAGTTCTGATATGGAATAACGACTGAAGACGGATCTTGGTCTATCCGTGACGATCTAGCTGCTCTCCGCTGTTGAGCTGCTGCATTTCTCTTCTTTTCACAAGATGATGCGCTCTTTTTTATTTTAGAACGCCATGTAGATCTATTTTGTGCAAGTTCTTCCCATGTATCGTGGTCTATTTCAAAGGTTTTCAGTGAGTCCTTTAACGAGTCCTTGTAGCGCTTCCTTTGGCCACCTTGAGATCGTATACCCTTCTCTAGCTCACCATAGAGAAGTATCTTTGGCAGACGATGGTCTGGCATACGCACCAAATGACCTGCCCAACGAATCTGTGTCTGCATCAGGATCGTATCAATGCTTGGGATACCAGCTCTATCAAGGATAGTGGTATATGGAATCTTGTCTTGCCATCTGATATTCATAACTTTTCTGAGAAAATTTGTATGAAAATGATTGAGTTTTTTCACATGACGTCTATACACAGTCAATGTTTCACTAGCGTATAGCGGGGTGCAAAGGGAACACAATGCTCTAGGCGGACCCAGGGTTAGCAGATAACCAAGATCCCAAATGTACCTCCACGCGGTGCACCCTGGAAACAGAAATACAGCAGCTCGAGCTGATTCTAATTTTTTTTAAAATTTTAATTTTTGAATTTTGCACTATAAGAACTAAGGAGAAAAAATAATGTGTTAATATGTCGCATATTTACATACAAAGTATATTTTATAAAAATGTTTACTTCTGAATTTTGCACTATTGGAACTAAGCAGAAAAAGAATGTGCTTATATGACATATATTTATATACAAGGTAAATTTTATAAAACTATTTACTTCTGATTTTTGCACTATAGGAACTAAGTAGAAAAAAAATGTGTTTATATTTCGCATAACAAAGGGAAATTTTTTTTTAATGTTTATTTTTGAATTGTGCACTATATGATCTAAGTAGAAAAATAATGTGTTTATGTCGCATAAAAAGAAAAAAGGAAATTTTATAAAAATGTTTATTTTTTAATTTTGCACTATAGGATCTAAGTAGAAAAAGAATGTCTTTATGTCGCATAAATATAAAAAAGTAAATTTTTTTAATGTTTATTTTTGAATTTTGAACTATAGGAACTAAGCAGAAAAAGAATGTGTTTATATGTAATGTTGTTCGTCCATCACAAGTGATGATGACCATTTGTTACATCCACTTTTGAAAATTCAATTTTAGTTATGTCCTTGATTATGAGTTCGTAGATGGCTAATGAACCCTATTCGAGCTGTAAATGTCCTTGGACAGTTTGGACATGGAATAACGACTGTAGACGGATCTTGGTCTATCCGTGACTTTCTAGCTGCTCTCTGCTGTTGAGCTGCTGCATTTCTCTTCTTTTCACAAGATGATGCGCTTTTTTATTTTAGAATGCCATGTAGATCTATTTTGTGCAAGTTCTTCCCATGTATCGTGGTCTATTTCAAAGGTTTTCAGTGAGTCCTTTAACGAGTCCTTGTAGCGCTTCCTTTGCCCACCTTGAGATCGTATACCCTTCTCTAGCTCACCATAGAGAAGTATCTTTGGCAGACGATGGTCTGGCATACGCACCAAATGACCTGCCCAACGAATCTGTGTCTGCATCAGGATCGTATCAATGCTTGGGATACCAGCTCTATCAAGGATAGTGGTATATGGAATCTTGTCTTGCCATCTGATATTCATAACTTTTCTGAGAAAATTTGTATGAAAATGATTGAGTTTTTTCACATGACGTCTATACACAGTCAATGTTTCACTAGCGTATAGCGGGGTGCAAAGGGAACACAATGCTCTAGGCGGACCCAGGGTTAGCAGATAACCAAGATCCCAAATGTACCTCCACGCAGTGCACCCTGGAAACAGAAATACAGCAGCTCGAGCTGATTCTAATTTTTTTTTAAATTTTAATTTTTGAATTTTGCACTATAAGAACTAAGGAGAAAAAATAATGTGTTAATATGTCGCATATTTACATACAAAGTATATTTTATAAAAATGTTTACTTCTGAATTTTGCACTATAGGAATTCAGTAGAAAAAGAATGTGTTTATGTCGCATAAAAAGAAAAAAAGTAAATTTTTTTTAATGTTTATTTTTAATATTTGCACTATAGGAACTAAGTAGAAAAAGAATGTGTTAATATGTCGCATATTTACATACAAAGTATATTTTATAAAATTGTTTACTTCTGAATTTTGCACTATAGGAACTAAGTAGAAAAAGAATGTGTTTATATGTAATGTTGTTCGTCCATCACAAGTGATGATGACCATTTGTAACATCCACTTTTGAAAATTCAATTTTAGTTATGTCCTTGATTATGAGTTCGTAGATGGCTAATGAGCCCTATTCGAGCTGTAAATGTCCTTGGACAGTTTGGACATGGAATAACGACTGTAGACGGATTTTGGTCTATCCGTGACTTTCTAGCTGCTCTCCGCTGTTGAGCTGCTGCATTTCTCTTCTTTTCACAAGATGATGCGCTCTTTTTTATTTTAGAACGCCATGTAGATCTATTTTGTGCAAGTTCTTCCCATGTATCGTGGTCTATTTCAAAGGCTTTCAGTGAGTCCTTTAACGAGTCCTTGTAGCGCGTCCTATGGCCACCTTGAGATCGTATACCCTTCTCTAGCTCACCATAGAGAAGTATCTTTGGCAGACGATGGTCTGGCATACGCACCAAATGACCTGCCCAACGAATCTGTGTCTGCATCAGGATAGTGTCAATGCTTGGGATACCAGCTCTATCAAGGACAGTGGTATCTGGAATCTTGTCTTGCCATCTGATGTTCATAACTTTTCTGAGACAATTTGTATGAAAATGATTGAGTTTTTTCACATGACGTCTATACACAGTCCATGTTTCACTAGTGTATAGCAGCACTGGAAGTACCACTGCTCTGTAAACTTTCAACTTAGTCTGAAGGTTAATGCCATTTCTAAGCCAAACATTTGCATACAATCTGCAGAAAGTACTTGTGAAAATGACTTGCACTGTGGATTTTGATTAAAGTGAGGAAGAATTTATATGTAATATATTTATATACAAGGCAAATTTTATAATAATATTTAGTTCTGATTTTTACTTTATAGGAACTAATTAGAAATAGAATGTGTTTATATGTCGCATAAAAAGAAAAAAGTACATTTTTTTTAATGTATATTTTTTTGTATTTTGAAATTTAGGATCTAAGTAGAAAAAATAATATGTTAATATGTCGCATATTTACATACATAGTATATTTTATAAAAATATTTACTTCTGAATTTTGCACTATAGGAACAAAGTAGAAAAAAGAATGTGTTTATATGTTTCATAAAACGAAAAGATGAAATTTTTTTTAATGTTTGTTTTTGCATTTTACACTATAGGAACTAAGTAGAAAAGAGAATGTGTTAATATGTCACATATTTACATACAAAGTATATTTTATAAAAATGTTTACTTCTGATTTTTGCACTATAGAAACTAAGTAGAAAAAGAATGTATTTATATATCGCATAAAAAAGAAAAAAGGAAATTTTATAAAAATGTTTATTTTTGAATTTTGCACTATAGGATCTAAGTAGAAAAAGAATGTGTTTATGTCGCATAAAAAGAAAAAAGTAAATTTTTTAAAATGTTTATTTTTGAATTTTGCACTATAGGAACTAAGTAGAAAAAGAATGTGTTTACATGTCGCATAACAAAGAAAAAAGTAAATTTTTTTAAAATGTTTATTTTTGAATTTTGCACTATAAGAGCTAAGGAGAAAAAAATAATGTGTTAATATGTCACATATTTACATACAAAGTATATTTTATAAAAATGTTTACTTCTGAATTTTGCACTATAGGAACTAAGTAGAAAAAGAATGTGTTTATATGTAATGTTGTTCGTCCATCACAAGTGATGATGACCATTTGTAACATCCACTTTTGAAAATTCAATTTTAGTTATGTCCTTGATTATGAGTTCGTAGATGGCTAATGAGCCCTAATCGAGCTGTAAATGTCCTTGGACAGTTCTGATATGGAATAACGACTGAAGACGGATCTTGGTCTATCCGTGACGATCTAGCTGCTCTCCGCTGTTGAGCTGCTGCATTTCTCTTCTTTTCACAAGATGATGCGCTCTTTTTTATTTTAGAACGCCATGTAGATCTATTTTGTGCAAGTTCTTCCCATGTATCGTGGTCTATTTCAAAGGTTTTCAGTGAGTCCTTTAACGAGTCCTTGTAGCGCTTCCTTTGGCCACCTTGAGATCGTATACCCTTCTCTAGCTCACCATAGAGAAGTATCTTTGGCAGACGATGGTCTGGCATACGCACCAAATGACCTGCCCAACGAATCTGTGTCTGCATCAGGATCGTATCAATGCTTGGGATACCAGCTCTATCAAGGATAGTGGTATATGGAATCTTGTCTTGCCATCTGATATTCATAACTTTTCTGAGAAAATTTGTATGAAAATGATTGAGTTTTTTCACATGACGTCTATACACAGTCAATGTTTCACTAGCGTATAGCGGGGTGCAAAGGGAACACAATGCTCTAGGCGGACCCAGGGTTAGCAGATAACCAAGATCCCAAATGTACCTCCACGCGGTGCACCCTGGAAACAGAAATACAGCAGCTCGAGCTGATTCTAATTTTTTTTTAAATTTTAATTTTTGAATTTTGCACTATAAGAACTAAGGAGAAAAAATAATGTGTTAATATGTCGCATATTTACATACAAAGTATATTTTATAAAAATGTTTACTTCTGAATTTTGCACTATTGGAACTAAGCAGAAAAAGAATGTGCTTATATGACATATATTTATATACAAGGTAAATTTTATAAAACTATTTACTTCTGATTTTTGCACTATAGGAACTAAGTAGAAAAAAAATGTGTTTATATTTCGCATAACAAAGGGAAATTTTTTTTTAATGTTTATTTTTGAATTGTGCACTATATGATCTAAGTAGAAAAATAATGTGTTTATGTCGCATAAAAAGAAAAAAGGAAATTTTATAAAAATGTTTATTTTTTAATTTTGCACTATAGGATCTAAGTAGAAAAAGAATGTCTTTATGTCGCATAAATATAAAAAAGTAAATTTTTTTAATGTTTATTTTTGAATTTTGAACTATAGGAACTAAGCAGAAAAAGAATGTGTTTATATGTAATGTTGTTCGTCCATCACAAGTGATGATGACCATTTGTTACATCCACTTTTGAAAATTCAATTTTAGTTATGTCCTTGATTATGAGTTCGTAGATGGCTAATGAACCCTATTCGAGCTGTAAATGTCCTTGGACAGTTTGGACATGGAATAACGACTGTAGACGGATCTTGGTCTATCCGTGACTTTCTAGCTGCTCTCTGCTGTTGAGCTGCTGCATTTCTCTTCTTTTCACAAGATGATGCGCTTTTTTATTTTAGAATGCCATGTAGATCTATTTTGTGCAAGTTCTTCCCATGTATCGTGGTCTATTTCAAAGGTTTTCAGTGAGTCCTTTAACGAGTCCTTGTAGCGCTTCCTTTGCCCACCTTGAGATCGTATACCCTTCTCTAGCTCACCATAGAGAAGTATCTTTGGCAGACGATGGTCTGGCATACGCACCAAATGACCTGCCCAACGAATCTGTGTCTGCATCAGGATCGTATCAATGCTTGGGATACCAGCTCTATCAAGGATAGTGGTATATGGAATCTTGTCTTGCCATCTGATATTCATAACTTTTCTGAGAAAATTTGTATGAAAATGATTGAGTTTTTTCACATGACGTCTATACACAGTCAATGTTTCACTAGCGTATAGCGGGGTGCAAAGGGAACACAATGCTCTAGGCGGACCCAGGGTTAGCAGATAACCAAGATCCCAAATGTACCTCCACGCAGTGCACCCTGGAAACAGAAATACAGCAGCTCGAGCTGATTCTAATTTTTTTTTAAATTTTAATTTTTGAATTTTGCACTATAAGAACTAAGGAGAAAAAATAATGTGTTAATATGTCGCATATTTACATACAAAGTATATTTTATAAAAATGTTTACTTCTGAATTTTGCACTATAGGAATTCAGTAGAAAAAGAATGTGTTTATGTCGCATAAAAAGAAAAAAAGTAAATTTTTTTTAATGTTTATTTTTAATATTTGCACTATAGGAACTAAGTAGAAAAAGAATGTGTTAATATGTCGCATATTTACATACAAAGTATATTTTATAAAATTGTTTACTTCTGAATTTTGCACTATAGGAACTAAGTAGAAAAAGAATGTGTTTATATGTAATGTTGTTCGTCCATCACAAGTGATGATGACCATTTGTAACATCCACTTTTGAAAATTCAATTTTAGTTATGTCCTTGATTATGAGTTCGTAGATGGCTAATGAGCCCTATTCGAGCTGTAAATGTCCTTGGACAGTTTGGACATGGAATAACGACTGTAGACGGATTTTGGTCTATCCGTGACTTTCTAGCTGCTCTCCGCTGTTGAGCTGCTGCATTTCTCTTCTTTTCACAAGATGATGCGCTCTTTTTTATTTTAGAACGCCATGTAGATCTATTTTGTGCAAGTTCTTCCCATGTATCGTGGTCTATTTCAAAGGCTTTCAGTGAGTCCTTTAACAAGTCCTTGTAGCGCGTCCTATGGCCACCTTGAGATCGTATACCCTTCTCTAGCTCACCATAGAGAAGTATCTTTGGCAGACGATGGTCTGGCATACGCACCAAATGACCTGCCCAACGAATCTGTGTCTGCATCAGGATAGTGTCAATGCTTGGGATACCAGCTCTATCAAGGACAGTGGTATCTGGAATCTTGTCTTGCCATCTGATGTTCATAACTTTTCTGAGACAATTTGTATGAAAATGATTGAGTTTTTTCACATGACGTCTATACACAGTCCATGTTTCACTAGTGTATAGCAGCACTGGAAGTACCACTGCTCTGTAAACTTTCAACTTAGTCTGAAGGTTAATGCCATTTCTACGCCAAACATTTGCATACAATCTGCAGAAAGTACTTGTGAAAATGACTTGCACTGGGGATTTTGATTAAAGTGAGGAAGAGTTTATATGTAATATATTTATATACAAGGCAAATTTTATAATAATATTTAGTTCTGATTTTTACTTTATAGGAACTAATTAGAAATAGAATGTGTTTATATGTCGCATAAAAAGAAAAAAGTACATTTTTTTAATGTATATTTTTTTGTATTTTGAAATTTAGGATCTAAGTAGAAAAAATAATATGTTAATATGTCGCATATTTACATACATAGTATATTTTATAAAAATATTTACTTCTGAATTTTGCACTATAGGAACAAAGTAGAAAAAAGAATGTGTTTATATGTTTCATAAAACGAAAAGATGAAATTTTTTTTAATGTTTGTTTTTGCATTTTACACTATAGGAACTAAGTAGAAAAGAGAATGTGTTAATATGTCACATATTTACATACAAAGTATATTTTATAAAAATGTTTACTTCTGATTTTTGCACTATAGAAACTAAGTAGAAAAAGAATGTATTTATATATCGCATAAAAAAGAAAAAAGGAAATTTTATAAAAATGTTTATTTTTGAATTTTGCACTATAGGATCTAAGTAGAAAAAGAATGTGTTTATGTCGCATAAAAAGAAAAAAGTAAATTTTTTAAAATGTTTATTTTTGAATTTTGCACTATAGGAACTAAGTAGAAAAAGAATGTGTTTACATGTCGCATAACAAAGAAAAAAGTAAATTTTTTTTTAAATGTTTATTTTTGAATTTTGCACTATAAGAGCTAAGGAGAAAAAAATAATGTGTTAATATGTCACATATTTACATACAAAGTATATTTTATAAAAATGTTTACTTCTGAATTTTGCACTATAGGAACTAAGTAGAAAAAGAATGTGTTTATATGTAATGTTGTTCATCCATCACAAGTGATGATGACCATTTGTAACATCCACTTTTGAAAATTCAATTTTAGTTATGTCCTTGATTATGAGTTCGTAGATGGCTAATGAGCCCTAATCGAGCTGTAAATGTCCTTGGACAGTTCTGATATGGAATAACGACTGAAGACGGATCTTGGTCTATCCGTGACGATCTAGCTGCTCTCCGCTGTTGAGCTGCTGCATTTCTCTTCTTTTCACAAGATGATGCGCTCTTTTTTATTTTAGAACGCCATGTAGATCTATTTTGTGCAAGTTCTTCCCATGTATTGTGGTCTATTTCAAAGGTTTTCAGTGAGTCCTTTAACGAGTCCTTGTAGCGCTTCCTTTGGCCACCTTGAGATCGTATACCCTTCTCTAGCTCACCATAGAGAAGTATCTTTGGCAGACGATGGTCTGGCATACACACCAAATGACCTGCCCAACGAATCTGTGTCTGCATCAGGATCGTATCAATGCTTGGGATACCAGCTCTATCAAGGATAGTGGTATATGGAATCTTGTCTTGCCATCTGATATTCATAACTTTTCTTAGAAAATTTGTATGAAAATGATTGAGTTTTTTCACATGACGTCTATACACAGTCAATGTTTCACTAGCGTATAGCGGGGTGCAAAGGGAACACAATGCTCTAGGCGGACCCAGGGTTAGCAGATAACCAAGATCCCAAATGTACCTCCACGCGGTGCACCCTGGAAACAGAAATACAGCAGCTCGAGCTGATTCTAATTTTTTTTTTAATTTTAATTTTTGAATTTTGCACTATAAGAACTAAGGAGAAAAAATAATGTGTTAATATGTCGCATATTTACATACAAAGTATATTTTATAAAAATGTTTACTTCTGAATTTTGCACTATTGGAACTAAGCAGAAAAAGAATGTGCTTATATGACATATATTTATATACAAGGTAAATTTTATAAAACTATTTACTTCTGATTTTTGCACTATAGGAACTAAGTAGAAAAAAAATGTGTTTATATTTCGCATAACAAAGGGAAATTTTTTTTTAATGTTTATTTTTGAATTGTGCACTATATGATCTAAGTAGAAAAATAATGTGTTTATGTCGCATAAAAAGAAAAAAGGAAATTTTATAAAAATGTTTATTTTTTAATTTTGCACTATAGGATCTAAGTAGAAAAAGAATGTCTTTATGTCGCATAAATATAAAAAAGTAAATTTTTTTAATGTTTATTTTTGAATTTTGAACTATAGGAACTAAGCAGAAAAAGAATGTGTTTATATGTAATGTTGTTCGTCCATCACAAGTGATGATGACCATTTGTTACATCCACTTTTGAAAATTCAATTTTTGTTATGTCCTTGATTATGAGTTCGTAGATGGCTAATGAACCCTATTCGAGCTGTAAATGTCCTTGGACAGTTTGGACATGGAATAACGACTGTAGACGGATCTTGGTCTATCCGTGACTTTCTAGCTGCTCTCTGCTGTTGAGCTGCTGCATTTCTCTTCTTTTCACAAGATGATGCGCTTTTTTATTTTAGAATGCCATGTAGATCTATTTTGTGCAAGTTCTTCCCATGTATCGTGGTCTATTTCAAAGGTTTTCAGTGAGTCCTTTAACGAGTCCTTGTAGCGCTTCCTTTGCCCACCTTGAGATCGTATACCCTTCTCTAGCTCACCATAGAGAAGTATCTTTGGCAGACGATGGTCTGGCATACGCACCAAATGACCTGCCCAACGAATCTGTGTCTGCATCAGGATCGTATCAATGCTTGGGATACCAGCTCTATCAAGGATAGTGGTATATGGAATCTTGTCTTGCCATCTGATATTCATAACTTTTCTGAGAAAATTTGTATGAAAATGATTGAGTTTTTTCACATGACGTCTATACACAGTCAATGTTTCACTAGCGTATAGCGGGGTGCAAAGGGAACACAATGCTCTAGGCGGACCCAGGGTTAGCAGATAACCAAGATCCCAAATGTACCTCCACGCGGTGCACCCTGGAAACAGAAATACAGCAGCTCGAGCTGATTCTAATTTTTTTTTAAATTTTAATTTTTGAATCTTGCACTATAAGAACTAAAGAGAAAAAATAATGTGTTAATATGTCGCATATTTACATACAAAGTATATTTTATAAAAATGTTTACTTCTGAATTTTGCACTATAGGAATTCAGTAGAAAAAGAATGTGTTTATGTCGCATAAAAAGAAAAAAGTAAATTTTTTTTAATGTTTATTTTTAATATTTGCACTATAGGAACTAAGTAGAAAAAGAATGTGTTAATATGTCGCATATTTACATACAAAGTATATTTTATAAAATTGTTTACTTCTGAATTTTGCACTATAGGAACTAAGTAGAAAAAGAATGTGTTTATATGTAATGTTGTTCGTCCATCACAAGTGATGATGACCATTTGTAACATCCACTTTTGAAAATTCAATTTTAGTTATGTCCTTGATTATGAGTTCGTAGATGGCTAATGAGCCCTATTCGAGCTGTAAATGTCCTTGGACAGTTTGGACATGGAATAACGACTGTAGACGGATTTTGGTCTATCCGTGACTTTCTAGCTGCTCTCCGCTGTTGAGCTGCTGCATTTCTCTTCTTTTCACAAGATGATGCGCTCTTTTTTATTTTAGAACGCCATGTAGATCTATTTTGTGCAAGTTCTTCCCATGTATCGTGGTCTATTTCAAAGGCTTTCAGTGAGTCCTTTAACGAGTCCTTGTAGCGCGTCCTATGGCCACCTTGAGATCGTATACCCTTCTCTAGCTCACCATAGAGAAGTATCTTTGGCAGACGATGGTCTGGCATACGCACCAAATGACCTGCCCAACGAATCTGTGTCTGCATCAGGATAGTGTCAATGCTTGGGATACCAGCTCTATCAAGGACAGTGGTATCTGGAATCTTGTCTTGCCATCTGATGTTCATAACTTTTCTGAGACAATTTGTATGAAAATGATTGAGTTTTTTCACATGACGTCTATACACAGTCCATGTTTCACTAGTGTATAGCAGCACTGGAAGTACCACTGCTCTGTAAACTTTCAACTTAGTCTGAAGGTTAATGCCATTTCTACGCCAAACATTTGCATACAATCTGCAGAAAGTACTTGTGAAAATGACTTGCACTGGGGATTTTGATTAAAGTGAGGAAGAGTTTATATGTAATATATTTATATACAAGGCAAATTTTATAATAATATTTAGTTCTGATTTTTACTTTATAGGAACTAATTAGAAATAGAATGTGTTTATATGTCGCATAAAAAGAAAAAAGTACATTTTTTTTAATGTATATTTTTTTGTATTTTGAAATTTAGGATCTAAGTAGAAAAAATAATATGTTAATATGTCGCATATTTACATACATAGTATATTTTATAAAAATATTTACTTCTGAATTTTGCACTATAGGAACAAAGTAGAAAAAAGAATGTGTTTATATGTTTCATAAAACGAAAAGATGAAATTTTTTTTTATGTTTGTTTTTGCATTTTACACTATAGGAACTAAGTAGAAAAGAGAATGTGTTAATATGTCACATATTTACATACAAAGTATATTTTATAAAAATGTTTACTTCTGATTTTTGCACTATAGAAACTAAGTAGAAAAAGAATGTATTTATATATCGCATAAAAAAGAAAAAAGGAAATTTTATAAAAATGTTTATTTTTGAATTTTGCACTATAGGATCTAAGTAGAAAAAGAATGTGTTTATGTCGCATAAAAAGAAAAAAGTAAATTTTTTAAAATGTTTATTTTTGAATTTTGCACTATAGGAACTAAGTAGAAAAAGAATGTGTTTACATGTCGCATAACAAAGAAAAAAGTAAATTTTTTTAAAATGTTTATTTTTGAATTTTGCACTATAAGAGCTAAGGAGAAAAAAATAATGTGTTAATATGTCACATATTTACATACAAAGTATATTTTATAAAAATGTTTACTTCTGAATTTTGCACTATAGGAACTAAGTAGAAAAAGAATGTGTTTATATGTAATGTTGTTCGTCCATCACAAGTGATGATGACCATTTGTAACATCCACTTTTGAAAATTCAATTTTAGTTATGTCCTTGATTATGAGTTCGTAGATGGCTAATGAGCCCTAATCGAGCTGTAAATGTCCTTGGACAGTTCTGATATGGAATAACGACTGAAGACGGATCTTGGTCTATCCGTGACGATCTAGCTGCTCTCCGCTGTTGAGCTGCTGCATTTCTCTTCTTTTCACAAGATGATGCGCTCTTTTTTATTTTAGAACGCCATGTAGATCTATTTTGTGCAAGTTCTTCCCATGTATCGTGGTCTATTTAAAAGGTTTTCAGTGAGTCCTTTAACGAGTCCTTGTAGCGCTTCCTTTGGCCACCTTGAGATCGTATACCCTTCTCTAGCTCACCATAGAGAAGTATCTTTGGCAGACGATGGTCTGGCATACGCACCAAATGACCTGCCCAACGAATCTGTGTCTGCATCAGGATCGTATCAATGCTTGGGATACCAGCTCTATCAAGGATAGTGGTATATGGAATCTTGTCTTGCCATCTGATATTCATAACTTTTCTGAGAAAATTTGTATGAAAATGATTGAGTTTTTTCACATGACGTCTATACACAGTCAATGTTTCACTAGCGTATAGCGGGGTGCAAAGGGAACACAATGCTCTAGGCGGACCCAGGGTTAGCAGATAACCAAGATCCCAAATGTACCTCCACGCGGTGCACCCTGGAAACAGAAATACAGCAGCTCGAGCTGATTCTAATTTTTTTTTTAATTTTAATTTTTGAATTTTGCACTATAAGAACTAAGGAGAAAAAATAATGTGTTAATATGTCGCATATTTACATACAAAGTATATTTTATAAAAATGTTTACTTCTGAATTTTGCACTATTGGAACTAAGCAGAAAAAGAATGTGCTTATATGACATATATTTATATACAAGGTAAATTTTATAAAACTATTTACTTCTGATTTTTGCACTATAGGAACTAAGTAGAAAAAAAATGTGTTTATATTTCGCATAACAAAGGGAAATTTTTTTTTAATGTTTATTTTTGAATTGTGCACTATATGATCTAAGTAGAAAAATAATGTGTTTATGTCGCATAAAAAGAAAAAAGGAAATTTTATAAAAATGTTTATTTTTTAATTTTGCACTATAGGATCTAAGTAGAAAAAGAATGTCTTTATGTCGCATAAATATAAAAAAGTAAATTTTTTTAATGTTTATTTTTGAATTTTGAACTATAGGAACTAAGCAGAAAAAGAATGTGTTTATATGTAATGTTGTTCGTCCATCACAAGTGATGATGACCATTTGTTACATCCACTTTTGAAAATTCAATTTTAGTTATGTCCTTGATTATGAGTTCGTAGATGGCTAATGAACCCTATTCGAGCTGTAAATGTCCTTGGACAGTTTGGACATGGAATAACGACTGTAGACGGATCTTGGTCTATCCGTGACTTTCTAGCTGCTCTCTGCTGTTGAGCTGCTGCATTTCTCTTCTTTTCACAAGATGATGCGCTTTTTTATTTTAGAATGCCATGTAGATCTATTTTGTGCAAGTTCTTCCCATGTATCGTGGTCTATTTCAAAGGTTTTCAGTGAGTCCTTTAACGAGTCCTTGTAGCGCTTCCTTTGGCCACCTTGAGATCGTATACCCTTCTCTAGCTCACCATAGAGAAGTATCTTTGGCAGACGATGGTCTGGCATACGCACCAAATGACCTGCCCAACGAATCTGTGTCTGCATCAGGATCGTATCAATGCTTGGGATACCAGCTCTATCAAGGATAGTGGTATATGGAATCTTGTCTTGCCATCTGATATTCATAACTTTTCTGAGAAAATTTGTATGAAAATGATTGAGTTTTTTCACATGACGTCTATACACAGTCAATGTTTCACTAGCGTATAGCGGGGTGCAAAGGGAACACAATGCTCTAGGCGGACCCAGGGTTAGCAGATAACCAAGATCCCAAATGTACCTCCACGCGGTGCACCCTGGAAACAGAAATACAGCAGCTCGAGCTGATTCTAATTTTTTTTTAAATTTTAATTTTTGAATTTTGCACTATAAGAACTAAGGAGAAAAAATAATGTGTTAATATGTCGCATATTTACATACAAAGTATATTTTATAAAAATGTTTACTTCTGAATTTTGCACTATAGGAATTCAGTAGAAAAAGAATGTGTTTATGTCGCATAAAAAGAAAAAAGTAAATTTTTTTTAATGTTTATTTTTAATATTTGCACTATAGGAACTAAGTAGAAAAAGAATGTGTTAATATGTCGCATATTTACATACAAAGTATATTTTATAAAATTGTTTACTTCTGAATTTTGCACTATAGGAATTAAGTAGAAATAGAATGTGTTTATATGTCGCATAAAAATTGACGCCTTTGAGATGTGGGTATATAGAAGAATAGGGAGAACATCATGGAAAGATAAGAAAACAAATAATGAGGTGCTAGAGACACTTAATATGAAGAAAGAACTACTAAGAGAAATAAAGATCAGGCAAATAAAATATTTTGGACACATTAAAAGACCTTATTGAAGACCTTAATTGAGGGTAACGTCAAAGGCAGGCAGAGATACAAGTGGGAGAATAACATCACATGATAGACAGGTTACAGTCTAGCATAGTGCACCACCAAGACAAGAGACGGGATGTTAGAGATACGTTGCAGCCAACTTTCGTTGCAGAGATGGCACTTGATGATGATTTAATAGTGCACTTTGAACTGTCTCCTCTTCTAATCTTTTTCAGGTTTAGGATAGGTTCCTTGTCTTCTCTTTTTACTTTCTTCTGTGGTGTTGTTATTGTTTGGTGTATTTTTTAGCTCAGTATTAGGTATTAGGTATTTTATCATCACCGGTCACGTCCATAGATGCTCCAACTTCCGCTTCAGTAAATCTCTCAGGGTATAATGGCTGATTGTTCTGATTCTTTGTTGGTTCACTACTCTTTTTGAAATCTTTGTCAGGGGTTCTCTTCGGGCCATGCCCATCCTCACTCCCAATTCTTGCATTCTTGATATTGACTCATGCTTATTCATCTCAAAATCCTCTGATCGTGAGAACTCACGAAGAGCAGTGAGTATGTCTGCTCGGTCCATAGGCTGACTGTCTGTTGTGGTGGCGAGACTAGCTAATTTGTCGGCCCGTTCATTTCCCCTCCACACCGGCATGTCCGGGGACAAAAATAAATTTTTCGCTCAGTATGACGGATCTATGGTCGATGTCTATGTGTATGTTTGGTCTGACCCTTGCATTTGTGATATCTTTCATTTGTTTCTGTTTGTGAAGATGTAATCGGTCTAGGATGACTGTTGTAAGGTGTCCCATTTGTATCAAGTTTTAGTATGGCTCTGTGTTGGTGGAAGATGTTTGTTCTGATGAGTCTATGTTCCATACTTAAGTTTATGAGGTGTTCTCTGTTGTTGCGAACTGTACTTGTGTCAGCAAAGTTTCCCCATGCAAGTTTCATGTTCCCAATTTTTCTTTCCTACTCTTCCATTAGTAGTCCAAGATGTATAATTTATATTTGTATTTGATTTTAATAAGTATTAATAGAAAGGTCTTAAAAAAGTATATGATTTCTTCTTCATTTTTGCCATTACATGTGCATAGATTTGTATTATTGTGCTTGTGGTTCCTTGTTCCATTATTTAAATTTTTATTAATTTCTATGAGATATATTCTACATTGGTTATGATTCAGGCTTTGTTCTGATGTAAAAGGAACCCTACTCCACGTTTTCTTTTCTCTTGTGGGTTCACCCTGCTCCATATTAATACATAGTTATTTAATACTCGCTTGATGATGTTTCCTTTTTTCTGGTGCCTGCTATGCCTAGGATATCTGTGTTTGTTTTTTCCATGAATTACTAGTTCCTGTATTTTGTCGCCTAACCCACACACGTTAACGTCCGTTGATGGATCTTGTTTCTTTAATCAAGTCTGGGTCATTCAGTCGATCGTTGGATTAATCAACTAACATTGTAAAGTCCAGACCGATTTGTGTAACAGAAGTCAGTTCATTTTAATTCTTTTTCATTCTACTCATTGCAGGACAAATAGTTCTCCAAATCAATTCATCAAAATCAAAATTTATGGGATTCACTAATTTACCTAAAGCAATTACTTTAAATGGACAAATACTTGAAAAGGTACACAAATTGTCCTATCTAGGAAGCAAATTAACCTCGACAGTGATGTCATGATAGAAATTACAACTCGAATTGCACTAGCATAAAGTGCCTTTAACAGACTGTCTAATATCTGGAGGTCAAAATCAATCAACACATGCATGAAAATGTGCTTATTTAATTCCTGTGTTATTCCGGTGCTATAATATGGATGTGAGAGCTGGAAAAGCTCTTTATCTTCAGCAAAGAAATTACTGAGTTTTGAGAACAAATGTCTTTGTAGGATAACTAACACCCATTGGAGTGAATTCAAATCGAATGATAAAATCAGAGAAGAGACACATCAAAATTTCATCACAGATGTTATCAGAAAGTGCAGTTGGTCTTACATCTGGCATGTCCTATGTGCAGACATCAACAGAATACACCAAAGATCTCTTGAATGGATATCTACAGGCAAAAGAGCCAGGTATAGACCAAAAGAAACACTCAGAAGAACAATATTTAGAGAAAGGAAAACAATCAATATCCATACTATTCAAGAACTGCACGGAATAGCGTTGAACAGACAGAATTGATCTGATCTCTGCCCTAACTTCAGTGCAAAAGGAAAATGAATGAATGATTAATAATTTTTAATGATAACGACATTTCTTGTCGTCAACCTTGTTATCCGCCATATGGCTGCTCCATTTATTTTTATGTTGTCAGATTTTTAAGAAATGATAAATTTTTAAAATGTTTATACGAATGTGTTAATATGGCGCATATTTACATACAAAGTATATTTTATAAAAATATTTACTTCTGATGTTTGAACTATAGGAACTAAGTAGAAAAAGAATGTGTTTATATGTCGCAAATTTACATACAAAGTATATTTTATAAAAATGTTTACTTCTGAATTTTACACTATAGGAACTAAGTAGAAAAAGAATGTGTTTCTATTTCATATATTTATATACAAGGTAAATTTTATAAAACTATTTACTTCTGATTTTTGCACTATAGGAACTAAGTAGAAATAGAATGTGTTTATATGTCGCATAATAAAAAGGTATTTTTTTTAAAATGTTTATTTTTGAATTTTGCACTATAGGATCTAAGTAGAAAAATAATGTGTTTATATGTCGCATACATAGAAAAAAGGAAATTTTACAAAAATGTTTATTTTTGAATTTTGCACTATAGGAACTAAGTAGAAAAAGAATGTGTTTATATGTAATATATTTATATACAATGCACATTTTATAATAATATTTACTTCTGATTTTTGCACTATAGAAACTAAGTAGAAATAGAATGTGTTAATATATCGCATAAAAAGAAAAAAGTACATTTTTTAAGTGTTTATTTTTGGTACTTTGAAATATAGGATCTAAGTAGAAAAAGAATGTGTTTATGTCGCATAAAAAGAAAAGGGTAAATTTTTTTTTAATTTTTTTTTTTAATTTTGCACAATAGGAACTAAGTAGAAAAAAAAAATGTGTTAATATGTTGCATATTTACATACAAAGTATATTTTATAAAAATATTTACTTCTGATGTTTGCACTATAGGAACTAAGTAGAAAAAGAATGTGTTTATATATCATATATTTATATACAAGGTAAATTTTATAAAAATATTTACTTCTGATTTTTGCACTATGGTTTCTAAGTAGAAAAAGAATATGTTTATATATCGCATAAAAAGAAAAAAATACATTTTTTTTAAATATTTATTTTTGAATTTTGCACTATACAAACTAAGTAGAAAAGAATGTGTTTATGTCGCATAAAACGAAAAGAGTAAATTTTTTTTAATGTTTATTTTTGAATTTTACACTATAGGAACTAAGAAGAAAAGAGAATGTGTTAATATGTCACATATTTACATACAAAGTATATTTTATAAAAATGTTTACTTCTGATTTTTGCACTATAGAAACTAAGTAGAAAAAGAATGTGTTTATATATCACGTGAAAAGAAAAAAAGTAAAAATTTTTTTAATGTTTATTTTTGAACTTTTGTACTATAGGAACTAAGTAGAAAAAAATAATGTGTTAATATGTTGCATATTTACATAAAAAGTATATTTTATAAAAATGTTTATTTTTTAATTTTGCACTATATGATCTAAGTAGAAAAAGAATGTGTTTATATATCGCGTGAAAAGAAAAAAAGTAAATTTTTTTTTAATGTTTATTTTTGAACTTTTGTACTATAGGAACTAAGTAGAAAAAAATAATGTGTTAATATGTTGCATATTTACATACAAAGTATATTTTATGAAAATGTTTATTTTTTAATTTTGCACTATATGATCTAAGTAGAAAAAGAATGTGTTTATGTCGCATAAAAAGAAAGAAGGAAATATTTTTAAATGTTTATTTTTTAATTTTGCACTATAGGAACTAAGTAGAAAAAGAATGTGTTTATATGTCTCTATACTGGAGTCAGTCATGCTTTGACCTATGGGATGGGACAGTCAATACTACCCTGAATTCTCCTTAATTGTCTTTTACAACATGCATGTCAGGTCACAGTGTTGCCATTTTCATTTTTAGGTCAAAGTGACAAACAAGCAAAGTTGAAGTTTGTTTTGAATCATAAACAAATTAATCACAAAAAACAAAACATAATCCAAGCCACAATTACTTCTAACTCTTACTTTTGCATATCTATGTTCACCGCTAATTGTTCTGCTTCATTTTCCCTGGCAAGGATAAGATAACCTTGGTGGTTAAATTGTATATCAGGTGGACCTTCATCTGAAAAAATGTGCATACAAAATTTGCATTAAATTAAAATAAATGTGTACAGAGTTTTCAAGTTATAGAAGATTGTTTGACTCAATGTGTCCAGAGAATTCAAGTTCCAGAAGATTGTTCGACTCAATGTGTCCAGAGTTTTCAAGTTCCAGAAGGTTCCAGAGTTTTCAAGTTCCATAAGGTTCCAGAGTTTTCAAGTTCCAGAAGATTGTTCGACTCAATGTTTTCAGAGTTTTTAACTTCAAGAATATTGTTCGACTCAATGTTTTCAGAGAATTCAAGTTCCAGAAGATTGTTTGACTCAATGTGTCCAGAGTTTTCAAGTTCTAGAAGATTGTTCGACTCAATGTTTTCAGAGAATTCAAGTTCCAGAAGATTGTTTGACTCAATGTGTCCTGAGTTTTCAAGTTCCAGAAGATTGTTCGACTCAATGTGACACTTAGATGCAGTGCCAAATCTTTGTATACTAGCAACCTGCAGTATTCTACTCTGAAGGGGACTCGCATACATACAAAAATAATTTGAAGTAAGTGGTTATAGAAACATAATTAATACTAGCTTACAGGTACAAACATCAATAATCTCATGCCATACAACACTGTATGGGAAGAATGTTAGCAGGACGACAGTATTAGATTACCACTTTCCACATCTGGAGACAGGAGGACACCACTTCATACACATCTAGCAGTTATTTTAGAGTTAACTCAGGAATAGATGAGAAGCAAATATATTTTTAGTTCATAACTGAAGTCACAGTAAAACTCACGTTTAACACTCAGATGACATTTGATGTCACGCATGAACTCAGAGGTACACAGAGATAACTTGACATTTTCTGGGACAGAGAACTGGTGTCGCACACCTTCCCAAGAAAGTAGACTTGAAGCTCTTGTGTACTGGAAGTAAAAAATAACAGTTTTTTATAATCAAATTTTCTGACAAAATAAGAAATAATTTTTCCATCGGCACTTCAGCATTTGCTGTTGTGCTTCAATTTTGATCTGCTGTACCATGTTATATATCCTTCATGCTGTTAATTCAACAAAAGGAAAATGAATGAATGATTAATAATTTTTAATGATAACGACATTTCTTGTCGTCAACCTTGTTATCTGCCATATGGCTGCTCCATTTATTTTTATGTTGTCAGATTTTTAAGAAATGTGTTAATATGGCGCATATTTACATACAAAGTATATTTTATAAAAATATTTACTTCTGATGTTTGCACTATAGGAACTAAGTAGAAAAAGAATGTGTTTATATGTCATATATTTATATACAAGGTAAATTTTATAAAAATATTTACTTCTGATTTTTGCACTATAGGATCTAAGTAGAAAAAGAATGTGTTTATATGTCATATATTTATATACAAGGTAAATTTTATAAAATTATTTACTTCTGATTTTTGCACTATAGGAACTAAGTAGAAATAGAATATGTTTATATGTCGCATAAAATGAAAAGAGTAAAATTTTTTTAATGTTTATTTTTGAATTTTACACTATAGGAACTAAGTAGAAAAGAGAATGTGTTAATATGTCACATATTTACATACAAAGTATATTTTATAAAAATGTTTACTTCTGATTTTTGCACTATAGAAACTAAGTAGAAAAAGAATGTGTTTATATATCGTGTGAAAAGAAAAAAAGTACATTTTTTTTAAATGTTTATTTTTGAACTTTTGTACTATAGGAACTAAGTAGAAAAAAATAATGTGTTAATATGTTGCATATTTACATAAAAAGTATATTTTATAAAAATGTTTATCTTTTAATTTTGCACTATATGATCTAAGTAGAAAAAGAATGTGTTTATATATCGCGTGAAAAGAAAAAAAGTACATTTTTTTTAATGTTTATTTTTGAACTTTTGTACTATAGGAACTAAGTAGAAAAAAATAATGTGTTAATATGTTGCATATTTACATACAAAGTATATTTTATGAAAATGTTTATTTTTTAATTTTGCACTATAGGAACTAAGTAGAAAAAGAATGTGTTTATATGTCTCTATACTGGAGTCGGTCATGCTTTGACCTATGGGATGGGACAGTCAATACTACCCTGAATTCTCCTTAATTGTCTTTTACAACATGCATGTCAGGTCACAGTGTTGCCATTTTCATTTTTAGGTCAAAGTGACAAACAAGCAAAGTTGAAGTTTGTTTTGAATCATAAACAAATTAATCACAAAAAACAAAACATAATCCAAGCCACAATTACTTCTAACTCTTACTTTTGCATATCTATGTTCACCGCTAATTGTTCTGCTTCATTTTCCCTGGCAAGGATAAGATAACCTTGGTGGTTAAATTGTATATCAGGTGGACCTTCATCTGAAAAAATGTGCATACAAAATTTGCATTAAATTAAAATAAATGTGTACAGAGTTTTCAAGTTATAGAAGATTGTTTGACTCAATGTGTCCAGAGAATTCAAGTTCCAGAAGATTGTTCGACTCAATGTGTCCAGAGTTTTCAAGTTCCAGAAGGTTCCAGAGTTTTCAAGTTCCATAAGGTTCCAGAGTTTTCAAGTTCCAGAAGATTGTTCGACTCAATGTTTTCAGAGTTTTTAACATCAAGAATATTGTTCGACTCAATGTTTTCAGAGAATTCAAGTTCCAGAAGATTGTTTGACTCAATGTGTCCTGAGTTTTCCAGTTCCAGAAGATTGTTCGACTCAATGTGACACTTAGATGCAGTGCCAAATCTTTGTATACTAGCAACCTGCAGTATTCTACTCTGAAGGGGACTCGCATACATACAAAAATAATTTGAAGTAAGTGGTTATAGAAACATAATTAATACTAGCTTACAGGTACAAACATCAATAATCTCATGCCATACAACACTGTATGGGAAGAATGTTAGCAGGACGACAGTATTAGATTACCACTTTCCACATCTGGAGACAGGAGGACACCACTTCATACACATCTAGCAGTTATTTTAGAGTTAACTCAGGAATAGATGAGAAGCAAATATATTTTTAGTTCATAACCGAAGTCACAGTAAAACTCACGTTTAACACTCAGATGACATTTGATGTCACGCATGAACTCAGAGGTACACAGAGATAACTTGACATTTTCTGGGACAGAGAACTGGTGTCGCACACCTTCCCAAGAAAGTAGACTTGAAGCTCTTGTGTACTGGAAGTAAAAAATAACAGTTTTTTATAATCAAATTTTCTGACAAAATAAGAAATAATTTTTCCATCGGCACTTCAGCATTTGCTGTTGTGCTTCAATTTTGATCTGCTGTACCATGTTATATATCCTTCATGCTGTTAATTCAACAAAAGGAAAATGAATGAATGATTAATCATTTTTAATGATAACGACATTTCTTGTCGTCAACCTTGTTATCTGCCATATGGCTGCTCCATTTATTTTTATGTTGTCAGATTTTTAAGAAATGTGTTAATATGGCGCATATTTACATACAAAGTATATTTTATAAAAATATTTACTTCTGATGTTTGCACTATAGGAACTAAGTAGAAAAAGAATGTGTTTATATGTCATATATTTATATACAAGGTAAATTTTATAAAAATATTTACTTCTGATTTTTGCACTATAGGATCTAAGTAGAAAAAGAATGTGTTTATATGTCATATATTTATATACAAGGTCATTTAAAAACGCACTATTAACTTTATTATTTTATTATTTATTGTTATTATTATTATGGTTGAGTTTTTGGTCATCGTCGATCACGACGGACGAACATCATCATCATCATATACAAGGTAAATTTTATAAAATTATTTACTTCTGATTTTTGCACTATAGGAACTAAGTAGAAATAGAATATGTTTATATGTCGCATAAAATGAAAAGAGTAAAAAAATTTTTATGTTTATTTTTGAATTTTACACTATAGGAACTAAGTAGAAAAGAGAATGTGTTAATATGTCACATATTTACATACAAAGTATATTTTATAAAAATGTTTACTTCTGATTTTTGCACTATAGAAACTAAGTAGAAAAAGAATGTGTTTATATATCGTGTGAAAAGAAAAAAAGTACATTTTTTTTAAATGTTTATTTTTGAACTTTTGTACTATAGGAACTAAGTAGAAAAAAATAATGTGTTAATATGTTGCATATTTACATACAAAGTATATTTTATGAAAATGTTTATTTTTTAATTTTGCACTATATGATCTTAGTAGAAAAAGAATGTGTTTATATGTCTCTATACTGGAGTCGGTCATGCTTTGACCTATGGGATGGGACAGTCAATACTACCCTGAATTCTCCTTAATTGTCTTTTACAACATGCATGTCAGGTCACAGTGTTGCCATTTTCATTTTTAGGTCAAAGTGACAAACAATCAAAGTTGAAGTTTGTTTTGAATCATAAACAAATTAATCACAAAAAACAAAACATAATCCAAGCCACAATTACTTCTAACTCTTACTTTTGCATATCTATGTTCACCGCTAATTGTTCTGCTTCATTTTCCCTGGCAAGGATAAGATAACCTTGGTGGTTAAATTGTATATCAGGTGGACCTTCATCTGAAAAAATGTGCATACAAAATTTGCATTAAATTAAAATAAATGTGTACAGAGTTTTCAAGTTATAGAAGATTGTTTGACTCAATGTGTCCAGAGAATTCAAGTTCCAGAAGATTGTTTGACTCAATGTGTCCAGAGTTTTCAAGTTCCAGAAGGTTCCAGAGTTTTCAAGTTCCATAAGGTTCCAGAGTTTTCAAGTTCCAGAAGATTGTTCGACTCAATGTTTTCAGAGTTTTTAACTTCAAGAATATTGTTTGACTCAATGTTTTCAGAGAATTCAAGTTCCAGAAGATTGTTTGACTCAATGTGTCCTGAGTTTTCCAGTTCCAGAAGATTGTTCGACTCAATGTGACACTTGGATGCAGTGCCAAATCTTTGTATACTAGCAACCTGCAGTATTCTACTCTGAAGGGGACTCGCATACATAAAAAAATAATTTGAAGTAAGTGGTTATAGAAACATAATTAATACTAGCTTACAGGTACAAACATCAATAATCTCATGCCATACAACACTGTATGGGAAGAATGTTAGCAGGACGACAGTATTAGATTACCACTTTCCACATCTGGAGACAGGAGGACACCACTTCATACACATCTAGCAGTTATTTTAGAGTTAACTCAGGAATAGATGAGAAGCAAATATATTTTTAGTTCATAACCGAAGTCACAGTAAAACTCACATTTAACACTCAGATGATATTTGATGTCATGCATGAACTCAGAGGCACACAGAGACTGAAGTCACGGTAAAACTCACGTTTAACAGATGATATTTGATGTCACGCATGAACTCAGAGGAACACAGAGACTGAAGTCACGGTAAAACTCACATTTAACAGATGACATTTGATGTCATGCATGAACTCAGAGGTACACAGAGATAACTTGACATTTTCTGGGACAGAGAACTGGTGCCGTACACCTTCCCAAGAAAGTAGACTTGAAGCTCTTGTGTACTGGAAGTAAAAAATAACAGTTTTTTATAATCAAATTTTATGACAAAATTAGAAATAAATGTTTTCCCTGGGAAGCTAAGAAGAGGAGGATCTCCACAAAATAGCAGTGGCTTTTCATTGCATCCTTAAGAATACCTCCGCAGCTAAGGGGTTAACAATTCTATATTAAAATCAATTTTAATTATGTAAATTACCCATTATGAATATTAATTAGCTTTGGTTGTATTTATAAATTATGGCTGTGTAATCCACAGATTCGTCTAGTTTTCCAGAACACAAAAATGTATAGTATATAGGATAATTTTTCTCGTAAATAATTGATATATTTAATAATTACACTAAATTCAATGTTAATTATGCAAATTAGCCGCCATTTTGAATATTTAATAACCCCAATTTCTTCAGAAAATTAGCACAATGTAATAAACAGATGTCTCTTGTCTGTGCACACACAAAAATATAGTTTATGTGATATTTTATTATATTCAATAGTTATATAATTTATTTCCATTTTAATTATGCTAATAAAGTGCCATTTTGAATATTAATTAGTTCTGCTTGCATCTAAAAATTACAGAAATGTGATCAACAGATCCATCTTGTCTTTGCAAACACAAAAATATATATATTATGTGGCATTTAAATATATTTAATTAGTATATAATTCTTTTATTATTTTAAATATGCTAATTAGCTGCCATTTTTCAATATTAATTAGTTGTGCGTGCTTCTGAAATATACAGAAATATATTCAACAGTTGTGTCTTGTCTTCGCAAAAAAAAATGTATAGTTTGTGTGTTGTATTATTGAAAATAACAAAGATAATTTTAAAATTATCAGTTTTGCTACATTTTGTGGTCACAAGTTTTATTTATATTTTTCTATATATGTCATGTAAATTATTTTGATGCTAAATTAATTTTGTAAAAATTCATAACTTTTTACATGGTTGACGTACAGACTTGGTTGAGGTATCGTTGAATTGCAATTTTGGCACATTCGTCATTCAGGGCTACACTGTGACCTTTGATCTAGTTTCGATGTATTCCTAACATTTCCCAAGTAAGATGAGATATGATCAAAGGTCAAGGTTGGAATAGGCGAAATCAGCATTGGGCAAGCTGGTGTGGTTTTTGGTATGGTTAAAAAAGGGATCTTCTCTTCCCCCCACCCCACACCCTAATTGCAAATAATAAAATTGGTAAATTGTTCTTTTCTACGGTCATTGCTCTATAAATAGCACACTGTTTTCATGTTTAAGCAGATGACATCATGGAGTTCCGTGAGAAAACCAATCACTGTAATGCGTGCAGTGATGTCACACCCCGCCAAGTGATTGTGTGCCGTGGAGTTATAAATTATATCGATTCACCCTTACACAAGAATTCTTAGAGAATTAATTATTAATTCTAAACATTTTTCTAACCCTTCTCCCCCTCCTAAAAATATCTATAAACTAATTCCAATCCTTTTAACCCCCCTTTACCAAAAGCTATGGTACAAGATTGTCATTCTGCCGGGATCATCATTCTTATCATATTAGGAAATACATAAAAACTAGGTCAAATTTAACTGTGACCGTAGAAACGAAAGATGTGCCATAAAGTTATTGCAAAAAAAATAAATCTCACTGTCTGCATTGAGAGTTGCAGCATGTCTTTCATTGTGGCGCATGTGCAATTGCTGGCGGGGGAAACAGTTTTAGGAGTGCATGGACATGAGCAGTGGAAAGAAAAAATTACCACTTCAAGCCTACCGAAAACACTAATATTCAACCAATCTCAAGTGTCATGCCGAGTGGCATAGGCAATCATGTTTCTCCACAACTCTTTGGTGTTGTTAATAAGTTCAGCTGGTGACTTCTTTTTGTGCCACAGTGACAACCACAACTGTCAACACATCCAGAAATTTGTCTTCCTGTCTCTTCTCCCGTTAACCTTTCCGGTGGTTACAAAAATAGGTGAAAGTACAGAATAACTCTCTGCTGTGCTATAAATAGCAAGCTGTTTACATTTTTAACTAGGTGACGTCACGGATTCCTGTGTAACACACATGAAGTTGAAATAGATGCCGTGATGTCACATGTCCCGACGCAAACGAGTTTTAGTTATCACTATCGCTGCACATAATAGCACTAAAGAAAATGACATTTTGTTACGCAGTGTGCTGTCTCTACCTGCCCAAAATGCACTAACGTTTGTGTTTTAGTGTTTTCTACGTATCGGCATCTATCAATTTCACTGGTGTTACACAGAAATCCATGAGGTCGAATAGTTAAAGAAGTAAACGGTGTGCTATTGCGGTTCCTAATCCCCAACCCCTAAACCTAATCATATCCCGTAATCCCTAAACTAATCTCTATTCCACAAACTAATCCCTATTCCCCAAACCTACTCCCTATTCCCCAAACTAATCCCTATTTCCCAAACTTACTCCCTAAACCTACTCCCTATTCCCCAAAACTAATCCCTATTCCCTAAACCTAATCCCTATTCCCCAAACCTACTCCCTATTCCCCAAACTAATCCCTATTCCCCAAACTAATCCCTATTCCCCAAACCTACTCCCTATTCCCCAAACCTACTCCCTATTCCCCAAAACGAATCCCTATTCCCCAAACTAATCCCTATTCCCCAAACCCACATCCTAATCCCTACGGCTAGCCCACAGGTGACGATATACCACGACACTAGAGGTACGGTCACAACGTAGCATTAAAAGCAACTTGTGTAACAACATGAATAATATGACACTCACCTTATTCAGAATTTTCTGCAGGATACACTTTTTTAACTCCGAAAGGAACTTCATGAATATATCATTCGAACCGACATGCTTCCTTCTTCATATATACTGATAATACTCACATAAATACGATGAAAATTGCCCTGAACATCTTCTACCCTGAATTCTAAATTCTCTTTTAACCTTCACCGAGCCGATATGATATCCAGCCGCCGAAAAACAAAATGGCCGCGCGCGCTGATGGCGGGCCGTCCCTACCAGCGAGATTATCGTGAGATTTACACGTACCACAGTCGTGCACATAGCTGGGGACATGCGCAATCGAAGCCGGTACATCCCCCACTTCCGACATGATCGTTTTTGAGAATGGCTGGCTATTCGTAAAAGTTTAAGAGCAATTAATCTGACCACATCTGTACACCGGTACGATGCCATGATGATGGATCGGTTTTACAGACCTTTATTTCATCGTATTTCGAATAAAATAACATTGAATCGTGGCTTGAATCATGGATTATTAGGTTCTTTAGTTTCACAGCAGTGAATATACAGAATGCCGTGCTGGTATGGGGACTTGTACGTTTGATATCGAATATTTTGAAGTGGCAGAAAAAAATAACTCTAGGCCTAAGCTCAAAGAACGATTTTACTGCAAATCTACATGTTTTATACAGTTCCCCCGGCTATATTTTGATAATTTCGCAGTGAAAGAACATAAATACAACAGATTTACGTGATTTAGTTGACAGTGTTGCCAAGGAATTCGATATGTAAGGTAAGTTATTTTTTTTCCTTATTTTTTCCCTCTTTATTTGTTATAAAATATATGTTTTTTGTGAAAAACGTCTTTACCACTTTCTCATACGTCTGGTATCACACACACACGTACATAAATTACACCAATATATGCATAATTCAATTCTTTATTTATATGTGCAAATATTATTTAAATATCTCTAACAACCAAAAAATTATCACATTTTCAAAACAGTCACCATCAATAATGAAAATTTTCAAAAAAGAATCCGGTGGCAGGGAGACGTTTCGTATTTTTTAATCTGGCTTGCTAAAGGTTAACACTACCCCATAAACCCTCCATAGTATTTGTATTGTCTGCTCCTGTTCGTTTCTTTCCGTCTGCTACTGTATACCACTGCGCATGTCCCTTATTAATAGCACTCTACAAGGCAATCCCAAAACAAAGGTCAGAAAACACATGGAAACTAAAGCAAATGTCACAGTGGAGAACTATAATAATGTACTTTATAGCACGGTAGCAGTTCATCAACCGAGCTATTGACAACACAAGAGCCGAGACAAGAGTCGTGGTGACAGTAGTGACACACATGATCGATGACACTCGGCATGACTGACACTGACCCACTCTATTGAGTATTGATTGATAGTAAATATTGCCTATAAATTACCAGGACAACCAAGTACAATATGAACTCATATATTTTTTTTTCTGTTTAGTATATAACTGCAAACTCACATAGCTCTCTCTCTCTCTTTCTATCTATATTTCACTTTCAGTTATTGGACTTTTCTTGTTTCTACATTGACATTGATTTTGAATTACAAACTTCTAGTTCTAGCAGTTGTTATTGTTACCAGTGACTCGTAGAAGATTCAATCATTTTTTAATGTAATGAAGTTAAGTGTGATTTTTACAAATTTAATACTAAATTCATTTTTGAAAATTCATACAAATAAGTAAAATTGCATAAAATAGTTAGTTTTTACGGATTATGCAAAATAAATTGAGATAAATTATATTCTCAAACAATTTAATAATCACATTAAGCTTCATGGCAAGCTGGCAATTTCTGGTAAAACAATATCGTAGGCGATATGAGATCTGTGTTGTACTTTCGTTATCAACAGCTAACATGTCGGTGGATATTAGACTTGCCAGTTCTCGTGCTACAGGAGCAGATTTGTATCATGGAGAGAATCCAGGAAATATTGTTACACCTGAAGATATTATCACAGCAAACACTGGATTCATGAGGTAATCTTTATGCACTGTTACAAGTAGCAAAGTAAAGTAAGAATATCACAATTACCTGTTTTCGATATGTTGCAAAACAGTGATCTTCTTTCACTTTCAGATCAAGACTTATTAAAAGACATATATAGTTTTACTAAGTTTACACACTTTACTAACAAATTAACACTTTACTAACAAATTTATAACGACAAGAGCAGTAAAGAAATACACAATAGAGGTTAGTAAAGCCAAGCCCTAGGGCGCAAATGGCACCAATCTTCAGAAACAACATTGTAGATTTAAGATTTAAACACCGAAATAACATATAACAGAACACTATTCACATCGATTATTATGCCAACGCTGTGCTACCAAAGCCAGACATGGACAACGACAGCACAAGACAAACGTAAACTTATGACAGTTGAAATGGCATACAGTATGTCATACTTACGCAGAATCCTAGAAATATCGCCGAGAGTGAGAAATGTGGACATCATTATCATTAATTAGACAAAGAACTGGCAGTTATGACAGTTGAAATGGCATACAGTATGTCATACTTACGCAGAATCCTAGAAATATCGCCGAGAGTGAGAAATGTGGGCATTATTATCATTAATTAGACAAAGAACTGGCACCATCCCAATCTTAGAATAATTATTAAGAGCCAACCGATCAAATGGTTTGCACACATCAGCAGACTACCACCAGACAGCATACCAAAGCAAGCTATGCTACACAGATACAGTAAAGGCAGACCACGATGAAAAGATTAAGGGGAGAAGAGACAGGGGACGACAAAGAAAGTTACTAGATGGACTTGTATTATACTAGATGGACCCAATACAACCACGTTACTAGATGGACATAATACGAACTAATCAGATTCTTCAGTATACATCTAGCAGTGCGTAATATTTTCAACGCATGCTCCAACACAACAGCAAACAATCCATACTTGACGAACCACATCCCTTAAAAAGGATGCAATGTTGTCAAGACATTCAAACTGTGTACTCAAGTCACTGAAACGGACCAATCGAAACAAGGACTATTACAATAACATAGAACACGCGTAGAAGTATCATTATTACCACAAAAACAGAACATCCACATTCGTACTACAAGAGTCAATATGCCTCCTTGTAAACATAAATAGCACAGAGACAGTGCAATGTTGTGTTTTCAGTGACTTGAGCACACAGTTTGAATGTCTTTAAAAATCACATTTTGTGGGGAGGGAGAGATGGAATGAGGTTAGTCAAGTACGGAAGGACCCATTTATTCGAGCTGCAATGCGATTGGTACCGCTAGAACAGACATGGTTCAATTCCTGTTTGTCTCAATAATTAATATCTAGTAGAAGCATTGTTCTGCTTCAAGAGAAATTCAGCGTGAGTTTGAGAACGAACACTAACAAAACAACTATGGATGGGATTCCATATCGGTTATATTAGGAGTAACAGCATCATGAAATTTTGACAGATCGAAGTTGACGTAACCAGACTATTCAGCAATCATTAATTTCAAATAGCAGTCGATTAACATTGTGGTCATAGTGATGGCACCTATCATAGTCCTAATGAGATGCCATAAGTATTTGTAGGAACGTGTTGGTGGAATAGTTTCTTACTATACTGTACTATTGAGAACTAGTTAGTACACTGGCTTTATAGTCCGGTGTATTGTGGTTTCATTTCAGTTTATCTGGAAATAGTTATACAAATTAGCAACGGCTGCTCAGTCTGAGGAAGTGGGTATCATGTGTCCTGGAAAACTAAAGGTGGTTGGTGTTTTGTTCTTGTGACATTACTTTCTCAGGAGGTTGAGCAGGCTTCTTCATCGTCCCTGTGTATGCAGTTTGTCAATTTTTTTTTTCTTCTTCTTTCGTTCACTTGAAACATGTCTATATCTGTAATTCTGTCTCCTTAATAAAACTCACTGTCCTCTGTAGTTCATACAGTGTCCCATAGAGCTTTGATTCCAGTGTTGTTTCCTCTGGCCAATATGTCTTCCTCAGCGTTGCATGCTCAGAACATTCTTGAAGTATATGTTTGGCACTCTGTGCTGCCACATGTACACCTGGCCGTGTTGCCAATCTTGAACTTTGTATACATGTGACTTCGGAGTCGGTTGTGTCCTGTTCTGAGACGTAGAATTATAACTTGTTCTGATCTGTTCATAATGTGATAGTCATCTTGTGTTGGTGTTTGTGGCTTTCTTATTGACTTGATCATCTGTTTTTTCTGATGGTAGGTGATTGGTATATCTGGTTGGTCTTCGGCAGCACCTTCATTAGCCAGTTGGTCTGCTTTTTCATTTCCTGGTATTCCACAGTGAGAGGGTATCCACTGCATGGTTACCCTATACTGGTAAGAAAATTCGCTAAGTAGTTTTTTCAAGTCTGTTAGATTTCCAGACTGGAGAGCTTGAAGCACTGACCTTGCATCTGTCAGGAATACCACGGGCTGTAGGCCAGAGTTGGAGTTCAGCAGTTTTTTAGCTGCCACACTAATTGCCTGGATTTCTGCATCATAATTATTACAGAATTTTCCTGTCGGTGTTCTGATTGTATCTCTAGGCTTGTGTGGATATTCTATATATACACCTGCACCTCCATTCCTCACAGCATTCTGTGCTGACCCATCTGTGTACACTCTGACCCATATATCTTGTGGATATTCCTCATCCAGGAAACTGAGGGTGACTGTCATTCGCTGCACACTGTTCTGTTCATCCTCGCTTAGTATTCCTTTCACATGGGTCTGAATGTATATTGGCATTCCATGGCTTTCTAGTTTGTCAATGAAAAATACAGATTTAAATACCTTATTCCTCAAAGGCGTGTACAAGAAATACTTGGCTAGAGGAATGCACAAAGACTGCAACTGATAATGTGCCTACTATCTAAATAACCTCAGGTGTGATAGAAAGCTGGAGAGATTTAGTTAGTTATTCCTCTAGGGCCAAAGACGGATGTCATAGATTTCCATGTCTCTTGTTTCATTGCAATTTGCTTTAGATCTTCATTGTTTCTACTAACGATGGTGAAACTTTCCCTTGTAATAGTTCTACGTAAAATTTCTTTTGGTCTTCCTCGTTACCTCTTGCCTTTTGGTGACTAGATCAAAGCTTGACAGGGGAGTCTTTCAGTATCCATTCTTAGTGCGTGTCCGATGTAATTCCAGTGATGCTTTCTAATATAGGTGGATACATATTCTTGTTTTGATTCTTGTCTGACAACTGTGTTTGATTTGAAGTCTGACCAACGTATGTTCAGTAGCCTTCTAAGACATTTATTTTCAAAGGTGTTTAGTCCTTGCTCTAATTTTGATGTTGCTTTCCAACTTTCGCATCCATATGTTAATGTTGGAATTATGCAGTTGAAGATTTTGAGTTTTGTGTTATTTCTTAGTGTTTTTGAATGCCAGCTATTTGATAGTTTATTGAATGAGTTAGCAGCCAATGCAATACGGTGTGATATTTACGGAGAGATTGCAGTCAAGGAAATCACAATCACTAATGTTTGAGTTTGCTTAGATTGTATATGTATCAATGTATCAAAACACCTGAAGACTATTGTGTCAAGAAACTTAATATGTTGTCATTCAATTTCAGAATTCAACATCAAAGAATGACATAGATTCCCGAAGCAAAAACCTTTCTATTGAGCAGGTGAAGGAGAAGGTGTCTGTTGCTGTTACAGAGCTGAAAAATATGGAGGAGTATCACCATGGAGACGGCATGAAGTATCAAAAGGCTATTGGAGACCTTTACTGGGACTACAGGAGAACAGAGCTAGTTGACTTTCTGGCGGACTTTGGGTATGCAGGTGAGATCTATTGTTAGTACAATATGCACAAGAGCAATCTTCCTTTATGTCAGTACATATCAATAATAAATAAATGTAAGATTATATTTTAAATGGTTCCTATTACGTTTAAGTTATATCAGCTCCACTTAATTGTTTACTAGTGTCATGAGTTATAAGTATCATTCACTCTTGTCATTAATTTTACTTGTGGAAAAGAAAGGTAATGGTCAGCTGAGCTATGAACCAATGTAACAACACTCTTTTCCCATAAGTGCTCAGCTGCCAAATCCCTCTCAGTATATCAGGTTGACCAAAAATTACCTTACTAGCGTCGCCTAAATGCACTTGCTCAAAGACGATTCTCGAATTTCCAAGAGCATGAAATGAACAGCCTTGATTGGGAGAGAGCTAGAAAGATCCAATATTGACATAGAAAATCTGAGTGAAACTCGCCTTGCTGGTGTTGGTCAGTTTTGTGAAAGAGCTGCTGGTTATACATGATTTTGGGGCAGAAGAGACATTAAAGAAAGACGTAGTGCGTGAGTATGCTTCGCTATTAAAACATCACTTTATGCAAACTAGCAGGCTCACCAAAGGGAATAAATGATCGCCTCATGACGGTAAGTCTACCTGCTTTTTGGTAAGAAATATGCAATAATTCTCCGACTCCACCACTGTCGGACACCATTCCCTGCATTCTCTATTGAGTGATATTATTACTTTGAAGGCTGTCGGACAATCTAAGGGCGCCCGACTCTATTCCGCACCAGGTAGCAAATCCTCCAATCTGGACACGCTTTGTATAATATCATCTGTGCGTCCCATCCAAGACTTTCCTCTCTTAAGTTGACTGCCTTTGAGAATTTCAGGTTGTAGATGGTGCTCTTTATCAGCTGTGATTTGTAGGTATTCCCGCGCTCGGCATATTTGTATTCTCTGCAGTTGGGGAATCAAGTAAGTATCACATAGCCCGTGCCGGTGTGTCTCTCGTGTACCCCAAAATGATTCGCATTGCCTCATTCTGGATTCTATCCAATCTTTCTGTTTGAGTCTGAATCATTGTCAGAATCGCAATTGCGTCTCTTCCATCGCCACCACCAATCCCTGATACAGCAGAAATAGCAGCCTCTGCTCACATTGAGCAGCAGCCATAACTTTCATCGCCGCAAGTCCTTTATATGCCTTTACAATGATGTCGACATGATCTTTGAAACTCAGACTTCGGTCCAACATAACCAACATGTACTTCATTGTGCTGGTTCTCTCGCGGACATCCCCTTTCAAAGTAACCGATAACGTGGGCGTGTTTACTATGTAATTGGGGTGCAAAGGGAACGCATCGCTCTAGGCGGACAAATATAAATAACCAAATGGTCAGAGGGTGTCCAAAAAGTGGATGGTGCCGCAGTAAACTAATGAACAAATAGTAACGCAAAATGAGGTAAACAGGTTACTAAAACACTTACCTAGCCTATTAATAAAAATATATTTTAAAAAGTATATATAAAAAACATACAATAAAACTAAACAGGACAATTCTCCACGTATCGGCTCAAATTGAACCTTTTTCAAGAGACAAACAACAGAAAAACAACAAAATAAAAAACAAAATAGATGTCTATATTTCATCAAGCCCCGTCTCCATAGCGCAGGGATGGCAACGCATCTAGTAAAAGTGAAAATGCGTGCATTCATTATAAACAAACCGAAAGTGGGAAATTAGAGACACTATAGATGAGTGCAAGAATAATAAAAGAAAAAGATAAGAAAAATACCCCTTTTGTCACTTTATCAGACAGGCAGGTTATCTAGGCGGACCCAGGGTTAGCAGATAACCAAGATTCCAAATGTACCTCCTCGCGGTGCAGCCTGGAAACAGAAATACAGCAGCTCGAGCTGATTCTGGCCTAATCATTTGGGGATCATGTCCGAGAATGTGGAGGTAGCAGATGGAAAGAGATTTGACTGCTTAAGAGACAGACAATATCTCTGACACCACCAGCATCACCACATATAGTGACACTGTCGACATACTGTGAAGCTAGTTTTGTCCAGTCCGAACATTGGAGGGGCGGACAATGTAAAATGCACGCAAAGGTAGATGCATGGCGAGGGACAAATAGATTTCATACTGAGTACAATGAAAAAATGAAAGGGCAGGGCAGAGCGAACTGCAAATAGAAAGTGAAAGTACCTATGAAAGGGGAACTACAAGCTCCGTCAGCTCAAGCCGAGCTTCTAGATACCTGTGCTCCTTACAGACAGAGACCCAGACCCAATCATTGGCGTTCGGAAAAACAAGAAGACCTAACCCAACTCTAATGTCGAGCCTTCCTAAACCGGAAATATGCTCGCAAAGAGAAAGGGTTCCGTACCCGATGGGCTTAGGCAAGAAAGTGACAACGACTTTCGCCCTGGCCAAACTCTACTGTCAGGTTTTCCTATACCGGAAATACACTTGCAGAGAGAAAGGGTTCAGTACCTGATGGGCTCAGGCGCTATTGGGACAAGGTCGCTCAGCTTGAGAACGCCTTGCTCTCAAACGCATGGTGTGAGACTCGAACTTGGACAAGGGGTACACAATGTCGGTGAATAACACCTCTGCTAAGAGGGCGAAAGAGACAAGGTCCGACTCTTCTGTTGAGTTCTTCCCCTTAAGGAACCAGGCTCACAGATGAGAAACGGTTCAGTACCTGATGGGCACAGTCACGTATTCTGCATGGTTATGAGCCTGAAACCCTGTATCTTTGAATGACTCTTGTCAGGCTTGGGTAGTAGGATTAAATAACTATACAGCCAGTTTTCTTCTACTGAGCTATTCGCAAGGCTCTTGTTGAACAACATTGCCAGCTCCTTAAGGTCCTCGTCTGACCTGCTTCTAAGATCGTCGTACCTAATGCCGCCAGGTCCTGGCACTGAGTTTCTTGATCTTTTTAGTGCAGCTGTAATATCTTCAAGAGTAATTGCATTATCGCTTTATATAACTTGCTTATTGCACATGTCTGTGACTGTTTTCATTATTTCATTGTAATTTCCTAAGTTCCTCTGACCAATTTGTGCCTTATAATGAGCCAGCGGTTCTGCACCCTTATTCTCAACTGTCTTCTGCCATACTAAGCCTGTGCTTTTGAAAATTGGGGATTGTTATGCGCTTCCTTGGGTAGTTCATTGATTTGTGCAGGCACCAAAATTAGTGATTTTTGAATCGCACAATTGAAATCAACATGAAGAACCACCATGTGTTAGCAGTATGTAAGTAAATTTTCTTTTCTGATAGACACTACAGATAAATTTGAAAAGTGGTTATAATAGTTTGTTGTTTGTTCCTTTCGTGCCACAGGCGAGGAGTTGATTCTCCATTTGTTGCGGTCTGCTCTCTGCAATTTTAGTTCTTGTATGGTCTTGCAGACTATTATTTCCCCTTCTGTATGTGAACAGAGTATGTTGTTTTTTAAGATTTGTTTAGGCCTTCCTTATTGTTGTTTTTTTTACCCTCAGGTGTCCACAGAAGGGTTTGTTGGTTTATTCTGTTTTCATCTAGTCTTAAAATGGGATCGATGTATTTCATCTGCATTTTCTTATGACATTTGAAACATATTATTGGTGTGTTTTATTTCTTAAATCACCATTTATGACAAAATCGCTCCTTTTTAATGTTCCTTAATTTCCTGAGACATTTGTTTTCGGAGTTGTTTAATTTTTGGTTTGTTGCTTGAGTTGATTTCCAGCTTTCACTTCCATATGTTAATACTGGGACAATACAGGGTTTATATCCTGTTAGCTTGGTTTTCTTCCTAGATATTTGGATTTCCAGATATTAGTTTAGTGAATGTGCTATCTGCAACTGCTATGAGTGTATGTATTTCTTTCATTTAGTCTCAGTCAACAAACATTTGGCTGACCAAGTAATTGAAGTTGGAGACTTTTTCCAGTATTTGGTTGTTTACTGAGATGTTGTTTGTTGAACTGGTAAGTTCCATAATTTTGTATGTGTATGTGTTATCTTGAGGTCACGCTGATCTGCAAGTGTGCACAGTTTGTTGGTTATATCATTCGGAAAATAGTTCCTACCCGAGTCTAACCATCTGCATTCATTTACTCCGAGTATATCGAGATTGTAATTTTTCATGTCCCTTATATTCTCCCTGGCAAATTCATCTTGAACAGATGAAGTTGACTCACACATTTATACATGTTATATTTTCTCATTGACATAGAAAATGACATCTATTTCTGTCCAAATATGGTTAATTTTCAAATTATTAAATAATTGAAATAAAACATTGATGAAAACATTGCTTTCGTTACTGCATGTTTTGCTGTGAAGGAGTGCAGTGAGACTTTTTTGTGGGCTGTAGAAATAAAGGCCGCTTTGCAATAGCAGACACCGCGACGTTTTTGATTGTACCTTCGAAAGAAAAAAATGTTGTGCCAACCGTTGATTGAACCCGAGACCACAAGAGTCATAATTGCATAAAATTGGTATACAATTAATTAAAATGCAAAATTTAAATTTTAAATGATAATCCAATTGCAAAATCATGAAAATAATGAATTTTTAAAGGTATATTAGTAATTTCTACTGCATGTAGCCACCGACCCCCTAGACCGCCTGAGAGCCCGCCCCTCAAGTTGTTTCTGAACCTACCAGCACCCCAAGAAGTCTTCATCACCCACTGGGCGACGGTACCACCCACTATGGGAATCTATGCTCTAGACCAGTGTTTCTCAACCGTTTTTTTTCCATGCCCCACGTCTTTCTAAAATTGTTATGGACACCCCCCCCCCCCATCTAACGTGCACATATTTTTTATATTGAAAAATTGAATTATTCAATAAATGAAGCCTTAATTACAAGGTATTCAAATTGCCCACGTTGAGAAACACTGCTCTAGACGAATATTTACAATCTGCACTACTAGATGAGCATGGTGTGCATACTTCTTCTTCAACGCTCATCATTAAACTCCCGCTGGATATCTATTGTAGCAGAACAATGGTCCTACTAGATTTCCAGCAGGATGTAGTCCAGAGAATGCAAATGCGCTGTGTCGCAATTTTTATTTGCTCCAGTGGCCCGACACATCCCTCTTCGGCGGGGTGTGGATACAAACTGGACATATTTGAGAAAATAAATTTGCGATACAGTGGTGCAGGAATTGTATGATGGAATTCTACAGTTTAGAATTATAGAGACTTTGCAACTTTTGCTTTCTCAAATGGAGTTAAATAGGGATGTGTATTAACACTTATCCTGTTTAGCATCATGTTCTCTGCTATGTTGGATGATGCTTTCAGAGATCTGGACTTGGGAGTAGACAACAGATATCGCATTGATGGGAAATTGTTCATTTCGGTAGCTTCGAGCACAAACCAAAGTCAAATCAAACATCATCAGTGATCTCCTATTTGCTGATGACTGTGTCCTAAATGCCAACTCTGAGGCTGATCTACAAATCACCATTGACAAATTTTAAGTTTAAGCCAAGAGATCGCGAGTTCGAATCCCACTGACAGTATCTTGCTTATAAAGTGGATTTTTCACGGAGATCCGTGAAAATTATTGCTTGAACCTATAAGCAGTGAACAGCACTCTCAGCAGGCGGCATGCTGCTTCGTTAAAAAGAACGGAGTTCATATGGGTAACCCGAGTACAATGAAGTCAATCCTTTACCCCCTTTAAGCCATTTTGAGTTCTTACAAATATTTCTGTTCAGTAAACCGTGTATTAGACGTGCTATTTGTTGATCTTGTCATCACTAGAGATAACAGTAACCATGCTGAAACAGATTATCAGTTTGGGAATCTTCAAGAATGATGACATTTGGTTCCCAACATATTACACTTACAACACATGCTGGAACTACAGTGATGCTAGTGAGAGCCTGGCCAGGGTGAGTTCATAATCATTGTCAACCACTTATGCCTTACTAGCTGATCTAGAAACTACACAATTAATATACCGAAAACGAATACTACTTGGCACAAATTTAAAAGGCTGCACAACGTAGGGGTCTATTTCATAGCCCTACTACTCGGCAGAAATCACACGACGTACATTCGTGTTGGTTATTTCAGTGAAAGCGGAAGGAGAGGAAATAACTAGTAACTAGGGGTCAAGATTAGGCTGTGGCTATTGTCACGGTCGTTATTATGTCGATGATCACTCTATGAACCACAGGACTTTAAGAATGGATGACTGCGCCATGCGTGAATGGAGTACATTGGGATTCTACGCCTTCCTTGATATGTTGCCTGGATCATGCTGAATTTCAGTGTATTGAAACAGCTGATAGGTTGGCTTCATGGGCAAAGATATCAGGACATATGACAATCGACATATGGTGCATTTTGATTTCATTTTGTGTGCGTCTTTTGGATGAGAACACAGTGACAGACAAGACTTTTAGTAAGAGATTGAGTTAGTTTGCAATAGCTTGGGGGGATAGCGGATGATGACGATAAGGAGTGGACTGAGTAAGATAATTTCCGAGTTATGGATAGTACCATCATACATACTCTTTTGCCATCTAAATAAATGAAAAGAACTCTTATTGGGTTGTCTGGAGTGTAACGCCATCGGCTTAGAAATTCACTAATCACTAGAGATTGTCTTCGATATGCAGATGACACTATCCTTTTAGCAGAAAGTGAAAAGGAACTACAGACTAATAGATCAAGTACAGAATATGGACTAGATGTAGGAAAAAAATATATAAAACCATGGAATCAGAAGAACATGTGCTAGACATGAACATACATGTAGAGATACTGTAACACGTGGATCATTTCCAATATATTGGACACATAATCACAAATGGTAGATGTTAAAAAGAAGTTAAAAGGAGAATAGAAATGGCTACAATTACTTTCAACGACATGATAAAAATATTAACATCTAAACAAATTACAGACATACTAAAATATTGGAATTATAAAATTATACATTTATTCTATATTGATGTATTCCTATGGCTCAGAAATTGGACAATGAACAAACAACTAGGAGGCAGAATTGAAGACAAAAACGAACAAAGAAGTTCTAATAACACGTCGTATGAAGAAAGAATTATTGAAGAAAATAAAAATCAAACAAATAAAGTATTTTGGACATCTTAAAAGACATGAGAACATGTTGAAGACCTTACTTGAGGGTAAAGTCGAAGGCAGGAGAACAAGAGATGCAGATAGGAGAGAAAAATCATGATATGGACAGGTTACAGTCTAGAAGAGTGCACCACTGAGGTAAAATTCGACAATCAATAATAAATAAGACTTCTGTAAAATTGTAGGAATATACAATTACTTAGGCATAGGTAGAACACCAGTGATGTGAAACAGAAGTTAAAAGGAGAATAGGAATGGCTAAAAGTACCTTCAATGACATGAGGAAAATATTAATATCTAAACAAATTACAAACAAGTTAAAAATGAGAATTATAAAATGCTACATCTATTCCATATTAATGTATGGCTCAGAAACATGGACACTAAATAAACAATTAGAAGACAAAATTGATGCCTTTGAGATGTGGGTATATAGAAGAATAGGGAGAACATCATGGAAAGAGAAGAAAACAAATAAAGAGGTGCTTAAGACACTTAATATGAAGAAATAACTACTAAGAGAAATAAAGATCAGGCAAATAAAATACTTTGGACACAATTAAAAGACATGACACCCTATTGAAGACCTTACTTGAGGGTAAAGTCAAAGGGAAGCGAGCAAGAGGTAGGCCGAGATACAAGTGGGAGAGTAACATTACACGATGGACAGGTTACAGTCTAGCAGAGTGCACCACCAAGACAGGAGATGTTGGAGATACGTTGCAGCCAACCTTCGTTGCGGAGACGGCACTTGATGATGATGAGAACACCAGATTTGTTTAGTTTTACAACCACCAACAGACTATCAGTCTATGTGGTATAGGCCTACATATGAAAACATACAAATAACAATATACAAGATATTTTCATCATATTCTTTTTAAAGAATATATACAGCAAACAGTGAACAAACAATAAAAGCAGTAAAAACAATAGTACTATCATAGAGACACTAGAACGCAGACATTAAAATAGTAGGACGTCCAAAAGTGACAATAACATGTGTACACAAGTTGTCATGGGTTAGGCCTATATAGGCCAATAGATGAGACTCTATGATGAGGTTCCATGACTAGAATAAGTCAGCTTGATTTGAAATGTGGTGTCACTAGAAAGGAGAGGTTTCGTGGGCGAGCTAGAAAGATGGTCAGTCAACGTACAATGGCGGACACACTCAAGGAGAGATCTGAGCACCTATGAACTTGTCCTAGTGCAGTGACGATGATCCAACAACTAACTAATAGGTGAGACAGACTTAAGATTGAGTGGCCGCTTCTGTAGGCATCTTCATGCCATTAAAAAAAGCAAACCTACTCCTGTCGCCATACAATTCAGTGGTGATTGTCATCATGGTGCTTTCATATCCAGGTCACTGTCGTTACGACTGATGCTAAATCTAGATACGCCCTTTAAAATCGGTTTACATTTGAGTTTAGTACCCTTAAGCCTTAATTGCGATCACTCATTTGTTTACATTTTGGATTTTATTCTGTCCATGTTGTTTTCAGTAATACTTTTTTCATACCGTTTTAATTTCCCCCCGTTTCTTTTCTTTTTTTTAAACCTGCTTCCAGGACAACTTTTTTACTCGTATGTCATTGGCGTCTTTGACATCGTACTGTTTTAATGTCTGCATTCTGGTGCCTCTGTTTTAGTAGGATAACATTATTTTTACTGTTTCTATTGTTTGTTCACTGTTTTGTATATTCTTGAAAAGACCTTATGGTTGAAAATATCTTGTATATTATCATGTGTATGTTTTCATATTTATACCACGTAGACCGATAGTCTGTTGGTTATCATAGCGTGATTACGTTGTGCCACCGTTATGCGCCTTGTAGGCCTAGCACATCCGATTTCGGCATGCCTTGACAATTCGGGTAGGCTACCCTTAGCCTGTGACAGCCTCTATATCTGTCTCCAGGCACGCGTAGTGGTGACTCTTCGCCCAGACGATTTTTGCTCTCGTCTGACTCGCACGAGGTGTTCCACTGTCTATGAACTTGCCTTGTGTAATTGGACGTGCTGTGCCTGTGCCCATTGGGTACTGAACCGTTTCTCATCCGTGAGCCTGGTTCCTTAAGGGGAAGAACTCAACAGAGGAGTTGGACCCTGGCCGCACTAAGGTAAAATACAGGGAATGTTGCGGGTGCATTGCAGCCAACCTACGTTGCGGAGAGGATACTTAATGATGATGAGAGATTATGCGATTGGTATGCTACGTTTGATGTCATAGGCTATTGGCCTATTGTACATATTTAAAAATATATAGTCCTGCCTATTTATTTCAGTGATTATTTTTGGGATGTATTTTCTTTTTCTGCGATCAATTGTTAAACATCCAGTCCAATATTGGTCATGTATAGAGCGCTTTGTTTTAGGTCATCTTGGGTTCCCAACAACTTATTTTGCACAGAAGCTCCTGTAAGTCCGATTGTCATTTCGAGAACAGTGAAACTGTGACAATCATGTAGTAGGCCTACGTGTTCTGGTGTCTGTGCTGCTGCCCCACATATGTAGGCTGCAGAGCTGCTAATACCAATTCTGTGTGAGTGCGAGTTTAGATAGTAGTGTCACGTTCTCAGTAGAAATATCCTATGTTAATTTCTGTTCAATTTGTTAATGTTGCCTTGCTCAGAGGTATAGTTTTATGGGATCATCCAGGGCCGGTCTTAGGCCATTGCAACCTATGTGGCCGCAGTGGGCCCCGCACTTCATAGGCCCATAAATTCATATTAGAATTTATTTTATTATCCTCTTCCCTACCCAGATTGGGCCCCGCACAATCCGTTTCGCATTGGGCCCCACAATTGTTAGGGCTGGCCCTGCATGCATCATATAGGATAGGTGAGGGCAAAAACTGCACACTTTACACTTTAGTGTATTCTGACACCTAGATCTAACTACGGGACACCAAACTCTATTCAGTGTTTGGCTTATCTATCAATCTTACATGAGGATATTGAAAACATAAGTCTTACGTGTAGACAATACAATGATAGTTTATCATCAAGTGCCGTCTCCGCAACGAAGGTTGGCTGCAACGGATCTCCAACATCCCCTGTCTCTTGTCTTGGTGGTACACTCTACTATACTGTAACCTGTCCATCTTGTGATGCTACACTCCCATTCTTGTGTCTCTGCCTACCTCTTGCTCGCTTCCCTTTGACTTTTCCCTGAAGTAAGATCTTCAATAAGGTGTCATGTCTTTTAATGTGTCCAAAATATTTTATTTGCTTGATCTTTATTTCTCTTAGTAGTTCTTTCTTCATATTAAGTGTTTTTAGCACCTCTCTTTGTGTTTTCTTCTCTTTCCATGATGTTCTACCTATTCGTCTATATACCCACATCTCAAAGGCATCATTTCTGTCGTCTACTGTTTTGTGGCCAGAATGTAGTGTCTTAAATATCAACGCATTGTCCATTTAAGTGTGACATAACAGTTTATGCACTTGGGTAAATGCTTTATTTTGTCTCGTTTTATGGAGCAAAGAGCTGCATGAAAAAAGTGATGGTGCCTACAGACTATTATAAAATTGAGTGGGATCACCACTTCAACGGGTCCAGCAAACCGCCACTGTGTAGATGTGTGTTAAGAATAGATGTGTATAGTTTCTATCTTTAATCTGCAAAAAAAAATAAAAAAATGGTAAATTCCGTTTTAAAGCTAATTTTTATAAGGTTGAATGATCATTTTTTGACCATTCGTAAATCATGACCTGCATGAAAATACATTTATATAAATGTGAGAACTAGACACTATATGGAGACACAGAAAGAAGAATTCTAGCTTATGAGCGTCTTATTAACTTATGAATACAGTCAAATCCCATTATAACAATTTAGTCTGAATCCAAAAATTATAACATAAATGTTTTCTATATACAATATAAAGAAATACAGAATATGCCTACATTTGAAAAGTTTTGTTAAATGGAGTAATATATTATATAAAGTGATGAACTATAAAGGGATTCCACTGTATAAATATTACTGACACCTGTTACAAATTAGCCATAAGATAAATATATTTGTTCACAGCCAAATAGACAAACAACCACTTTAGTGGTAGCGAAGTGGCATAAGCTTATTTCATTTGAATGTATGATGAGGCATTGTTTCCTTTCTAAAACTATTGTGCAAAAAAAACAGTTGATATTGGAAGAAGAAGAGCTGCAAAAGTCTTGTATTGGCAACATCAATAAATGGTCAGGGCATGATTTTTCCACACTTATCCAAATGACTGAGTACAAGTGTTTGGATGACTTGTCTGTTGATGTCTCCAATGTGGCACTCCTACAAAATTGATGAGTTATAGATATTATTATTACTTTCATTCTGTTCTCTGGATTACATCCAGCTAAACAGCAGGAGAGTTTGAGAATGAACTCAGAAGAAATAATTGAAGCACTAGTGTCACTTTTGTATTTCACTACCCTCACTCCAGAGTTGTCTGTTCTACCGTATGTTCATTCAAACAATTCAAGCTCTGACTTTCCAGGTGATGTGTATAATATCATTCACCTTCTTTACAATTGTGGGGACTAGCAAGTCTTATTTGAACATTCATATATATATATTTTCTTAGTACAATGTGACAGAATATTAGTTGATGTTAGTATTAATATTTCCCACTCCTAGTGCTACAGAAGATGATGTAGAAGGATTTTGAGAATACCATAGATAGTGAAGAAAGATGAATCAAAAGGTGATAAGAAAATATCAAAGATGGTTGGCTTCTAATTAACATTATAACAAGAAAGCTGAGGTATTTTGGCCACGTGAAGAGACACAACTGCATATACAGATTAATAATGGATGCTATAGATGCTGGTCCATCCAAGATTATGATGAATAAGAGACATCTCAGATTGTTTCAGTGTGCCTTTAGCTTCAACAGCTCAACTCACCCAGGGTCATGAGGAGTTCAAGACTATGTTCTATAAAGAATCTTACCTCATGAATGTTCACAGTGCTTGGGCCTTCACAGCTCAGTGCGCAGGTAAAACATTCAGGGAGGTGAGTGGGGCCTTAGCTGTTACTAAGAGTAGCATGACCATGGAGATTATGGTGGTGACCAAAGCATTTGAGTGGGTAGGCACACAGAAGGTAACACAGGTATGCATCTTGAGTGATTCTATGATTCATGATTAGAAACTGGCCTCACAGCACATGGGGCATTCCCGTAAGTGCTCTGCCCTCTGTTCCAGTAGCCATTCGACTCTATGGTGTTTTGAGTCTAATGCTGCAGAAACAGACGTTGACATCCGGGCAGAACTCTGGCCGTTGCGACAGGTTTCTTTGTTGTTCCGCCCACCCACACCGTGCCTGTAACTAGTTCAAGCACAATGTCGGCCTGTCGGAACAACATGGTAACTATTATCGAAGGTTACGACTACAGGATTGTATAGATGGCGTGCCATGAAGCTTCTATAAGAAGATAACCTCAATATAAAGGCATGTCATCTACTAAGGTTTTCTGTTGCATGGTTGTGCATGCGGTTGCGTCTGTGGGTCTCACCAATGGTTAACTAGACAAACCAACCAAGAAACAGAAAACCTTAGTAGATGACAAGTGCATCTTGTTCACGAACAGTGGATTGAGGCCTTGAGGAGGATGAGGCTGAAAGTTGTTACATTTATTTTATTGCTGGAACATGTGGGTGTTCGAGGCAACGAAAGAGCAGATCAACTTGAGTCATGCGCGATTGTGGCTTACGGCGATGGGGCAATGGATTATCGAACTTACATTTTGAACTCCTTAAAAGATATAGCACGCGAGAGTGAGACAAGTGTGGATGGTGATTATTTTTTCAATGTCCAGGATTAAAGATCAGGGTTTGAAATGCAGTGTTGCTAAAAGTGAATATTTTAGAGGGTGCAGAAGAATGATAGTCAACCAGCAGAAGATCAGTACTGTCAGCAGAAGTGTAATGGCAGATACACTCAGAGAGAGAGATTGGAGCAACTATGGATGTATCCAGTTTGCAGTCATGATGGTCCAACGACTAACTAACTATACGGTGTTTTACAAGAAGTTAGTGTTGATGCAAGTCTGAGACTGTTTAGTGACTGTTTTTTCTGTGTTGTGTGTGATCTGCAGGTAGTGATGCCCTTACATAAACTCTAATGATGAGTTCCTCAAATCTATTGCTATGTTGACACTTGCATACATAGTAGAGGAGGATGAGAATGCTAAAGTTATTGATGAAACAGGTGAGTACTTCAGAAATCATCTTGTGAGTATAGCTGCTTCTACAAGAGTATAGCTTAAAATATGATTAGGATATTTATAAACAAAGAGCAGATCAAATAGAAATAAATGTTGAAGAAAAATGTAGAAATACACAATATTCAGATTCTCATATCTAGTTGTATATATTATTTTTCTCCCTTATATCTATGTATATTTTCTTAGTTACAAAGCTTGTTTCATCTATATAGATCTATGACCTATTCTTCTTCTTCTGCATTCTTTCTCACACTGTTGCTTGTTTATAGCATGTAACCCAGATAATAAAATGTATTATACCATAGTTTACAGATCGACTGTGATATCTGCATCCTTTGAACTGAGACATTTGACTTGTCTCACCTAAATATTTGGTATTGGCAGTTAATTCCATCCCCAAAACCTCCTTAGTATTGCTATATATAGGGAATACATTAAAGGGGAACAATTATTTTTTCCCCTTTCAGACCTAAGCAACATTTGGGTGATTTATCTGTTGTTATCCTCTGAGGCTCAAATAATGGCAATGATGGTTATTGATATTGAGGTCCCCCATCGGAGAGTAGGTATGATCCAATTCTAATTTCTATTTGTTTTAATCCATAAAGGATTTATATCTTTTTATTAGTGTCAAGGTATTGGTGTTTGACCTCTTGGAGATCTTCCTCCTGGTGATTCTTTGTCGTGTGGAAGATTTCTTTTGGAGGTCTTTCTGTGATTCTTTGTCATGGAAAAATTTCTCGTGGGGATCTTTCTCATAGTGATTCTTTGTCATGAGAAAGATTTCTCTTAGAGGTCTTTCTCTCTGTGATTCTTTATCTTGAAAAAGATTTCTCTTCGAGGTCTTTCTCCTAGTGATTCATATCTTCTTCTTCTCCTTTGTCATGTCTTCTTTAGCATTCATCCTCAATCTCCCGCTGGATCTATCTTGTAGCAGGGAAATGGTCCTAATAGATTTCCAGCAGAATCTAGTCCAAAAAATAGAAATGCACTGTGTTGAAATTTTATTTGCACACACCTGTCTTCGGTGGATCTTTGTCATGTGAAAGTTTTCTCTTGGAGATATTTCTTATGGTGATTGTATTTCATGGGAAAGTTTTTCACTTTGAGGTCTTTTTTTCTGGTGATTCTTTGTCATGGGAGTTTTTTTCTTGGATATCTCCTGGTAATTCTTTGTCATAGGAAAGTTTTCTCTTGGGGGTATCTTTCTCCTGGTACATTATCATGGGAAAGTTTTCTCTTTGAGATCTTTTTCCTGCTGATTCTTTGTCATAGGAAAGTTTTCTCTTGGGGGTATCTTTCTCCTGGTGATTCATTAAAATGGGAAAGTTTTCTCTTTGAGATCAAATTCCTGCTGATTCTTTGTCATGGGAAAGTTTTTTCTTGGATATCTTTCTCCCTGTGATTCTTTGACATGGACAGGTTTTCAATTCTTTGTAAAAATCCAAAGGTTTATTATTTAATATGACTGAGACTTTTCCATGACTCTCTACCTCAAAGGCACTCAGAGATGTAGTTTTTTTTCCCAATACTTAGACTTGAGACTCCATGGAGATCATATTGATTCATGCTTGACTATCAAAATAAGGCTATAGTCAATGAATGATACAAGAATTTGAAGCATGATATTGATATGTGTGTTTCTGACTGTGACACACAAGTATCTCCCAAATATTTGTGTATCTAATGCTTAATAAATGCATATACTTGACTGGTGAATAACTTCTGTTGTGTGGACTATTTTTTTCAGATACAATTAAAAACATTGTACACTGGATACACAAAGCCCTAGAGAACAAACAAAAGAGAAGGTTCCGTGGTTTCACACCCTCTGAACTTACCCAGGGGCTTGCCAAGCTGGCAGTCAATGATTCCAACAAAGCAAAGGTCATATATGCATTGACGTTGATAATCAATTCTTTAAAAACAATATATCATTTGGGGAATGTATTAAATACTATAGTATATCTGTTAACCTGGTGAAATGAAAACTCATACAACATGCCCAAATAAGTCAGTTAAAAAAACCTCTTACAGAGCATTATTTATAAAGTACAATATTTCAATACAGGAATCACAAATCAGTGCTAAAATAATGTATGTTAAATTCTTATAGTAATTGTTTGTCTTATTTGTTCTATAACATCATATTGAAACCACTTCTTTACTATCTTTATTACAAACTTGACCAAAATGTATGTAAATCCTGCCTTCTAATAGACTTACAGAATATATGCCAGAATACATTGTCATGAATGATTTGTCTTGATATTTCTTTTTAATGTAATCAGTAATGTAAGGGTTACATTGCCAAATATGGCAGACAAGGGAAAACCTTACAGGTATGGGCAAGTATGCTATATGGTTGATTAGTTTTAAGATAAAATAAATGTAATTATGTAGCGAATTATTTTTACACAAATAAAACCTTAATAAGTACAATATGCCTAACAGTGTGCACACTTGCAGCTCTTACAGTTCTCATAATACAGATGGGTCAGTTGAGAGACACATCAGGAGTGCCTGGGCCTTCACGGCTCAAAGGTGAGGGAAGACCACCAGAGAGGAATGTGGTGAATTCGCTCAGACAACAAGCAGCACGACAATGGAAATTTTGGCAGTAACCAAAGCTTTTAAACGGGTGTGCTCGTAGACTGTGACACATGCTTGTATACTCAGTGATTTGATGAGCATAATTGGCAAAGTACATTCAGGAACAGTGGCTGGATAAAGTGAAGAATTCTTGTGTGCGTAAAGTGACTTTTATTTTGGTGCTGGGCCATGTAGGAGTCCGGGGTAATGAGAGAGCAGATAATTTGGCTGCGCATGTGGCTAATACGGCTGTTGGCGGAGTGATGGATCAGGCAGACATTTTGAACACCTTACGGGAAAAACCACAAACAAATGACTGTATAAGTGATGATGACTCTGGTTCCATGACTAGAATAAGCGAGTTTGATTTGAAATGTGGTGTCGCTAGAAAGGAGTGGTTTCATGGGCAAGAAAGAATCAATCATACAACCACATATCATTATGTCCATAACCCCAATAACATTTTGATTTGGGTTATGACATGTCAACTGAGTGTCCCACCTACAGAAAGTGTATGTTGATGTAAATTCCCATCAAGGTGCACATGCTACTGTCAGCTCAAATAGTAGGTTTCTTGCATATGGTCTCTACTGCATACAAATGTCCATAGTAACACTATCTTGAGGTACCAACTTTTCACTCTGTCTGCTGTTATCTATTAATATCACAATTTTGTAAATGTTTAAACTGAAATATATATTGTGTTGTTAAGTTCTTAAAAACATTATCTTGTCTGGCTACTTTGTTTTTTCATCAGGATTTATGATAGTTTCTAACAATGTGAATTGGGAAAAAGGTTCACAAGTTATTTGGGGCAAGGGTCGCATTCAAAAATGTATGAAAAAAATGCAGATGCTATGAGGAAGCTGCTATGAGACCGATATATATGATTGTAACAATCATCTAACCATCCAAAGATATCATCAGGTGCCATGCCGGCTGGCGTAAGTGATCATGGCTCTCCACAGCTCTCTGTCCACAGTATTATGTATCAAGCTCACTGTTGTTTCTCTGACATGCCAGGTTGTCAAACTGTCTAATATTTTCTCACATTGTCGCCTTCTGTCTCTGTTGCCTTCAATCTTGCCTGTTGTGACTATGTTCTCCAAACCTCCCTGTCTCATGAAGTGACCAAAAAATGAAGATTGTCTCTTTCTTATATTATTGATTAAGATCCGTTTCGCATTTGACTCTTTCAACACCTCTACATTAGTTTTTCCGGCAGTCCATGATATTCTCAACATTCTTGAGTCACCATGACTTTCTTCTTGAGAGAGTAGTCTGGCAGTTTCCCATTGCTTTCCACATCCATATGGGGGATATCAATTTATATCCACTGCCTTGGCAATATTTTTTGTCAGGACAAATGGGTGCCCCGCCCTGCCTAGTTTCAGAGCTACCACACCAAAGATATAGTCAGCTTTAAAATGAAACTTATCAACTTTTTATTCTGTTTTTATTTTCAAATTAAAGTTGCAAAACTATACATATCTATTCTTAGCACACATTTACACACTGCCGATTTGCTAGACCTGTTGCAGTGGCGATCTCCCTCAATTTTATAATGGTTTGTATCACCTTTTTTGCTATAAAATGGGGCAAAGATCTACACTTACTTAAGTTCCTAACCTTTCATTTTATTGTCTACACGTGGGTGCAAAGGGTCTCACATTGCTCTCATGCAGACCCAGTGTTAGCAGATAACCAAGATCCTAAAACTACCTCCTTGTAGTGCACCATGGAAACAGACATACAGCAATTCTTGCTGTATTTTTGGCTAACACTTTTAGACTCATGTCCAAGGATGTGGATGCTGTAGATGAAATGAGAACAGTCTGCAGAAAAACAGGAAATATCTCTGAAAACTCTACACCATTACATCCAACATCACTGTTGGCACACTGTAATGAAAGGAATTTGTGCATTCCATCTCAGCAGGCTTAAACAAATGCAGAAACATTGGAGGTGCGACCAATGTCAATGTCCCTAACATACGGTGATCTTACGAGTACACACCGAATCAGGAAAAGGTAATACATGCTAGAGAGCAGTGTAGTGTGTGAATCAATTCAGTGGCAATGAAGCTACAATAGTCCAGCATGAGACCGACTGGCAGAAGTGCTGTTCATGCTCAAGAACACACAGAAGCCCACATGTCCCATCCCAATTGATCCTATTTCAAAGAAGGAGTCGTGCCTCAATTATTGGATACACCAGCTTGAACATGCACTCCTGGGTATAAAAAAAAGCTTTGAATACAGCTCCCCATTGCACACAGAACAAGTATGGAACAAATGTCGGAGAGTGCATTGTTCAATCGTCTGACTAAATCAGTGTTGAGACTCAAACTCTGGACACTTTTGGCAACCTAGAGGTGGGGCACAAGTCTCTAACGACGCTGCAAACTAAGCCCAACTCGACTGTCAACTAAGCCCAACTCGACTGTCAGCTGTTGCCCAACACTACTCATACAGAGAGAATTGGGTTCAGTACCCAAGGGCCCACTGTGAAGCTCCTTGTCCGAGATTCTTATTTTACCTATATCTTGAGGTAATATACACAATGGTGAAGAATCAAAATACACAGACTGTGCCTGGTGATGGATTCGAAGGCCATCTCAAGCGAGCGAGGTGAGTGCGTGAGAAATGCACAGGTCAAATCCCAGACCCCCGACGTGTTTGATTGACAAAGCAGCACCTTGTCTACGAAGGTGTATCAACCCTGATTCTAATTCGACCATAGCCGTTAGTTAGCCAACATGGCGCATGCGGAAGAAATTAGGTCTGGGACCTAGGGACACAAATGGTGGTAATGAAATGGCCTTCCTATATGAGGAACAGCTCGCTGGCTGTGAAGTGCCTCGTCGAAGAAAAGACAAGCAATGGGTGAATTAAAGGTTATTTAAATAGGCATTGCACTAAGCTGAAAACTGAAGCCTCCTGGGTATGCAAAGAAAGCTCAGAGAAACCTCCCCACTGCACATAGGAAGTAAGAGTTAATTGCTCGCAATTCCTGGGGTTCGAGAAGAATAACATATGCGTACGATGTATGTTTTCAATACCCACACTAATTTAAGATGGAATAGATAAGCTATATACTGATGATCATAGTTTGTTGTATTGTAGTTAGGTCTAGGTGTCAAAATACACTAAAGTATAAAAGGTGTGGATTTCCCCCCACTTAGTCTAAGGTCTTATGTTACTACCCTTCCACATGTCTGCCACACCTAATTGCTGCAACAATGTCCATTCTTATATGGCTTTCTTGAACTTGACAGATTGTTGAAGAGGGTGCACTTGCAGATTTCCTTCTTATGCTTCAACACACGGATGTCAAAGAGCAAGCAAACAGTGCAGAATGTCTATGGACTCTTTCCTTTGACAAGAATGTCAGACAATTGATCATTGATTTTCCTGAAATAGTAGCTACACTAGAGAACTTGAAGGACAGTGAGAACCTTCTGGTGCAGAAGAATGTTCGGGGAGCACTCTGGTTATTGAAGGGAGAAAATGACCCATCAGCAAGCACCACAGGTAAGTAATTGTCATGTTTATTTTATTGTATACAAATTACATTAGATGACATCCTCTCCTTACCAGGGGAGAAGCCTATGAGATATGAATCATGTGCAGTAAATTGAGAATGTTATCAGAAATATATTTGTTCATATTTTAAACAATAAAAGTTGGCCTACATTCTGTTTTTATTATTTTGTAAGCAGTATTACAACTAGTAACATGTTGAACCAAAAGAATTATGTCAGATTTTTCCAGAAAACCTGTATAAGGAGTAAGACTACCATTTTTGTATGTATTCTGATAAATACATATATATATATATATATATATATACACCAGCATATATATGTATGTATGTATATGTATAAATTAATATATATGTATATATATATCTCCATATATATACACAATTAAACACACACACACATATATATGTACATATACACAAATGCAGAACATACATATATACACAAGCACGCACACAACCTAAAATGTGTGTGTGTGCGCGCGTGCGTGTGCGTGTCATGTTTGCTTAGCCATTTCAACATTTTATCAAATTGGCTACCAGCTCAGTTCTAAATACAAAATGGCTACCGTACGTTTGATAGAGATGTAGTAAGTCTGTTACAGTTGTGAAGACTGCTGCCAGATGCAAAGATGTGTGCGCCACCCACTGAGAGTCCCCACCATGTGCACATCAACCACTGACAGCCTGACCCATGTGCACATAACTTATAGCTGGGTCAGAACAAGAATTGCAAGAGTTAACAGCAAAGTTGGAAAAAGTTACCAGAAAGTACAGAATGGAAATCAACACAGAAAAGAGCAAGGTTTTTGTTAACAGCAGAGACACTGAAGAACAGACCAACATCATGATAAATGGATATAAACTGAATTCATTAAAATATCTTGAATCTAGCATATGCTGTAATGGAAAATGCAAAGCAGAATTAAAGATAAGGATGGAGATGACATTAGCTTCTATGTCAAGGCTAAACTTAATTCAGAAAAGCAACATCAGTGTTAGAGTGAAAATTAAGTTTATAACTAACTAGTGCTTTCTATTGTGCTGTGTGGTTGTGAGAGTTTGACACTCATGCGAACACGGAGAGACGTCTACAGGCCTTTGAAAACAAATATTACAGATAAGTTATACGAATTTCCAATAGAGAGCATAAGACTAATGTGTACATAAGAAATAAATAGAAATGTATAAAGGACCACAAGAACCATTATTTTCAAAAGTGAAATGACGAAAACTTGCATGGTTTGGACATGTATACTGACATGATTCCTTGTCAAAAACATTACCTCAGGGAACCGACGAAGGTGGAAGGAGCAAAGGAGGTTAAATAAAAACATGGACAGACAACATCAAGGACTGGACAAGACACAATTTTTCCTCACTCATATGCATTGTTGAAGATAGAAATCACTGGAGGTCTCTGTGCTAAAGCATCCTATGTGGTATGCTACAACCCTGACTAGTTATGGACTTGGAGACAGATAGCAGTGATTTTATTTGATAGACATTTACTACATAAGTTCGCAAGTGTTCTGTGTGATAAATTTTAGCTTCATAAGTTCACAAGTGTTCTGTGTGATAAATTTTAGCTTCATAAATTTGTATATGTTTTCTGTTTTGTGATAGACATCTACTCAATCATACAATGGTGATTGCATATGCATTTGCAGGTCAACACAGCACACAAACTTCAAAGAATCATATTTTCATCAGCTATTCTTGGACTGAAAAAGAGCTTGTAAAGAAATGATATAACAGTCTAGCAGTAAGTATGATCTGCTATTGTTACATTGGCACTGACTTGATGTGCACATCTCATTCTATCAATTAGTCGTTAATCTCATTTGTGACTTGCAAAGTATCATCAAGTGCAGGCGGTGTACGTTTGAGAACAGTGGCTGGGTACGGTGAGGACTTCCTGTGTGCAGAAAGTGACTTTTATTTTTGTGCCGAGACATGCGGAGTCCTGGGTAATGAGAGAGCAGATAGTTTGGCCACACACGCAGCTACAGCGGCTGTTGGCGGAGCGATGCATTGGGCAGAAATTTTGAACGTCCTACGGGAAAGCGCACAAACAAATGACTTTATAAGTAATGATGACTCTTGTTCTGTGACTAGAATAAGGGAGCTTGGATTGAAATGTGGTGTCATTAGAAAGGAGCGGTTTCGTAGGCGAGGAAGAATCATGGTTAATCAATGGTCTACTGGGACCTTCAGTCAACGTGTAATGGCGGATACACTCAAGGAGAGATCTGAGCACCGGATATGGACGTGTCCGGAGTGCAGTGATGATGATCCATTGGATAACTAAAGTATCATCACAAATCTCTGGTCGCTATTAAAACTTGTATTCAGCAACTTTTATCATTACCAGCATGGCAGCATGCATTTTAACAAATATTGCCACAATTATAAGACACATTTATAGACAACTCTGTGGGCAATGTCTTTATTCATATAAGACATGATGGCTCCATGTTTTTAACCAATCCCATCTTGAAGTGAAAACAGACAGCTGAGATTATTCTCAGGCAGCTGATAAAGCAGCCCTAATATCCTATACTGCAAGACCTGATTTACAACTTGGCAAGGGCCTGTGATTTGTTCTCACTATCAATAAACAACAATAAAACTTATCCAAAATACTGATACAGTAGTAAACATGGCACTAAATAACCTGCAACTTTAGTCAGTACATAGCTTCAACTACCTGGGCTCCAGAGTAACTACAGATCTCTCTCTTGATGAAGAAATAAGTATTCAAACAGCAAACATTGCCATCAATTTTGGTAAATTCTAAGACAGAGTCTGGAATAGTACAAAGTTGTGAAAATGGAAACAAAGATATCGATCTAATAGGCATATATATACTCAGTGTTCTCCTTTATAGGTCTGCAACATGGACACCATACTCACAACATGAAAAGATATTGAATATCTTCTATTTTTACCAAAAAATTGAATATCTAGTGGCAGGATAAGACTTCCAACAATATTTTCCAAACTCAGTTACAGACGACTCATGTGCTTTGGGTATATCCCAAGAAGGAACAACAGCCATATCCCAAACACTGTATGGGGAACTCAGAAAAAACAGGATCACCACCTGTGTTAAGATCAACTTATATAAATCTTTGGTTTTGTCAATATTTCTATATGGTTGTAAGACCTGGACTTTAAAAGTAGATTTAGAGAGAAGAATGCAGGAATTTGAAAACAAATGCTATAGAATTGTTTTGGTTATCTGTTATCCAGAACACAAGACCAATGTTTTTTGTGCATGATATAATTAATTCATTAGCTGGGCAACAAGAACCACTGTTGGCAATCGTGAAACTTTGTAAATGCCAATGGTACGGGCACCTGATGAGACATTCCTTGATGATAACAGATGTTCTTGAAGGTATGGTAGAGGAAGTAAGATGATGAGGTGGCCAGAAGAAAACATGGCTGGATAATATTAATATCATATAATAATATCATACTCCAATGACATTCATGTTGTTTTTTTCGGTATTTATATCAACATAAGAATGTTTCCAAAATAAAGTGTAATATGTCCACATTACTTCTTGCATGATTTTTTAAGTGTACTGATATCAATTTTGTTAAGTTATTGATAAGTTTTGATAATGGGGGTCTGTGACGTCATTTTTCCTTATATGTTTCATGTATATTTTCCAATTTACTTGTTTTCGTAAAATAATAACTATTTTATTTACTTTGGTCTCATTTATTATGAAATCCAATCTGGCAAATGCTTCTAGCATCGTGTTTGCTAATTTATGCCATTTTGTAAGAAAAATTAGCCATATTTTCATTTGACTCTCATGTAAAGTTAAGTCTACTGTTTTTGATAGATGTCAAAATTCTTTCTAAATAATAAATTTTTGACGCACTATGCATATATATTATACATTATTGTGTTCGTAATTGGATTATCTACAGAAATGATACAGTTTGAGTGGAATTTATTGATTAAAAAATGCGGTACGGTCAAATATCATATCTTAAAATAATATTTATTTGCCATTTACATATTTTCTTTTGTCTAAAATAATTTTTATATATTAACAAAAAAAATTTTTCAAAATGTTCTTGTGATAATTACATTCTCTGTCCATTTCTGTTTCGAAATATATATATTACATTATAATGTAAATATATTTAGAAGTAGTATTTCTTGTTTCCATGATGCATGTGCACACACAAAAATCTAACAAAATTTAATTACGTTTAAACGCTAAAAATATTCCGGCCGGAATCAGTTAAAGAATGGACAGGGTGTGAAGTTTTCAAACTCATCAGGATTGTAGAGGATAGAGATAGAGATCAACTAATAAATTTGTCATTGCTTGAGATCACATTTTATGAAGAACAATCCAATGTAGTAGTGCATGGATGACATTTGAGAATTCAATATTGAGTAGAGCAGAAGAATGAAGGCTCAGATGTAAAATGAAACAATCCAGGAATGATTTTTTCCCATTTTTATTCTGCAACAAACCAAAATTTTCATGAATTTAGTCATGAGAAGACATGTTCGGCTTGAGTCCAATAAATTCCCTCTGGTTAGGATTTGCTACTGACCATCTGTCAAGATGTGTAGCACCATATAGCCTTATTTATCACAAAACAAATACTTTTAAGCACTTTGTACCTGCCACAGTAAACATTTTTTTAAATTAATCTTTATTACATCGTTCACTCACATTCATGAGATGAAAACCTACACAAAAGACTCAGAAAGATAAAAATAACCTTACAAAAACCTAAAACACTTAATGCACATTTATTTGTAGTTTTAAAGTTCAAGAATCACTTCCTGTACATGTCATGGCTACTATTACAGCAAAGCTGCTTTTATTCCACTGTCTATAAAAAGCCACCATGCACTCCTTAAGAAAACATGGGGTACCAAAAGAATAGTTCAATGCATGCCAATACTGAAATATATTTATTTTACTTTAGTAGATTTAAACAATCACTTTAATATACCCGGTAAGTATATTGTAAAAGATTCAAACTGGTGTCCAGGTCACTCCAATTTTGAAATCTGCCTCACATTGACACACAGTATTTGCTCACTTTGCCACCCATGTTTTGCCAGAGCCTGAAACAGGAGATAATAGCAACACTGTAACCTGTCATGCATGTTATAAGAGGTGGCTAAGATTTTTTTAAGGGGGAATGGGTGTGTGTGTGTGAAAAAGATTGGAGGGGCGTGACTGTCCCATCAAGAGGGTCATAGTGTCCTAGAAAAGCTGAGTCAGATGTGTTAGGCTGAAAGTGTAGATATTATACCAACTCTTTTCCTAATTTCTTCATTTCTTATTTTATCTAGTTTGGTAACCATTGCAGCTTTCCTCAGATACTTCATTTCACATGTGACGATTTTTCTTTGCTGCGAAGCTGTTAAAGACCATGTTTGACATTGGTAGCACAGTGTTGGTATAAAAATTGTAGATATTATTTGTTTTTTAATTTCCATCTTGATCTTTGGATGAAGAAGTAATGGGGAAAGTTGGTAAGTCACTGTGTTTTCTTTCTGGCACCTTGTTTCTATTTCTCTGTCTAGTCTTCCATCTTCAGAAAAAATGCTGCCTAGATATTTAAGTTCTTTGGCTTGTTTCACTTTGGTGTTATCTATTGTTATATTCATTGGTGTTGAAGACTTGCTAATTTTCATAACTTATGTTTTTTGTACATTAATTTCATGTTGTACTTCTGACATGCTAACAGAAATACATTGATGTGCTTTTGCAAAGTTTCCTCATCTTTGTATATTAAACTTTGATCATCAGCAAATAATAGTTCATTGATTTCATTATTAAGTTCTTCATCAGGTTTATTTGCAATGTTTTCCTCTTTGTTGATATGAGCTTCTTTTATTATTCTGTCCATGTATATGTTGAAAAGTAGGGGTGAAAGTACGCATTCTTGTCTTACTCCAGATCTTGTTTCAAAAGTTCAGTCATTTCATCTGTTGTTCTTACTGAGCTTTGGCATTTTTGATATATCGCTTTTATATTATCTAACAGTTGTCCTCTGATGTTATACATTTCTAAGGTTTCCCATAGAATGTTTCTATCTACTCTGTTGAATGCCTTTTCCTGGTCTACAAATAGTGTGTTTAAATCTTGATTGTATTCGATTGCTTTGTCACTCAGTTGTCTCAGTGTGAAAAGTGCGTCTGTACAGCTTGCTCCCCTTCTGAAGCCAAACTGAGAGGGGCTCAACTGTGGTTCTGCAATGTATCGCATTCTTTGTTCTATTATTTTTGTGTAGATTTTACCTGTGTGACTTAACAAGGAGATGCCTCTATATGACTCACACTCTCTCTTATTACCTTTGTTTTTCCATAGTGGTACAATTACTGATTTTTGCCAGTCATCTGGTACTTTTCTTTCTGACCAGGCTATTAGATACATTATTATCAACATTAATATTAAAAAACAATATTATTTTAAATAAAAGCATATCTACAACAGCAGTGTACACACACTAGCTACTATGTCATGAGTTCATTTTGTAACTAAACAATATAAACAGATAAAATATTTGAACTTTTAGGCTGAAGGCTACAAATTATGGGTAGATTGGGATCACACAAGAGGGTCTACACTACAAGCAATGGCAGAAGCACTGGAGAGCTCAGCTGTGGTGCTCATTTGTATGTCTGAGAAGTATAAACAAAGTCCTAACTGCCGGACTGGTAAGTCTTGTGTGCAGAGAATTTTGTGATTTATTTCTGAGAATTGTGTGATTGATTTCTGAGAATTGTGGAATAAAATAAAATGAGTCTAGTGAAAACATGATTTTACCCATATATGCTCGCTGCCTAGTCATTTGGTGACCAGAAGCAGTCTGTCTATTGTTGCCTTCAGCACATACTTCGTGGAGATGGTTCCATTCATCAATCATCCATAGTTGTCAACTAGTACGGATTCTGTGCATTCATATGGATTTCTGCCCCCCCCCCCCACAAAATGTGCTTTTTTGGGTGTTTTTTTTTTACAAAAAATGTCATTTGGTTGTTATATATTCAGTAATTACTACTAATGCAGACAATTTGTTCCTATTGATGGACAAAAAATGACAAATTTTAACAAATTTGTGGGGTATTTGGGAGTTTTTGTTTTGGGTGCAAAATACTGACATTTTTATTGAAATACGAAAATAAATTGTTAAAAATATGTTATTTCTTATTTGTTTGGTTAACCAAAGGTTTTTTGCATGCCATAAATGATTAGTTAACTCAAACCCTGATCACATGGTTAACAGACAAGTGAATTATATACTATATTACAGAGGCTCTCAAAATAAAGCTAAGATGATACTCACATATACATTATGTCTGCCAGTCAGCAGGGATCCCTGCACATACAAAAATCTGTTCATATAAGCCTAATCATCATGTTAGCAGAGGTAGCATGGATTCTTGCACATACAAAAAAGCTGTTTCATATAAATCATCAAGTCTGGCAGAGACAGCATGGATCCTTGCACACACAAAAAAACCGTTCATTAAATAACCCAAATATCGGAGGATGTCCGACAAAAAGGAAGTGCCGCAGTAACCATACAAATAGAGGTAAATGCAAATAAAGTAAATAGGTTACTAGAAAACTATCAATATAAAATATAGAAAATAATAATAAAAAAAAGAACAAATACAAATATATTCGTTATGGTTTTTTGTTCTTAACTGTTTTTGTTATCTTGATAAAGGTCACAATTGGACCGACACGTTGACAATTGTATTTGTTCTTTTTTTAATTGTTATTTTCGATATTTTATTATTTTATATTGATAGTTTTCTAGTAACCTATTTACTTTATTTGCATTTACCAAAAAAACTGTTCATATAATCATCAAGTCTGGCAGAGACTGCATCGATCTCAGCAAATAAATGATCACATTAGTCTGTCAGTCAGATTGACTAACCAACCAAACTGACTAATTAACTATTCTCTAAGAACACTGTTTGATGGGATCCTGTGTTATTTTCTTTCTTGTTGTTATTTTCTTTCTTGTTGTTATTTTCTTTCTTGTTATTTTCTTTCTTGTTGTTATTTTCCATGTTGTTGATGCAGGTGTTTTGTTAATTATATGGCTAAATTTAGCTCATACTTAACATTTCTTTTTGTAACTGCCAACAGAGGCAGAGTATACATTTCAGCTGAGGAAAGACTACATCCCACTCATGATGCAGTCTAGATATCGGCCTGATGGCTGGCTGGGTGCGATATTGGGTGCAAAACTTTTCTTTGATTTCAGTGGCAAATATCCGTATGAGAAACCATTACAGGTATGTGGCAATAGCTGATTCTGATAGTTTATGATGATAATATTCCAACAAATTGGTTACATCTGGAAAACAAAAATCAATAGAAGTCATAAATAAAAATATATTGAAAATATATATGACTGGCTTAGATTCATTCAACATAAGATAGGTATTAATTTCTTTGGTAGTTGAGAAGTGAGAGTTGCAATGTTTTGTACATATATATACACAATCATAAATTTAGAGTATGCATATACATGTAGTATACACACTGTGCACTTGTGGAACAGATGAACAGGCCTCTGAATATATTCTGCAGAACTGCCCCCAGAATAAAAAATTTAGAGATAGCCTAATGTTGCAACCTTGCAAGTAAAGATATATGGAACCAAAGAGAAGCTTCAGACAACGGTGGTGTTCATCCAAAAGACCTGTCTGATGGTGTAGACATCAAGTCTTGAATAAAATAAAGAAAGTTGATAGCATAGACCTTTACTATTCAGGATGCAATAATCAACCCATCATTTTTGTGGCTACAGGGGTTTACTAGACATTATAAATATTTCATTAGGTTGCCATTGTTTTATGAATGGTCTGAATGCAAATTTGACTGCAGCAAGGTTTGGGCCTGGTACCTTGTTCTACTGAGACATACTCTGTATTTCTCTGTCACATAGCTGGACATAGCCTCAAGGAAGTTTGACTTTTTGTCACTATTGTTTCTTATGTCAGTCAATGGAATTTTACTTTTAGCCCCAGATAAGTAGCATGAACAAATCACTCGTAGCTCCTAGCAATTGAAGCAACAGCAACTGATGTAATTACTGTTCACAGGGAAGTTGAAGACTAATAACTAACTTCTAGTTTTGAAGTTATAGATCATTTGGTCTAAACTAACTTCTGACCTGTCAAGCTGGAGGCAACTAAATAACTTCTGACAGTGAAGTTACAGACAAATAGCTAACTTTTGGTTCTGAAGTTGAAGACAAATAGCAAACTTCTGACAGTGAAGTTATAGACAAACGACTAGTTTCTGACAGTGAAGTTATAGACAAATAACTAATAAATAGGATTACCTTTTCTATTCGTTGTAAAATTGAAAATAATAATGAACACTTGACAGTAAACTTTGAAGTAATAGCCAATGGATGACAGCTAAGTTGATGAAAATAACTGACTGCTGGAAGTAGGATGCCCTCAGCTGGTTCGACCACAGAAATTTTTTTTGGTGCAAACCATGTGATGTGTAAATTATAATGTTTGTCACAAGATCTGTGGACGAGTGACTTTGCCACTACACTAGCAGGTCTCCCTGAGTATTGTTAGTGAAGTTGAAGGTATAATCCAACAATTTATGTTGGCTGTTGTAATATTGACGATTCTGATAAATCTGAAAATATCAACCATTCTCACTTTCCTCCAGGGTTTGCTCAAGGAGTTGAGAGGAAGAGGCAAGCCAGCTCACCCAACAGGACAAAATCACAACCCAAACCTTGGTCAGTTAATCTATTATTTATTTATTTATTCTGACCATTTGCCATCATGTTAACTATTCAAACACCTCACCCACATATACTGCAAAATGTACAATTGTGGTAATTGAGAGCAAAACTACAGAAACTCCTACTGCTCTCAAAGTAAAAGCAATTAATCACCCAGACAACTAATACCTCAGTTTACTGTAGATTCATGTCTTCACAGAGAATGGATCATCAGAGAATGGATCATCAGAGAATGGATCATCAGAGAATGCAATAAAGAGAAGATGAGCTGGGATACAAACATCTATACCAAACACACTAAAAATAGAACTCTCAATCACTACTAGAAAATTATCAACAAACTACATGGCAGTTGATATGGCAGCTACAAGCAATCTTAGAAGCAAGGTGACATGGCAGCAGTTCCCAGGTTTTTAATCATTTCATTGGACACTCCATCAGCTCCTGGGGACTTCTTCATTTTCAATTTGGATATTGCATACTCCAGTTCTTTCATTGTGATTGGTGCCTCCATGACTTCAGGTATAAGTTCACCTTGTTCAATGTTTTGCTGGTTCTCTCGAACCTCCTGTTGTTTGTCTGGGCTAACTTTGACATTATTGTCTTCTGCAAAGGAATCTACAAAGTAATCTGCTGCATGTTTACCTATTATAATGTTTCTATCTTTATAACGTGTGACCCTTGTATTTCTCCCTGTACTTTCATTATTTAGTTGCTTTACAAGTTTCCATAATTTCCTAGTATTTCTTTCTAGGTTCAATGACTCTGTTTTTTCTTTCCAGCTGCTCCGTCTGGCTTGTAACTTGGCTCTTTGAAATTTAGCCTTTGTTTGCTGATATTTGTTGTGGTGTTCTCGGCTGATCTGTTATCTGCCTGCTGTCTAGATGTTTCCATCTTGTGTTGCAGCTTTTCCAGTTCATCATTCCAGTAGGGTTTGTAGTTTTTGAGTGCCTCCCTGGGTATGGTTTTACTAGCAGCATGTAGTATACATCTATTAAATTCACTCACTGCTCTATTGATGTCTTTGTCCAAGTTCATGTCCTTAGCTAGAACACTGGTTAAATGCTGTTACATTTTCCAGTCTGCCCTCTTATAGTTCCACCTAGTGAGCGTGCTGCTGTCCTTGGTAAATTCATTGTGGATTTCCAGAAATACTGGTCTGTGGTCACTACCCCCAAACTGCTTTCCAACGACACGTGTGATGTTCCATTCCAGGCCTGTTGAGTGGAATGCCAGGTCTGGTGTAGAGGTGGTGTGCCATGCTCTCGGGTAGAGGGTGGTGAGTCTGCTGGCTGGTTAATAAGGATGAGATTATTTTCATCCTGCCAGCTCTCAAGTTCCTCACATATGTTGTCCATTTGATCGTAGCCCCAGCTCTGAGAGTGGCTGTAGAAGTCACCACACACCATAAGTCTCTCTTTTTCAGGTATTGTGTCTAGTGCCAATGGTCTATCATTTGGGCAGTAGTAGTTCAGGAGATGGAATTCTTCACTGTCTGTTTTTAGGTGGAGCATCTGGTACTCTGCCCCCTCCATATATACTTCCAGCTAACATGCGCTGATATTGTTTTTAACAAGTGTCAGAATTCCACCATTTTGCCTGTCTTTTCGGTCTGACCGGTAGCACTGGTAGCCTCTGATTTTAAAGGCTATATCACTGCTGAGGTGTGTTTCCTGGATACAGCACACATTAACTTGTTCTTCACTTAGAATATTTTCAAGTTCCAATTTTTTACTGTATCCATCTCTTTTGCTGTTGACACCCTGAGCATTCCAGTGCATTATTTGTATTGGTCGTTGGTTTGTTTGGCCAGTAGTTCTATTCCCTTGCATCTTGACTCCTCTGCGCAATTGAGAAGGACTTCCAGTAACTAAGGTTTGGCCCTTTCGAGGTATAGGGCCTGGCACCATACCTGCCTGAACATCCGCCACAGGACAGGCACCATAACTATTAATAGATACAGACATGTTCCCATTGTGTTTTGTATGTGGCATCCTGATTATTTGTGCGCCTTTTGGCTGATTGCCTCCGTCTTCAGCACCCTGCATTCTTGGGCAGGACTATGGTCCTGCTCGAAAGGGACTACCTGACCAATCTTAGAATCCAGCCCCTGTTGACTGAACTAAGCTCTATCACCAGTTCACGGAGCTGGCCTTGATGGGATAACTGTCTACTAGCAACACAGTGGTGCTGCAGTGGATCACTGTACAATGCATGATTGCAGGGAATGAGGCAGTGGACAGACTGGCAAAATCAGGTGGAAAGAAAATAATTAAATCCTGCAATATCACTGACTGAAGCAAAAATTAATTTAATTTAATACAAACATACATAGAGTCAGAGAACAGGCAGCAACTTTCCACAGGATCCCATTCTAAAGCTGGTCATAGTAAGCTATCATTTTTACTCTCTACACAGGACACTGTAGACTACAAGCCCATCTCTACAAAATAAAGATTGTCCATATCATAAGGGTCTCCAGACTCCAAAACATATTCTGCAGACATTTTTTGGTGACTTCAGGTCTAAAACATGGCCCCAGGAGACAGATCTGGCTGTTAGCCAGCAAGACTATATAAATGATGACAGACAAGGTCAAATTGTCCAGTTTTTGTTGAAAGCGAAATTAGATATTTCTAAATGTTAGACTAGCTTTGTTATCAATTTTACTACCATGGGGAAAAGTGGGTGATGCCAGCTATAAATCAAGAACCCAATATTTTAGAAAGTTAAGCATATATTGTGAGTCAATGTCCTTGATCATTAAGCAAAATCTGACAAAAGATAGCTGAGAAGACCATTCGAGTGTTTGACTGTAGAATTTTTGTTTTCATGGACAGGAAATTGTTTTTATAGATTGATACTCAGAACCAGAATAACCAACAAATATAAGGTTGGTATATAACATATCCTTGTTAATTCCCAGAAAAAAAGCACTGTGTGTATTTAACCTACTAGGCTGACAGGTATGAATAGAGAATACTACACTCTGGAAATAATATCTTACCTGGGGAATATTGCTACATTTATTATTGCATAACATATTATTTTGCCAAACATGGTCTTTAACAGCTTTGCAACAAAGAAAAATCATCACATATGAAATGAAGTGTCTGAGAAAAGCTGCAATGGTTACCAAACTAGATAAAATAAGAAATGAAGAAATTAGGAAAAGAGTTGGTATAATATCATGTATCAAACATATTGAGAGACAGAAAGTAAAATCATTCTGTCACCTTATGAGAATGAAGCCAAACCAATAAGAGCATGTAATACAAGAATATCCGGGTGTAAGGCCAAAGGTAGACCAAGAAAACGGTGGATAGAAAACATCAAGATAGCCTTGAACAAACATGGACTAAATGCAACCTCGCGACGCATCTGACCTTGGAACGACAGCTTAAGCTCCCACCCCTACGCTTAACGACAAGTGTGAATGCAATCAACAATCATTCACCTGGGGATAGACAATAGACAATTATTTTGTATCGATCATTTTTTAAAATATCTTAAGTGATTCACCTGAGAATGTTCATTTCTTAGTCAGATCTAAACTCCTTTATTATGACAGAAGAAAGCAGTGCTTTTGGCATGACTGCAAGTAGTATGACTCAGCTGTAAATATGTTCTCTTCAAGGAAGGAATGGGAAATGTTTTACCTATTTTAAAAAAAGGTTAATTGTACATTTTTGTGAGTCAGATCTTCTGTTTGATGTTAAATTTTATTACCCTTTTGCCTTTTTCTGAAAAATCACTAGTGGGAGAGAAGGTTTTTTTGGCCATGTTTCTAGTACTAAAAGATATGTTCAATAGTTGCAAAGAGAGAGGGAGGTTGAATTCCCCCCCCCCAACCCCCCTTATCTACAGACCTGTATACTCATGTATGTCCTATGTTTTCTTAGTGACTCAATGAGTATGTTAAGAAATATTAAGTGACTCAATGAGCATGCTAAGAAATATTAAGTGACTCAATGAGCATGTTAAGAAATATTAGGAAATGACTGGGCACACAGGCAGTGGTTGAAGTTGATGAAGACTTCCATTAATGCTAGGCACTTAGTTAGGGTGTCCTAGTTTGTTTATTATTATATATTTTTTATTCAATATTTCTGCTTGTTGTATTTTATTTCTTGATAAAGTTCACATTGGTGGCCGCAACATTCCTGTTATATTTTTTATCTTTTATCATAGGTTTTTAAATGGTATTTTTATTGATGCAGCAATCTAGCTCTACTTAACTTTTAATAGATGTTTTTGTGAAACCATTGAGTCTTGTTATATTTGTAGAATTAGCATACTTTGTGCTTTGCTTTTTTCAGATTTAGTAGGCCTATATATTATATAGATAATAGTATATTATAGTGTTATATAATATTATAGTATATAGATTTACTGTAGTCTTCTCTGTTATCAATTCTAGAACCCACTTTTGTTTGTCTCCTACAGATGAAGATTTTGCCTTTCATGATATGACACAAGCAGTAACTACAGTAGCCAACAGTTCATCTGTAATTGGCAGTTCTCCATCAACTCCTTATAGCAACAGCAATGCTGCAGCAGTAGCTTCCATGAGTAATGAGAATGTGGAAAGTTGGCTAGTTTCCAAAGGGCTGCAAAGGTGAACAGTTTTGACTTTGTGGAAGGTGTAGATAAATATTGTTGATGATAGTTGCAACAGCAGTCATGGAAGTAATAATAGCAATATTTTAACTATGGGTAGATCTCTAAGTTCTAACATGAAAAGCCTTGTGTTGACAAACTTTTTCCTTTTTTTAACAGTTGTACTTGTGACAACTTCAGCCATTTTGGTCAGGTAAATTTTAAATGGATAGGTATGAGGGTGCTTTAAAAACCTCAAAAGTATTATCAAAATTAAAATGACCATTATATTGTTTTGTAACCTATCAATATTGTTGTAAATGGCATCAGACACGTCAATCATGAATAGCCTGTCACATAACTGATATTTAAACTTCCTACTCCAGTCTCATATAGTTGCTGCGTGGACATGCATGTATCACCATACTAAATTAGCATTGATAAAAGCAAGATATTGTGACTAGTGAAGCCAAGCAAGATCCTACGAATAGCCATTTGGTCACAAATTTGAAGAAACTAAATCAATCAATCAAGTTCCATGCCGAGTGGTGTAGGCGATCATGCTTCTCCACAATTCTCTGTCTCTTGTGTTGTTAATAAGTTCAGTTGGTTCAGTTAGTTCAATTATAATTAATAATTTCCTAAAGTGGATTTAGCTAATGGTCATCATGACTTGTGATGGACAAACAACAATTGTAAAAGTCCTGATTTGGCAAATCTATTGGAATTTGTACCACTGTGAAACATCTGTGAGAGATATTGATTCCAGAGATTTCATGTCTTTTGCATCCTAACTTAACTATTATTACTTCCCAGGTTAACAACAGTTTTCTCACAAATTGATGGACAGCTTATCTGGCAGCTTAAGAGAATGAGAGAAATGGTGAGAAACATTGGATTTCTTCTGCTTTCAAATATACATAAATATAAATTTCTATATAGGTTAGATAAAGATGTTGATGTATGTACAGATGGATCCGTAAGAAATCTAGTCAAAATGAAACAATGCATGCAAGACAACTATTTCTAGTATAAACACAGAAATAAAGGCTGTAGAGTTACTCCAGCAAAACTAACTGAATATTCATAATAATAATAATAATACTCATAGTATCACAGGGTAATACATTGTAGATCATCAGATTAGATCATATTGTGACAAAAATATAACTATTATCTGTTTCTGATCTTATTAAGTAACCCCGATCTCGCAGTTGACTTTCAGCTCATTAGAACACAAAAAGACATGATTAATATTATACTGATACTCCAATTGTAGCATTTTAATGAGCAAAATTTTACTCATAGGTTCCTGTCTCCTCTCCAAAATCCCTTATCACCAAACAAAAATAACAACTGACATCCCGCATCATTTTACAGAAAGTCATCAATTTATCAACTCTCATTCCATTCTTCAAGGCACACAAAATTCTGTTAATGATTGGTTGATATGTGCTTCCAACTTGTATCGTCTCTCAAATATTATGTCTAAACTTTGCAGGTGTTTACAGAGAAAACAGGCTAACAGACAAACATGTATTTTTGTCTGTGTGTTGCTGAAGATGGAGATGTATTGTTTGTTTATTTCAATCTTAAGTAATTATGATCAATAGCTCTCTTATATATTTTTATGATATGAAAAGGGGGGGGGGTATACAGGTTCCTCCAGAGATCTTTTCCATACTCAGAAGTCTCTAACTCTCATCATTATGCAATGAAATATTTGAGAACTTGAAATATTTGAGAAATCTTTTACTCAAGGGAGATAAAAATGTAATTGTAAATATGTGTGGTAGGATATGCATGTCATCTATTAGGTGGCTGTGTTGTTGTATGATGGTTGGTCTGGTCAGACCTTCCACATACCAGGAAATAAGAAGATATAATGGTTTAGTCTTTTGGATTTGGACACAACAATTGATGATACAACTGAAAAAACATGAATAGAACCAGAGAATTTTTTTCATACCCAAAAAAAACTTCCACTATGGGATTATGTGGTTTTGGGAAAAAAAACACTGCATAATCAGAATGAATCTTCTGTACTTTGTAAAACTAAGTCTTTCACCTTTAAAATACCTTGGAGTGCTGTTTGACAGATTTTAGTGTTTTAATGAGCATCCAAAGTACACAATCCTCAAAGCTCAAAAGGAGTTGACAGCAATAGGGGTGGCTACTGTTATTTTTGTGAACAACAACTTTTTGCACTGTTATATCCAGGGCTAGTTCTGTCTGTTATAGAGTATGTTAAGTAATTCTGACCCTTAGCTCAATGCAGATTGATAGACTTGACAGGATACAGAATGAAGCTATGCATATCATTCTTGGATGCCCCAGAGATACAGAAATAGAGGCAAGATTTTCCTCTTGCTGGATTATCCTACATAGCCCCACTACAGCCCTTGAAGATTAGCATCTGTCATTCTTTTGTGCAGATATACTGTTATGTGGAGCGCATGGCCGTGTGGTTAAAATGTCGTTCTCAGACCCTTGAGGTCTGGGTTCAATCCACGATTGAGACAGGATTTTTCTTTTGGAGATACAATAAAAATTCTTCCTGTACATGATGCAATGTCTGCTATGGCAAAGTGGTCTTTATTTCTGCATCCCATAGAAAGCCTCCCTGCACTCCATCACAGGAAAACATGCAGTAGCAAAAGTATACTGTTATGTTTTGTCATTTTTCTGTTTGTTTCATTTGTCATTATCACTTGATGTTCTGCCAATTTTCTGTTTGGTTTTGTTTAATCTCTGTCGTTCTATTTCTTCATCATATATACTCTTCTGGACATACTGATTTATCTCATCTAGCCATTATTATTTGAACATTGACAGTGCAGTTTCTTACTCATTGTGTGTTACATTTTGTTATTGATAAATGCCTTTTGGTCAAAACATCATGTTTTGTGCTATTGTATATGGCAGTAGTGATTTGTTATGTTATGTTATGTTCCTCCAGGGCCATAGGCGGCGCATAGGACAGAAACCATAGCCTTCCATTTCTGTCTTTGTATTGCCAAGTCTTTCAATTGTTGCGTGTTGTTTAGGTTCATTGATATGCCTTCTCTATTAATGGTTCTTCGTAGAGTTTCTCTAGGTCTCCCTCTTCTTCTTACTCCAGGTGGCACCCAATATAGTGATTGTTGGGGAATTCTTAGGCTGTTCATTCTGAGAACATGGCCGATGTAAGTCCAACGCCTTTGTCTAATGAAGGAAGATATATAGGTTTGTTTGCTTTCCTCTCTTATAGTAGTGTTAGATTTAAAGTCACTCCACTTAACGTTCAGAATGGTACGTAAGCATTTGTTTTCAAAGGAGTCGAGTCTTTTATCTGTGGCTTTCCAACTTTCACACCCATATGATAGAATAGGGATGATGTTGGAGTTAAACAACTTGAGTTTTGTGGTGTTTCTTAGTGTGTTTGACGTCCAGATGTTGCGTAGTTTATTGAAAGCACCCGCTGCAAGGGCAATACGGTGTAAAATTTCTTTTGATGAGTCTCCATCAAATGCTAGATTGGTGCCTAAATATGTAAAATTGTTGACTTTTAATAATGGAACATTTTGAAGGATGTGTTGATTTTCAACCCTATCTGATTTGAGTAGTGTTGGAGATTGTCAAGCTTAGATTGAGCATCTGTGTGGTTTGCGCTCAAAAGGGCTAGGTCATCTGCGTCGTCAAGATCTTCGAGAACGGTATTATTAATCCATTTTATTCCTGTCAGCTCATTTTCAGTGCTCTTTCTCATGACCCAATCAATAGTGACGCAGAAAAGTAATGGGGACATGATGCATCCCTGTTTAACGCCCGTAACAACTTGGAACCATTCTGACTTCTCAGTGTGTGTTTGAACACAGCAATGTGAGTTGGTGTAAAATGCCTTTATAACAGTGATTATTTTAGTAGGAAAACCGTATTGCTGTAGAATATTCCTTAACATAGGCCGATGAAGACTATCAAATGCTTTTTCAAAGTCAACAAAGTTGATTATGAGCGGGGATTGAAATTCGAGTGATTCTTCAATGATGATGCGAAGAGAAAATATGTTGTCTGTGCAGGAGCGAGCTGATCTAAAGCCTGCTTGTTCTTCTCTGAGTAGTTTATCAACAGCATTCTTTAATCTTTCCAATATGATGCTTAGGAAGACCTTGCCTATGACTGATAATAGGGTGATACCCCGCCAGTTGTTGCAGTCTGAGGGGTCGCCTTTCTTAGGGAGTTTGATGGAGTCACTCTTGGGGAGTAGTGATTAGCAAAGCTTTATTATAATGTTCCCAAGTTTTGCCTGTTAGATTACAGTTTTGCTGCAGTTATATTTTACTGATCATATTTTGAGTGCAACTTGACTGATATTCTAATAGATGATAACCCAGTTGTATTGTAATTTTTATTCCACAGGCTCCAGAATATTTCCACAACAGCTTAGACAGACAATTTGGGATGACCCTTATTGACATTTTATGATTTAATGCAGCATTAGATAGTTTACAGTGATCACATAAACAATTTTCTTGTCACTCCACCCCACGGATGCACTTTTATACACATCTTTTATCAGGAGACTAGCAGTACAATTCTTTATTGTTTTGATGGAAGGATTTACCGATAGCTCTATGTTTCTTACTCCATCAACTGTTTAGATTATGTGTGTACTAGGAACAATGGTTAGGCCTACATGCTAAAATATTATTTCTATTTGACAGTTACACTTTTATTAGTTAATATTTGGTAGTTTTTCATTACACATTTTGTTAGTTAATATTTGGTAGTTTATTTATTAGACACATTTTGTTAGTTAATATTTGGTAGTTTTTCATTACACATTTTATTAGTTAATATTTGGTAATCATTAAACACATTTTGTTAGTTAATATTTAGTAGTTTTTTATTAGACACATTTTGTTAGCGCCATATTTTGTTAGTTAATATGTGATAATCATTAGACACATTTTATTAGTTAATATTTTAGTAGTCATTAGACACATTTTGTTAGCGCCATATTTGTTAGTTAATATGTGATAATCATTAGACACATTTTATTAGTTAATATTTTAGTAGTCATTAGACACTTTGTTTAATTAATTCACCACGGAGTCTTTTTAGGATTTGGACAGAATTATTTTTTTTAGGTTTCGTTTTTTTGCATATCTATCACTGGAACAAGATATATTTGTCACAAGTTCATTTTGAAAATTTCTTTAAAATAATTTAAAAATTATTTGTAACAATAAAATAGGGTAGGTGGGAGCAAAGATCTGCACTTTTTACACTTTAGTGTATTCTGATACCTAAACCTAACTACGAACAACAAACTGTCATCAGTGTATAGCTTATCTATCCATTTTACATTAGTGAGGGTATTGAAAGCATAAGTCTTACATGTAGACAAGAAAAAGAGAGTTTATGAACTTAAGTGAACGCAGATTTTTGCTCCATTTTATACACATCAAGCATGTGTCATACATTTTGTGGGTCAAAGATCCGCAGGTGAAAAGATGATACAAAGTATTATAAACTTGAGGGAGATCACCACTGTGACAGGTCTAGAAGACCAACAAGGTGTAAATGTGTGCTAAGAATAAATATGTATAGTTTTGGAACTGTAATCAGAAAAAAAACCATGTTACAGTAAAAAATAGTTTATGATTTCCATTTTAAAGCTAATAATGTCTTTGTAAGGTTGGATGATTGTTATAATCATGTATATCAGTCTCTCCCAGCTTTAGATCGGCATCTGTAACTTTCTCATGACATCAGCATCTTCTTCATACATTTTTAATGCAGTCCTTTGTCTCAATAACATGTGGTCCTTTACCCCAAATCATATTGTTATCAAGTATCATAAATTCTTATGAATAAAACAAAGTAGCCTCACAAGATAATGTGCTTAAGAACTTAACAACACAGCATATATTACAGTTTAAACATTTAAAACATCACAATATTAATATTGTTAATATTTGGTAGTCATTCATTAGACATATTTTTGTTAGTTAATATTTGGTAATAATTCATTAGACATATTTTGTTAGTTAATATTTGGTAATAATTCATTAGACATATTTTGTTAGTTAATATTTGGTAATAATTCATTAGACATATTTTGTTAGTTAATATTTGGTAATAATTCATTAGACATATTTTGTTAGTTAATTAATATTTGGTAGTCATTCATTAGACACATTTTGATAGTTAATATTTGGTAAGTCATTCGTTAGACAAATTTTGTTAGTTATTATTTGTGTTTTCCTCAGTTTTTTATCCTATTTTACATAGAACTTATTATTCTGGTTTTGTTAAGTGATAACCTGTGAAAATAGCCCATTGGTCTACAGTACCTTACAATAACAAGAAATACTGAAGACTAAGGAAGATGGAGGAAGTCAGAAGAGATCAAAAACTGTATAACTAGGCAATTTTGAAAATAGTTAATTTAAGTGTAGAAAAGAAGATTTGTGGATAAATGTAATAGCAGTGAGACGTAATAATGATGATGCTGTCAAGTAGACATTGCTAGTTTCTACCTATTACATTTTATATTATCTTGAAACAGCAAGTTATCTGGAGATTGCTTACCAATAATGATTGTTCCTTTCACTCTCATTTGCTGTTTCACAATTTTATTTATAACCCAGATCACCATTCTTATTTTGTCAGATATCATTCTATATCTTCTGTGTTCATGATGAAGATTATATTCATCTCCAAGATAAGCTGCATTTCTTCTCTAAACCAGCTGACCTGATCTATTATCAAGAGTCATTGTAAGCTGTGAATGGCATACATTCCAACTCTACAAGGGCAATTTTGTGTGCAAAAACAGCAACCTGTATCTGTATTATTGTCAGCATAGCTGATTCTCAGATGAAATAGATGCCTGCTGGTTGCTTTGAAGATGATGGAAGATCTGTCAGTGAATATGTTTTTTCCAGTGAAAATCATTTTATACATTGATAATCTTTCTATTCCTTCCACTACTGGTTCTTCTGTCAGTTGTCTCCTTTAGAAAGTGTCATAATTTTGACACATTTTGTTAGTTAATATGTGGTAGTCATTAATTAGACACATTCTGTCATTGAATGACAGTCTGCCATTCTTCTTATTTTATTTGTCCAGAAAAGGATAGTTTGTACATTGTACCAGTTTTTGTTATACCCATTTCGGTTGTTCATATTTTGTCTTCCAGTAACGCATGTGCTATTATTCTAGTCATGTTACCTGATATTTGGTGTCATGGATGACATTGTTGATAAGCTTGATGCCAGAGTTAGCGTCTTGTACATATGTTCTAGTCATCATTGTTTTATTTGTACTTTTATTTTGTATATACAATTATATGCATGTAAATGGAAAACGTCCGGCTCTGTGTGTTTGTGACAGCCAGGTTCAAATCTCACCGCAGGCAATTGTGAATCCATTGATTTTGATGTTTTTTTTCCATCTTTGCAACTTTCTCACACCTCTTGTATTACACATACATAAACAAAACTAAAACAAAAATATGCAGTGTTAAATGCTTTATTTATATGTGCACAAATTATTTTAAAATCACTGAGAACAAAAGTCATTGTGTTTTCCAAAACGCACCAAAAATAACCTAAATTTTCAAAAAAGAATCCGGTGGCAGGGGATAGATTGTGTGGTTTTAATGGTTAATTGAAACATTATGTTTTAAAAAAAGGGGAAGTTGGTAACATATCTTATTCAGGATATAGTGATAAATCCAGCATTTTGTGATTGTACTGATTTTCTAGGCTATATCTTATGTTGAATAGGTTGTCATTGGCTTCTGAAAAGTCAAGATGCACAATTGTCTGCAGCAAGATTTGAACCTGGTAACTTGGTGGCTCTCCACCACAGAGCCCAGACCATCTCGTATAGGACAATGCTATTCAAGTATTGTTGAATTTTTAACCACCTCTAATACAACCAATCCAATGTGCACAACTGGCTTTTGAGCCACAAGCAAGTTTTGCCTGGTTATATTTTCCCCACCATCCACTCTAGCACAGTGCTTACAGCAGATTGTTAGTATAGTCAAATGTTGTCAGTATCATGTTGAACGTTTTAGTTAGAGAGAGATGAAAGCTACAAGTTCATATTAGATACTTGGTGCTGATAAGAAAGATCTAATAAGATACATATACATATGTCTATAGATGGACAAGGTAAAACTTGCAATCAGAGATGAGAATGAAAGATTACATTTGAACACATACAAGTAAGAAAATTATGATCAGGTAGAACATGGATTGCATATTCATGGCAGAGTATGATTGAGTGAAAATAGAAATATGAAAATTGATTTCATGAATTCTCCTAGAAAAAACTAGGATAACTGATTGTGTGAGTACTATTGGCTCTTCTTCTTCGTTCATTCTCAAACTCCTGCAGATTAGCAGGATGTAGTCCGGAGAACGGAATGCGTTGTGACTATTGGCTCAATTTAAAATAACACAAGGATAACTTATTTAGTGATAACTCCTAACTGAATGTACTTCCCAGTGGCCGTGTAGTTAGAACGCTGTTCTCAGACCCTTGAGGTAACGAGTTAAATTCACGGTTGGGACAGGATTTTTTCTTTCGGAGGTGCAATCAAAATCCTTCCTGTACATGTCACGCCATCTGCTATGACAAAGTGGCTTTTATTTCCACAGCCCATAGAAAGCTCCCTGCACTCCTTCACAGGAAAACATCCAGTAATTAAAGTTTTCCTGATTGAATGCAACATTAAACTAAGATAACATCATTTTTTTATTACTTCTGACTAAATGGAATATGACATTAGGATAATAGATTTTCCATATTAAGAAGGAAGTTAGGTTTTTTCGATCATGTGAAGAGATACGATGGAATTGAAAGAGTGTTGTTGGAAGTCGTGATAGAAGGCTGTATAGGCAGAGCTGACCAAGAAGTCGTTGGACAAGAGATATTTAGGAATGCATGCACATGTTGCTAGAGGAGACAGGACAACTTGCCAGAGACTGCTGTGATTTCAGGATATTCATAAGGAAGACTACATTCTGGAAAGAATATGTCACATGACATAACAGTTTTTTTATTACTCCTGACTGAATGGCATTAAATTAGGATAACAGAATTTTTTATTACGACTGAGTGGAATATTAAATTAGAATAACATATTTTTTATTACTTCTGACTGAATGAGACATTAAATTAGGATAACAAAATTGTAATTACCTCTGATTGAAGTAAGGTACTGGTAAATGAATTTATTGGCTAACTGCTAGAGAGTTCTACCAACTCCTGGCTGAATTGTGGGCTAAAGATAACTTTCGAATAACAGCAGCCCCTATGTCTAGCAAAGCGTATCTTGTTGTTTTTTTTAATATACTGGGATGTAGACAAAGCCTTGTTGCCTCCATGTTTTTTATTTGAATCATGATCTCAAGGATCTGCATAATAAATATTGTGACTGATTTATTTTAACGAGCACAATTTATCATTCATCAGTTCATGCGCTATTTTCAATTGAAGGTTGGCTTCACAGACAACTTAATATTGTTGGATCTTTTCTACTTCTCCTTAATTAATTCTCATTTTCTGTTGGTTGACAAGATATAATCCAGACTACAGAATGCATTGCATCATGGTTTACTGCATGTTACTGTAGTGATATCTGCACCTTTTGGCCTAGTTAGTTACTTTTGAAGTGACATATCCAAACTTTAGCTTGGGTTTTTTTTTAAATCGCTTTAACTTTTAGATTCCCAACCTAGTCACTGCTACATTTTATAGAAGCAATGTTACCTGTAACTCCACCTCATAGAAGCAATGTTACCTGTAACTCCACCTCATAGAAGCAATGTTACCTGTAACTCCACCTCATAGAAGCAATGTTACCTGTAACTCCACCTCATAGAAGCAATGTTACCTGTAACTCCACCTCATAGAAGCAAAGTGATCCATGACCTGATACATTTAAAAAATATCTTAAAATAGAGTAAAAAGACACCAAAAATATATTTCTCATTAGACCCTTTAGGCCTACAATAATTTCATTTAGTTTAACTAATGACATATTTAATGGAATAATTGAAATTTTAACTCATTAACAAGCTTCAAAATTTGCAGTTGAGTTTTCACTTATTCAAACCACATGGTTATTCTCAACATGAAAATCGTCACTGTTTCTTGTTTTAGTTTTCACATGATAAACTATTGAGAATATATAGAAGTAAAGTGGAATAAAACTCAAATTAAAATTACTTTAAAATCTGTATTTTTTTTAGTTTATCCTTTCCGTCAATTACCCCACAGAAAAACCCCATGTGATGCAGCAACCCATGGGTTGGGAATCCATATTCTATAAGATAAAGTAGCCAACTCCATTTCCAAGTTAGTCATCTTTTATGTCATGCATGCAGGTTGCAGTGTTACTAAGTCTGACAGCACACATGTGCTTTTCATATCCAATATTTCCTGTTTCTTGTGCATTCTGACAACTATAATTTTTCGCCATCTCTTTGTGTTTTCCTTCCACTGATATTATTTTGTTCTTTGTGACTACTGCTCTATGACTATTCCTTCTTGCGTGGCCAGTACCAGACTCTATCTATATTTGATTTCAAATCAATAATTATCTTTCTTGTTCCACATTTTTATTTATTAATTCGACTTGTATGTTATCAGGTCTTGGGTCTTTATTTGTAGAGCTGTTTGTATTTTATTTTCTATTTCTGATCGCAATATGCTTGGTTCTAATTCTACCATCACGTTGTGTTCTATGTTGTCTGCTCCATCTTTTAGAGTTAGCAAATCTTTAAAATTTTTATATTTTGTTTTCTCATTTCTTCTATAAGATATTCTTCTTTGTTTAGTAAGTATCAGATATTTATTATGCCAGATTTGGTGGTATGTTTATGTTTGATATTTAGTCGTCTTCTGAGAACTCTCCATTGTTTCCTATTAACAGTATTACTTAGTACTAGTTCTTATACTGTTGAGTCACTAAACCAGTCACAGTGTCGATTCAGTGACTCAAAATGGTTAAACCATGTTCTAATCTATCCCATACAGAAAGAAATCACATAGTCCATCTACAAAACACTGAACCCCAGAACTTTACTTCCTTTTTTAGCAAGCAGAGATAGCAAACTGCCATCTGTCACCATTGACCGAAAGTCATATTCCTGATATTGATTGTAGCTGTTATATTCATAAACACAGTTGATACAATAAAACAAATATAGATAAATCCATAGCATATAAATTTCATCACTGTTTAAGAAATGGTTCAGTACTAGGTTTAAACATTTTAATGTAAGGTGACTCTAAGTTTCCTCAAAAAGCCATTTAGGCTACCCAAATACAACTGGAGGATGCATACATTTGCATAGGAGGTGTCCATAAATTATGTCAACAATTAAGAAAGTGGGTTTGAAAAAGTTTGATAGTTGTTGAAGAGGAAGTGGTGTGGTTGACAAACATTGATGTCAACAAAACAGTTTTTTATGCACCAATTAAATTTTACGAATTTGAAACAAAGTAGAACAACTGTGTCCTTTTTTTGTCTACACAGTCTCAAAACATTTTTTAGGGATGGTAGGGGGGTTGAAATAATTAAGCAGCAAGGTGGTCTTTGGATTCTTTACACTTTGTTGACATGTGGGGGGGTGGGGTCAAAAAATTGTTCAAATGGTGTTGAAATAATTGATGGACAGCTCCTTCGTATTTCTGATATCTGTAAGCTATGAAGCCAAAACTTTGACCACTTGGCTATGCTTACAATGAAATTTACATCAATTAAAGTTCTAGCCTATTTTAGGAGGGACTAACTTGGTAATCATGTCAATATTTTTCAATTGATCATTTCTTTCATACAGTGATGAACTTTTTAAATAAATTGATAAGCTGTAACCTTTCTTACCTAAATTATAAGATAAAAAGATTTTGGTTTAAAGTAGTTGATAAGAATGTGATTGTTTGAAACAAATTTATAAATACCCATTCAAATTGACCTGATGTGTTAGAGAAATTAATGTTATTATAGTTTACAGAATGTACTTGCAAAGTTAAAGGTGACAAAATGTTGCCAACAATATATTGACCATCTACCGTATATTATTTTATCATGAATCATTTATAAACATGGAGTGTAACAAGATTTTGGGCATTACTGTATTAGATAAGCACTTCTGACAACAGTTTTGTAGTGTTTGTGTACCTTGATAAAACATCTGATCATACCAAGATTGAGCAATACCAGAGAATCTGGTTAGGGCTGAACTAGCTTTCGAAACCTAGTGGCCCATGCAGATGTAGATTTAGTCTGACATGCTGGAATATAATATGGTGATCTCTATAATGGTAGTCACCAGCAAGAAATGGTTTATTATAACAGTTTTCATCCTTATTCTTTCAATTGATAACAAGTGAGACTGCTGTAAAACTCTACATTATAACAAAAGCACTTACATAAAACACAAGGTTGATCAGCTTTACAATGAACTATCAGACTATAGGGTACGGTATGATAAAAAACTGATAACAGTTTACTAGACCATTTTAACATTTTTTTAATGTTTACAAATGATATGTAAATGTTATGAGATTTACTTGTAAAGACATTGTAGATAGTGAAAGTGGCCTTAGGAAATGACTCGGAGCGAATCTGCACCACATAGGCACATGTGTATCATCGCCGGCATCTACAACAAACTTTGTTAAAATGGTCTTAAACAGTAGCTCTGAGGTGACTATGGAGCAAGATGTCATTAAGACTTATATTAAGATCTATAGGAAACTAGAGAAAGTGTTTGAAAATGGCATGAGTTTGAGGGTCAGACTGGAGAAAGGGATAATGTTTGAACAAGATTCCATGGATAGTAGAGTTATGGGGATGAAAAGTGAGGACAAGTTTAAATCTATCAGAAAGAAAAGTACCATCAAGGTATCATGGCGAGAGAATTTACAACATGCAGCCAAGCCAATAAACAAGTGTAAATCATGTAACACCATTTATGTTACCATTTGTAAATGCTGTGACATGAAATACATAGGTGAAGCTGTCAAAAAAAACTAAGTGACCATTTCTACCAACATCTTCATGTCATTAACCACAGATTGCCTACCACTGTCACTATGCATTTCAGTGGATGTTTGGAGATATCAAGTAATTGTTCCTGTAGGTTCAGACATCAAATAATTGTTTCTGGGGGTTTAGAGACATCAAGTAGTTGTTCTTGAAGGCTTAGACATCAGTTATTGTTCCTAGAGGTTCAGACATTAAAAAATGTTCCTGGAAGTTTGAGGCATCAAGCAATTGTTCATAGAGGTTTAGAGACATCAAGTAATTGTTACCGGATACTGAAGCTTTAAAGACATCAACCAGTTCTTTCTAGAGGTTCAGACATCAAGTAATTGTTCATAGAGGTTCATAGACATCAAGTAGTTGTTCCTGGAGTTTCAGGCATCAAGTAATTGTTCCTGGAGGTTCAGAGGCATCAAATAATTGTTCCTTGAGGCACAGAGACATTAAGTAATTGTTCCTAGAGGTTCAGACATTATGTAATTGTTCCTAGAGGTTCAGACATTATGTAATTGTTCATGGAGGTTTAGACATTTAGTAATTGTTCCTGGAGGTTCAGACATTATGTAATTGTTCCTAGAGGTTCAGACATTATGTAATTGTTCATGGAGGTTCAGACATTATGTAATTGTTCCTAGAAGTTCAGACATTATGTAATTGTTCCTAGAGGTTCAGACATTATGTAATTGTTCATGGAGGTTTAGAGACATCAAGTAATTGTTCCTGGAGGTTCAGAGACATCAAGTAATTGTTACTATAGGTTCATACATGAAGTAATTGTTCATAGAGGTTCAGACATTTAGTTGTTGCATTAGTTAGTTAACAGTTCTAGACAGTAACATAGCTTCTCAATATATTCCTGTAAATGGATTCTTGCATGCTGATAGTTTTCCTACCTTGATACATTTCATCCATCCTAGCAAGAGTTCCTATAGACTCATATGATGCTAGATTTATGCAGACTGTTGAATTATGACATCCTAGCAAAAGTTCCTATAGACTCATATGATGCTAGATTTATGCAGACTGTTGAATTATGACTTCAAAAATAAATATTAGCAGACTGATGCTTAGAGCAGACACAGAAAAACTTCAGTGGGTGAGAAAGAATGAGGGTCAATTAACAGCTTACTGGGACCGTCAGTCAACGTGTAATGGCTGAAACACACAAGGAGAGATCTGAGCACCTATGGAATTGTCCGGAGTGCAGTGACGATGATCCAGTGACTAATTAACTAACTGACAAACAAACAAGGCTGCACAAAACAAGATGTAGACACATGAAAACTACATAATTAATTAGTATGAGTTATTCTGACTTCAAATTTCAGGGGACTAAAAAACCAGCCAGTACCTGTATTATCAAAAGCACATTCAGAAAATAGAACAATGTGAAAATTAATGACTAATTTGAGATAGAAACTGAAATGGAAACCACAAGGGTAGACTGAGAACAATGGAACAATTTAAAAGACCTTTCTCTGAGAATAATTTCTACATCCATTGAAAAAGCCCATAACTTGTCAGATTACCACATTGGATGCATCAATGCACAGAGACCTACAGTGATTTCTATCTTCAATAACACAGATGAGTGAGGAAAAAATCCTGACCTGTCCAATACTTAATGTTATCTGTCCATAATTTTCTTTGTCCTCCTCAGCATTTTCTACCTTTTACTGTTCCCTGTAGTATCATTTTTTACAACGATATTTTTCTAATTTCTACATGCCTACCAACATGTAGAGTAGGTGGAGGCAAAGATCCGCAATTTTTACACTTTAGTATATTCTGACATTTAGACCTAACTACGGGACAACAAACTGTAATCAGTGTATAGCTTATCTATCTGTCTTAGTGAGGGTATTGAAAGCATAAGTTTTATATGTAGACAATAGAATTTTTGAACTTGGGTACATGTCGATTTTTGCCCTAATTTATGGGGCAAAGATCCGCAAGCAAAAAGGTGATAAAAACTATTATAAAATCAAGGGAGTTCACCTCTGCGACAGGTCTAGCAAACCAGCAGTGTGTAAATGTTTGCTAAGAATAGATATGTATAGTTTCGTAACATTAATCTGGAAAAAAAAACTGTTAGAATAAAAAATACTTGGTAAGTTCCATTTTAAAGCTAATAATGTCTTTATAAGGTTGGATTATCATTATAATCATATATATCAGTCTCTCCCAGCTTTAGATCGGCATCTGCAACTTTCTCATGACATCTACATTTTACATTTATAATGTAGTCCTTTAAACTCGCTTAGGCTCTTTACCTTCCACAAATTGCCTCCACTTACCCTTACAGTGTAAATATTCAATAATATTTGGTGATATAATCTTTGAATCGATGCTGTAACACTTTTTTTTTAATTTTCAGATTATAGCTTTTGTAGATTTATATTCTCTGGCATGATCTGTTTATACAATGTGCAATAAGAATAATAAGGTGAAAGAGATTTTCATATGTTGTTATAGAATATTTCAAAATAGAATTGCTTGAAAGAAATGTATCAAATATTTGTAATAATTGATTTGTAATTCATGTATTTATTATATCATTTTATGTATTAAATAATTAAGTTATAAATAAATATATTCATTATGTAAGCTTTTTTATTCTGTTCTTGAATACTGTGGGTTATTTATACAGGTTTTCATATCACTAAGTTAACAGGTATGATTTGTACTTTTATTTTTGTGTACAAAAACTATGCATTAAATTTGTCATGAAGTTATAAACTGATATCATTTAAGTTCTTCTGCACAGACTTTCATTGTCAACGTGAATATGCTCCAGCAGTGCAGTAATCAGCCAACGGCTGTTTGCATTTCTGTAGATATTGCCTCTGAATGGTATCAATGGAAAATTTTCTGTCTGCTTATTCTGGATAACTTTAGTAACAGAATCTGTGCCACAATCACAAACATGATTAGTTGACATTTTTAACTAGTTGAATCATTAGCTGACATCTTTTTAATTCATTGAATGATTAGTTGACATATTTAACTAGTTGAACTCATAATTTCTTAATCTGTTCTGACATCTTAAAGTATTGACTGATTATTTTCTATTGAACAGTGTTGCATCCCTCATTTTTTTTAGTCTGGATGTGATATTTCATACTCCATCAGTTGTTCATATTTATTTTCAATTGTCCAGTTTATTGATATGATTTTCACTTGCCATTATGTATTTTATCATGCAGTGTAATAGTTGTTGGTAGTATCATGATTTTTTAACTGAAACATAGATAGTGTACATACCGGTATGTATTTTTTATAATATGAAAAAAAGCAGTCAGCTTGCAATACTCCACCAGATATTGATATCCCAATGTTCTTTATATATTAGATGTATTTTCTTGCTGTTTTGTTACAGAGATGTTTAAAATGGTGTTCATCTTGAAGCTAGTAGGTATTCTTATATGTTGATTTATGTTTCTTTTGTATTGTTTTAGAATAGTCATTATTTGGGTCATAATATTCTAAAGTAATGTGTCATTGGCTATTATGTTCATTGCGTTGATTTACTGTTGTTAACTGGTGATTGTAGTCTTGATACCTGTGTCAGTAGATTTTCTGGTTGATCTTATCCTAGTATGTTCTTTTATATACAGGAGTACGGTAAATATTTACATACAACTAACAGGTGATTACAGCAGGTGATTTTCCCTGTACATACATTAGAGAGTTTCACTTCAATAGAGAGTGAATACAACAGGTGCTTTATCCTTACATATATCAGAGAGTGAGCGCAACAGGTGTGTGTTACACTTACATACAATAGAGAGTGAGCGCAACAGGTGTGTGTTACACTTACATACAATAGATAGTGAATACAACAGGTGTGTGTTACACTTACATACAATAGAGAGTGAGCGCAACAGGTGTGTGTTACACTTACATACAATAGAGAGTGAGCGCAACAGGTGTGTGTTACACTTACATACAATAGAGAGTGAGCGCAACAGGTGTGTGTTACACTTACATACAATAGAGAGTGAGTACAGCAGGTGTTTTTCCTTATATACACATTTTCATTTTCTTTATGGGTGATTATTTTCTGGAGACTTTTAGGAACTAGTTTATGCAATTCACCAATGACATGAAGAAGGCTTCCCCAATGTTTTACAGCATGATTACTAATAATGTGGTCATGATGGATGGTTTTAAGGTCTATGATGATGATATAATAACAATAAAATGCAGGATATAAATTTGTAAATCTTGAGTGGATATAGTTCTCCATCAAGAAAAAGGACACAACACACCTGACTGTTTACAGACGACTGTGCGCTCACAGCAGGCTCTGTCCAGGAATTGAGATTTTGAAATTTTCCACAAATTTGGAGTGACAACTCTTTTGGGCTGATTAAAATTCCAGAGCTTTTATTGAAATGTGAGTGAGCTACTCGACTTGATGAAAATAAAATCGCTTAGTCCTTCTTACTATCAGTCAGGTCTTCAACAGACTTCCCAATTTTGTGATGACCATGACAAGTCAACCCATCACAATAATTCTGCTGTCTTTTGTATGTTGATGAAGCAGTGATAACAGATATACTGCATGGTATAGCTTCAGTTAGGTTTCCATGCTCAGACCATGCTAGATCCATATTTGCATTGAAAGGTACCACAAAGTGTAAGTCAGTGTGTTATGATACGTTTGATGCCTTTCAGTTCCAGTGTGTAAACTTATAGCAAAGAAATCCTTCTTAGAGCAGAGACGCCATTGTGACATCATTACTTTTAATCCATGAGTAATTGATTCATTTTTCTTCTTCAGCGTTCATTTTCAAACTCCCGCTGGATCTCCTTTTCAGCAGGACCACGGTCCTCCTAGATTTCAAGCAGGACTCTGTCCAGAGAATAGAAATGTGTTGTGTCGCCGTTTTATTTTATATCACAGCAACAATTACGTAACTATTATCTGTCCTTTCCCAGTTGTCTGGCATATTTTCACACTTTTAAATAAATCTGTGCCGATCCGTATTTTATAGTAATTTCGACAGCTGTATTCCTAGTTACAGAGACTGCCATAATTGGGATCCGATCGATAATTCGGCTCCAATCGAAAATATTATTACCTTTGCAATTAGTGTTCCCAGAAGCAAAAAGAGACACGGGAAACATGACTTACTACGGTCATGATAAGGACACGACTGTTAACCATGACCACTGTGCATTAAAATTGAGTAATTTCCGCCTGTATTGCATTCTATTTTTGTCCTACCTTTACTCACATGAATTATTTATTTTATGGAGGGTATTTGGAAAATGCAATAACTTGTTTGTTTTAAAGCTACGTATATATTTTTGTGTGTGAAAATAAAGGAATGGCCACTGAATGTAATGATGTAATTTGTATGTGAGATAAATTGTGAACTAACATTATCAACTAGACTTAGAATTTCTGTGAAAACCTTCGATACACTCAATCCGGGATAGAATGCTGCTTATTAGGCATAGATTACTCTGCTGCTTAACACTGGCGGTTACGCAAAAGAAATATTAATTTACAAAATAAAATCCTCGGAAATGGTTGCAATTTAGAATAATTTTGACGAATTGTATCGGCGGTTGTACAGTCATAACTAATTTCTAACGCATTCTATTTAGTTGTAAACACTAGCGGAACCGGGTGCAAAATTTAGTAATTAGGTCTACTTTTATTTCCTCGGTTAATTGCCGGGTGAATAACATTTGTTTACACTCGCTATATTTTAGCTCGAAGAGGTATGAAAAATCATTGTGCCTGGTGAGTTAAAGATAAACACTGGGTTATCGTTTAGTTTTCAATGCCAGAAAAATAATCAGAAATATGAATAAGATTAACTGCGTTGTCTCCCTTTTTTGGGAACATTTAGTTTGTTTCACGTTTCATTTAACCTTTAGCAAGCCAGATTAAAAAATACGAAACGTCTCCCTGCCACCGGATTCTTTTTTGAAAATTTGCATTATTGATGGTGACTGTTTTGAAAATGTGATAATTTTTTGGTTGTTAGAGATATTTAAATAATATTTGCACATATAAAGAAAGAATTGAATTATGCATATATTGGTGTAATTTATGTACGTGTGTGTGTGATACCAGACGTATGAGAAAGTGGTAAAGACGTTTTTCACAAAAAACATATTTTATAACAAAGAGGGAAAAAATAAGAAAAAAAATAATAACTTACCTTACATATCGAATTCCTTGGCAACACTGTAAACTAAATCACGCAAATCTGTTGTGTTTATGTTCTTTCACTGCGAAATTATCAAAATATAGCCGGGGGAACTGTATAAAACATGTAGATTTGCAGTAAAATCGTTCTTTGAGCTTAGGCCTAGAGTTATTTTTTCTGCCACTTCAACATATTCGATATCAAACGTACAAGTCCCCAAACCAACACGGCATTCTGTATATTCACTGCTGTGAAACTAAATAACCTAATAATCCATGATTCAAGCCACGATTCAATGTTATTTTATTAGAAATACGATGAAATAAAGGTCTATAAAACCGATCCATCATCATGGCATCGTACCGGTGTACAGATGTGGTCAGATTAATTGCTCTTAAACTTTTACGAATAGCTAGCCATTTTCAAAAACGATCATTTCGGAAGTGGGGGATGTACCGGCTTCGATTGCGCATGTCCCCGGCTATGGCCGCCAAAAGCGCGCACGGCCATTTTGTTTCTTGGCGGCCGGGATTGATATAGGCTTGGTGAAGGTTAAAATGTAGGCCCAAAAACTGGGAACGGGCCCTATTATCTATTTTTATGTGTGTGTGCATGCGTGTGTGTATTTGATAGGCTGATATAGATCTGTCAGTTTTTGTCATCCAAGAAAACCCAACTTTTGAAACTTCTTTGATTCATTAGTTTTGTTGCAATTCTATCATACATGTTGATTTGTATCTACTGTTCCAAGTGTCTGAGAACATCAGAGTACAGTAGTAGATACATTTTGTGCTTCCTTTTATCTTGTCACAAGTGACCCTTAAGTACTGTATCATTATCTTTATTCAGTTCTGGTTCAGCAACAACACGAGTCATGTTTGATGTATTTTTTGTTACCAGAGTATGTTCAGAAATTAATTCAAATGTTAATGTCAAGTAGCATAGTCAGATAATAAAACCAGAGATAGCAGAAGAACAATTCAGATTTGTAGAAGGAAAAGGCATTAATAGAGAGGGCCATAGAAGTACAACGAGACCTTTATCTGTGCTTCATAGATTACAGCAAAGCATTTGACAAAGTGAAGAATTCAGAGATTGTAAAACTGCTAGAAAATCTTAACGTTGATGGTAGAGATCTAAATATAGTAAGAAATATGTATTGGAAACAAACGGCTGTGATGATAGTTAATAACACCATAGGTAGATTTCAAAAGATAGAAATGGGTGTCAGGCAAGGTTATGTAATGTCACCAGATCTTTTCTCCCTGTATACATAATACATTATGCGAAATATAGAAGATATACAAAGAATAACAGTGGGAGGATGCAATATAAATAACTTGAGATATGCTGACGACACAGTACTGATCGCAGGAAGCAAACAGGAACTACGAGGCCTGTAAGTAGTGAAAGAAAGTATGTGAAAACAAAGGCGTCAGTTCAAACAAGAAGAAAACAGAAATAATGGTTGTCTCAAAGAGACATAAACCACCAAGATGCAACATAGTAATTAACAACACATAATTAATATAAATTGAAAAAGTAAAATATCTTGGCACCCTGTTAACATCAGAAGGTAGATGCTCAAGTGAGATAAAGAGCTGAACAGCCTAAGCCAAATCAACACTCCAAAAAATAAGAACCATTTTGTGCATTGGAAGACTATCAATGCAGACCCGAATTCGAGTGCTGAGATGTTATATCGAACCAATTATTTTTTATGGATGTGAAGCATGGACTGTAAAAAAAAAATTCAAAGCGAATTATAGGCTACAGAGATATGGTCTCTAAGATGAATGATGAAAATACCATGGACAGCTAAGAAAACTAAGACAGAGGTTCTCATTGATGCTGATGTAAAAAGATCAATCATATCAAATATTAGGGGCAGACAGTTAATATGCTGAGAAGAACACAGCTTGAAGACTTAATAACCACTGGAAAGATCAAGGGGAGAAGAGATAAGGGATGACAAAGAGAAAAGTTGCTAGATGGCCTAGTATTCTGACACGGTAGAAGTTCACCAACCAAGCAAATTGACAACACAGGAGACAGAGAGTCGTGGAGAAACATGATCACCTATGCCATGGATTGATTGAGCATAGTCATGTGTTATTTAAATTCTCAAAGTGAAAGGCAGTCGACTTAAGAGAGGTACGTCGTGGAAGGGTATGCAGATTGAAAGATGTGCTACCTGGTGCCGAATGGAGTCATGGTCTCTTAGATTGTCCAACATCCTTCAAAGTAATAATAACACTCAATAGAGAATGCAGGGAATGGTGTCCGACCGTGGTGGAGTTGGAGGTACTTGCTCTTCTTCTTCAGCGTTCACTCTCAAATAACCACAATGAATATTTCGTGTGATTTCCGCCAGGGAGCGTGAAGTACGTTGTGCTGCAAGTTCCACAGTAGAACTGTGATTATTTGCAAACAGGTTGACCACTTGTGGTCAGGACGTCCGAGGTCCAGCACATCCGTTTTCGTCATTCCTTTATTTCGGGTATGGTCCCTAGTCCGTGACAGCCTGTGTATCTGTCGCCGGGCACGCTGGTGTGTAGTGCCTCTTCGCCAAGACGCTTGTCGAGCGCATCTATCTGGCACGAGGTGCTCCATAAACCCATCTCGTGCAATTGGACGAACTCTGCCTGTGTCCATCGGGTACTGAACTTTTTCTCATCCGCGAGCCTGGTTCCGTATGAGGAAGAACTCGCCAGAAGAGTTGGACTCTGGCTCGTTCGCCCTCCTACCCGAGGCGTCGTTCACAGACATCGTGAGCCCCTCGCACATGTATGAGTCTCACACCACGCGTTTGAGAGCAAGGTGTTCTCGAGCTGAGCGACCATGTCCCAATAGCGTCTGAGCCCATCAGGTACTGAACCCTTTCTCTCTGCAAGTGTATTTCCGGTATAAGAAAGCTTGACAATAGAGTTGGCCCAGGGCTAAAACGTTGTCCCTTTTGTGCCTGAGCCCATCAGGTACTGAACCCTTTATCTCTGCAAGTGTATTTCCGGTATAGGAAATCTTGACAGTAGAGTTGGGCCAGGACTGCCATCGTTGTCCCCTTCTTGCCTAAAACCATCGGGTTCGGAACTCTTCGCGAGCATATTTCCGGTATAGGAAGGCTCGACATTAGAGTTGGTTTAGGTCTTCTTGCTTTTCCGAGCGCCCACGATTGGGTCTGGGTCTCTGCTTATAAGGATCACAGGTAACTAGATGCTCGCCTCGAGCTAACAGAGGTTATAGTTCCTCTTCCCTAGGAACGTTTCACTTTTCATTTGCAGTTTGCGCTGTTCTGCCCTTTCATTATGTCATTGTACTCATAATGACATATATTTGTTTCTCTACATGCAACTGTCTTTACGTGCCTTTTACATTGGCCGCTACTATAATGTTCTGAATGGACTAACAGGCGTCACTGTATATCGACAGTGTTGCTGTATGTGGTGATGCAAATGGTGTCGGAGATATTGTCTGTCTCTTTTGCAGTCAAATCTCTTTCCATCTGCTACCTCCACATTCTCGGACACGATCCCCAAATGATTTGGTCAGAATCAGCTCGAGCTGCTGTTTTCTGTTACCAGGGTGCACCGCGAGGAAGTAAATTTGGGATCTTGGTTATCTGCTAACCCTGGGTTCGCCTAGAGCAATGCATTCCCTATGCAACCCGTACTCTCTCTAATCTGTGAAAATTCCAGGGAAGGTGATATGATTTTTTATACAGGTGGGTCGGTTGAGAGACACATCAGAAGTGCTTGGGCCTTCACGGCTCACAGGTGGGGGGAAACCAACAGAGAGGAAAGTGGTGCATTCGCTCAGACAACAAGCAGTATGACAATGGAGATTTTGGCTGTAACTAAATTTTTTCAATGGGTCTGCATACTCAGTAACTCAATGAGCATGATTGTGAAAGTTCAGGTGGGATACATTCGGGAACAGTGGCTGGATGCAGTGAAGAATTTCTGTATGCGTAAAGTTACTTTCAGTTTTGTGTCGGGGCATGCGGGAGTCCGGAGTAATGAGAGCAGATAGGTCTTATAGCACACAGTGCTACGGCTATTGGTGGAGCGATGGATCGAGCAGACATTTTGAACGCCCTATGGGAAAAAGCATGAGCAAATGACTGTATAAGTGACAATGACTCTTGTTCCATGACTAGAATAAAGGAATCTTGTTTGAAATGTGGTGTCACTAGAAAGGAGCGGTTTTGTGGGCAGAAGGTCAATCAACTGTGTACTGGTACCACCAGTCAACGTGTAATGGCAGCTACACTCAAGGAGAGATCTTAGCACCTATGGACTTGTCCGAAGTGCAGTGACGATGATCCAATGAATAACTATGTGTTGTTTAAGTCAACCTTTCATATGATACTCAGAAAATTCTAATATAATGATAAAATAATGATACCACTCCTCAAATCAGGAAAATATGGCAACAGTCTCCAACTACAGGCCCATCAGCCTCACAAGCTGTCTATGTAAAACAATGGAACGCATTATCAATCGTAGGATGCAGTGGTACCTTGAAAGTGAAAACCTTCTGGTATCACAGCAAGCAGGTTTCAGACAGTGCTACTCTACTGAAGATCAGGCAACCTACCTCTCCCAAGAGATTGAGGATGCCTTCCCAGAAAAGAAACTGGTACTAGCAGCATGGATAGACCTCAGGAAAGCATTTGATAAGGTCTGGAAAGAAGGGCTCCTAAAGAAATTGCAGGGTTAGCTCAAGAATGTACAAATGGGTAAAAGCCTACCTGCATAATAGAAGAGCCAGGGTACAATTAGATGGTCGCAAGAGCAAGAAAGTTCTACTGTGTCATGGAGTCCCCCAGGGAGGAGTCCTGTCACCCACACTTTTCTTGGTTTACATCAATGACCTAGTTGCTGAACTACCACACGGGATCAAAGTGGCAATGTATGCTGACGACCTGGTGATCTGGTGCACGGAAGAACATGCAACAGTGGCCACTAAACAAATACAAAGAGCTATCGATGCCCTAACCTTATGGGCAAATAGATGGTGCTTCAGCATTAACACAGATAAGTGCAGCACTACACTCTTTACCCTCTCACCAAAACAAAAAGCTGGTCATATCAAGATAGATGGAGAGCTCTTGAAAGAAGACAAACAACCCACATACCTCGGAGTTACTTTTGATGATAAGCTGACATGGAAGCAGCACATAAACAAAGCAACAACAAAAGCCAGGAGGAAGTTAGCTATCCTGAGAAAACTAAGTGGAACCACATGGGGAGCCAGTGGAAATATACTCAGTAAAGTTTACCAGCAAGGCATAAGACCACACCTGGAATATGGTTCAGCTGCGTGGTGTCCTGCATCAAACACCACATTACAAGATCTAGATAAAGTGCAAAACCAGGCACTTAGAATAATGTTGGGAGCAATGAAATCAACACCCATAGCAGAGATGCAGAAAATGGGAAGAATGCAAACACTTGGCGAACGCAGAGACACAAAAGTACTAATTCAAGCAGAAAAGTTGCAGTGTATGCCAAGTCATCCAATGAAGGAAAGATTCCAAAATCTAGCAATGGGGCGACTGAAAAGGAGCAGCTTTATCCATCAAGCTAAACGACTCCGTAGACAACTTACAGACCTACCTGAAGTTGACAGCCCTTTAAGGTCTGTACCAGAACAAACCCCGTGGAGTGAAAGCCATGGAATGACAATATACATTCAGACCCATGTGAAAGGAATACTAAGCGAGGATGAACAGAACAGTGTGCAGCGAAGGACAGTCACCCTCAGTTTCCTGGATGAGGAATATCCACAAGATATATGGGTCAGAGTGTACACAGATGGGTCAGCACAGAATGATGTGAGGAATGGAGGTGCAGGTGTATATATAGAATATCCACACAAGCCTAATATAGAATATCCACACAAGCCTAGAGATACAATCAGAACACAAACGGGAAAATTCTGCAATAATTATGATGCAGAAATCCAGGCAATTAGTGTGGCAGCTAAAAAACTGCTGAACTCCAACTCTGGCCTACAGGCTGTGGTATTCCTGACAGATGCAAGGTCAGTGCTTCAGGCTCTCCAGTCTGGAAAACTAACAGACTTGAAAAAACTACTTAGCGAATTGTCTTACCAGTATAGGGTAACCATGCAGTGGATACCCTCTCACTGTGGAATACCAGGAAATGAAAAAGCAGACCAACTGGCTAAGGAAGGTGCTGCCGAAGACCAACCAGATATACCAATCACCTACCATCAGAAAAAACAGATGATAAAGTCAATAAGAAAGCCACAAACGCCAACACAAGATGACTATCACATTATGAACAGATCAGAACAAGTGATAATTCTACGTCTCAGAACAGGACACAATCGACTCCGCAGTCACATGTATACAAAGTTCAAGATTGGCAACACGGCCATGTGTACATGTGGACAGGCAGCACAGAGTGCCAAACATATACTTCAAGAGTGTTCTGAGCATGAAATGCTGAGGCAGACATATTGGCCAGAGGAAACAACACTGGAATCAAAGCTCTATGGGACACTGTATGAACTACAAAAGACAGTGAGTTTTATTAAGGAGACAGAATTACAGATATAGACATGTTTCAAGTGAACGAAAGAAGAAGAATAGTCCTGCCCAAGCAAGCACAGGTGCTGAAGTCAGAGATACCAGGTTGAGAGGTGCACCAGCAACCACGGTATCATGCAACATGACCAGATAACTATCTTCACAACAAAAAATAACAATGAGCCGGCTTTTTCATTGCCGCAGACTCCCACATGTCCAGGAGTATAAATCTACAGAATTATCCACAGATAAGAAGATGAAATGTACTCCATCCACTCATCTGAGCCACCCATTATGAACCTTTCTAAGCATGGACTGAGAGTCTGACTATTACAGCTTCTATGAAATACCTAGAGATGATGTCATTACTACCATTCCTGAAGCCTTTACTTTCTCGGATTTTCTTAAGTTGTATCATGGGTTGCCTGAAGAGTCATTAGTGATCTAAAAAATTTTCCAATTGAGTCTCAAGATTTAGCTAACTTATCCCGGAAGCCAATGCACAATCTACTGAGCTCCCACAGCTCAGATGTAAATACACAACAAACACATTTTTTTTTCAAATAAAATGCACAACAGTTAACAATAATAACAAATTAAAATATTTTCAACAAAATCCCAAGTTTCCAGTGATCAAAATTTCACTAAAACTAACCAAATCTAATAAAATTTATCATTAAGAAAATGACCATCCCATTTTTGAAGCAGTAAATTCTTATTTTTGACTTACCAAAAACAAGAAACAAAAATAGATACACAGATTACTGTGTATTGTAAAATATTCATGATTAAAATTTCCAAAGACAATTAATTTACAATATTTATTTCTTCCTCAACATCAACCTCCATTTTGAAAGTGTTCTTTCCAGACTCGTGGATCTCAAACCATCGGGGTTTCTCATAGACTGCCTCTTTAAGAGTTTTAACATTAGCCTTGGTGGAGATATCTTTAGTACGAGCAAATCCAACGCGATTGTTTCCCATATCAAATTCAGTGTAGTAGGGTCCAATAAACACATCTCCCAGGATCCATAAAGGTCCAGCTGGTGTAGGCACATCCAAGCCAATGAAACCACTGAGACACTCAGTCTGCCCCATCGTTGTGACCTGAAGTAAGACATTAAAAATAATTGTTTATATTTATAGAATTATGAATTTCTTCTTCTCCTTCAGTTTTCATTCTCAAACTTTCAATGGGTCTATCTTTAAGTAGGACAATGGTCCTACTAGATTTCCAGCAGGATGTAATCCAGAAAATGAAAATGTGTGGTGTCACCATTTTATTTGCGCCAATGGTCCAGCACATCTGCAGTAATTATGAATATAATTCGACCACACCTTACTATTATTATACAGAGGGGAGACTCTAAGGCAGTCAATGTTGTATTAAACCATCTTCTGGCATGACCTGCTTGTTTCCAAGTCTATTGACATTGCTTTTTCTTTTAACTAATCAAGAGGGGGGGAAGGTCCAGTGCAGATGGCAAGGCACATTTTCCATAAAACCTGTACAGGCAAGCAGTCGTATGAAACCTGTCCAGGAAAGCAGTCATGTGAAACCTGCCAGGGCAAGCAGTCGTGTGAAACCTGTCCAGGCAAGCAGTCGTGTGAAACGTATTAACTATGTGTCTCTGCAATTTACACTGGCCTGCTTTCTGACAATCTGTAAAGATCCAAAAGGCCATCATCATCCTACCAGCAGTTACAGGAAACCATTAGCATCATCTTCATAAATGTTGTTTGATGTACCAAACAAATATTACAACACTCTTCTTCTTCTGCGTTCAGCATCTGTGGTTATGCTATACCGTCAGGCCTATCGTCAAGAAGTCCACTGTCTTCTCCAGGTCAGAGCGGCTGCCCCATAGCTTTTGCCTCACATCTATATCCTCTGGCCAGGTCTGCTGTCTCTGCTCTTTCTATGTTGGGCAGTCTTGAAGTATGTGTTCCGGGGTCTGGGTTCCGGTACAAGAATATTTTATAACTGTTGACTGCTAAAATGCAGTACAAAGTCCATCTTTAATATGTAAGTTGTATCAGATAGTTAATACATTTTACAAATGTGTTGAGGCTAAAAATCAGCTTCAAGCAGTTGGGTAACTGAACAATTCATAAAACAATGGCAACCAAATGACAATACATATTACCTAGGAAACCACTACAACCACAAAATGTTGGGCTGATTGCTACATCTTGAATAAGACAAAACCAATTTTAGGTAGATTTTTGGTGGAAATTATCATTTTAACTGAAATTTTCTTCATAAATTCATGGTCATAAGTTCTACAGTTGTTTTAACTCAATTCCTACATATGTCCGTTTTAACGTAGCAAAATTAACTTTGACTACTTATGCACAGTATAACGGGACTCTATATATACCCTCCGTTTTGGCCTTGTTTGGTTCGTAAATGACAACTATTAACTTATTTAGCCATTTAACATTTAGAAATCTGGCTAACTCCTCCTAAGATGTATGTGATGACAGGCAAGTGTTGCTGTTCTTTACTTCCCTCCCTGGCACCAGCAACACACGTTCGTTCTTTGACATGTATAGAGCTATTTGTTTTAGGTCATCCTGTATTCCCCACAACTTGTTTTGCAGAGAAGCTCCTGTGGGCCAGATTGTTGTTCTGTCAACAGTGAAACTGGGACAATTCTGTAGTGTGTATTCTGGTGTCTGCACAGCTCCTCAGATGCAGGCAGCAGAGTTGATAATTTTTATTTGGTATCTGTTTGCTATAGTCAGAATGTTCTATTTAGTTATGGTTATTTGGTTCCTGTAATTTACTTTGTGTCTCTGCTCTTGAACGACATTTGACCGCTTTTCATATGGTGCATGGATTCAATTGTGTAGCGTAAACCTCCTCTTTCAAGTTCTACATCTCATGGGCCAACGTTTTCTGACTCGACGGTGAGGAAGTATCTATGATACCTACCTGAACGCTGGTTTTCAGGGGGCATCCTGCAAATTAGCTTTTTTGTGTGGAATACAACGAATGTATCATAATGGCAAAAATGACTTGACTACGCCGCTATCTTGGTGCAACTGGAAGTCGAAAGAGTAATGAT